>ML675604.1:70335491-70469855 GCA_007922155.1 Mesoclemmys tuberculata | reverse complement strand
ATTCTCACTGAAAAAAAATTAACTTTATACAATATCAACCGAGCACTTGCTAAAAGGATTCATAATTGGCTAACTGACAGAACTCTAAAAGTAGTTGTCAACAGGGAATCATTGAATGGGAATACTTTTAGTGACGTTCCACAGGATTCAGTTCTAGGAGATATGATGCTGTTCAATATTTTTATTAGTGGTCTGAAGTTAAATATAAAACCTTGCTGCTAAAGTTTGCAGATGACATCAAGAATGGCTAGGTGGCAAATGATTCTGAGGATACAAAGTAATCTGAATTGATTGGTAAGCTGTGCCCATTCAAACAAAACATGTTTTAATAGGATCAAGTGCAAGAACGTATATCTAGGAACAAAGAGAGCAGGCCACCCCTACAGAATGGGGTTGTGTATCCTGGAAAGCAGCGATATAACAGTAGTCACTGGTCACTGATCCCTAGATAGGAAAATGTTTTTTAACTCTGATCCATTGCAGGTGACTGTGGTCAGAAAATGTATTTGTCTATACCAACATGCACATACTATACTTAGGTAGATTTGCATGTCCCTTGTGCAGCATAGTGATATCTTTTAATTCTTAGGTGGGCATAGATTTATTACCATACATTTTAATTAGGACTAGCAAATTAACTTGCATATTCACTTGCTATGTCACTGACTAAACATGGGGCAAATGTATCCATGGTGCAACTGTTAGTCAATGGAAACAAAATTCTTCTGTTAAGTATATGACCAAAAAATGAGCTGTTTGGAAGTGGAATGTAGAGTAGCTACTTTACAAACTTGGTTTCATATATAGCCATGGCTATTATCTTACCACCTCACTTCGGTCTTTTGCCATTACATAAGTGGTGGTGTTTTAAAAAGAAATCCAGTCAAACCAATTGACTAACTTGGACACTTTTAAGCATTTTTGGAGTATATTAAGTGATTGTCCATTTGATGTCATTATATTAACTCTCTTTTTTTTTTGGTTACAAAACCCACATTTCAAATAGGTTGCATACTATCTACCAGTTCTTTGGCTATGACAAACATCTCTTTAATGATTATAATAAGATAAATATTCTTGAACATGCTGTGTCAAATAACTCCATCTCAAAGGACCGAGCAGTCATGTGAGGCAGAAGTCTAAAAGAACAAGTCTAACAAGTCTAAAAGAACCATTTTCATACAATTCTTAGCACTTCAGTGTTTCCATAGCACTTTTAAGTAAATGTGTCCCCACAACACTTCTATGAAGTAGGTATCCTCATTTATACACTGGGAAACTGAAGCAGAAGAGTGCTGGGATTTGACAAATGCCTCCCATGAAGTCACTAGCAGAGCTGGAATTAGAAATAAATTCTCTGAATTCAAGCCTTGTTTTTTAATAGTTGGATTAAAAAAAAAAAGTCTGATCATCCTTTTCGAACCAGTGAGTCTTTTACCTAGCCAGTCAGATCTCTGAGATAGTGGATGGATCTCAGTTTATTAACTGGTAAACAGGAATCTGGCATGGCACTTTTTTGCTATATTAAGTGGTAAAAAGAGCACAGTTGTAACCCAAGACAATTTGGCCTTTTTTTCCACACCCAGTTGCCAGTTTTGCTGTACTTCACAGAACCACTATTTAGTGACTGATTAATTATGTCTGTTGCCCTGCGCACAAACTGAAAATGTTGCCCTGATCCATTCCATGTAAAGACAAGACATTTTTTAAAACAAAAAAGGGGGAGGGAAAAGGTTGCACTGTGTACCTCCTGTGGGCTGTGTTGGGTATTGTCACTGAATTAAGCAAACATGAAATTTTAAGTATAGGTGAGAGTGCATTAGGCAGCTTTGTTTGGATCAGAGGGTCATTCTGGGTGTTATAATCAGGAAACAGGACTAAGTCAAAGTGAAATCAAGTGGGAAAATGTTCTGAAAAATCATCTGTTTATTCCTTTTCTTTCTTTTGACTACTACATGTTGCCCTTCATCTACTGTTTTCCTGAGCTCTGGCACCCTTCAGCTGCTGGTGAATAAGTCACTACCACACTATATATCCAATGCTAAAACATAATTTCACATTATAACTTCAGGTTTCCTTAAAAGAATAAATAAATACAATTAAACAATGTTTAAAATGTTTAATCTGCAATTTTGTTAAGCCCTTGAATGTTAAGAAATGCCAAGTTTACAATTGCCTGTGCAACCTTCAGTCTGCCTCTTTATGCATCCAGCCTGTGCACTAAATGAGGCAAGAATCCTGTGAAAAAGAAAATGTGGTCATGTAATTAAAGACTATATCATACTGCATATGCACAAGGAATGAATTAAGGTTTTTCAGGCTGGCAACAAGAGAAGGCTATTATGTTGGGCTGGGGGTGGGAGGCCGCTATGACCATGCTCTGGTCTGGTGATGGTTTTGGGGAGCTAACCTGGCATGCACATGCTCTCTTCTCCTGTCTGTGAGCTGGGGGAGCACTTGCCCCATGGGATACCCCCAGAAGGGGATGGGGGACCATCGGGGCCATTTGCTAGGTCTGGGCCCAGGGCAAATAGTGGCCCAGCTGTGTTTCCCTCACTCCACAAAGTAGCTCTTTGGTGTGTTCAGTACAGCATGTGCTGCTGCTGCTTTAGCAGCGATGCAAGTCTGACTTAGAATATGTTATTTGGGCAAGTTGCCAAAAATTTCCTAAGGAACACGAGAGAAGGGAAATGACCATTTTTACCTGTTTATAGCTTAGCAAAAATGGAACGGACTGAGAAAACAGGTGCTTGTGTAGTATGAGAGCATTCCCCATAAGATATCAAAGGCCTGCTGAAAGCTATGAAAGTGTGAGAGTTTCTTAAAGAAATGATTGTAAGAATCTTTTATAATGGAAAGTGTTAGGCAAGTTAAATATAGGGATTGCTTCCAGCTCCTGCTACCGTAATGCTGTGCATTTAATTCATTTATTGCTCTATCCACTCTCTGTTTTTGACCAAGTAGCATTTCCTGTTATTCCAGTGAAATATAATTATTCAGTAACAGGTAAATTGACTGTAATTAAGGACTAATGATAGCAGTACAAAGCATTCGCTGGAGACTGAGTGGCTGGGAAGAACTGAAGAACCAGGACCTCAGGCCCTTTGTTTATCCCAAGCATTGGCCTGTCCTGAGGTTTTATTGTTCTCAAAGGGGAAATTTAAAAAGGTTCTGCATTCAGTGTTGTGCACGCTTGATATTTCTGCTGCTGAGTCAGTCACTTTACATACATTGGCTTTTTCCAAAGACTTCATGCCTGGTACATTGACCACTCAGGTTGTTGAACGTGTTTTGTAATAAGGAACAAAGCCTTTCTGAACTCTGAGTCATAACACCTTGGGTAGAATGGAACCTGTTTACAAGCGAAGGTGGAATACTAATCAGTTTATTACCTCTCTCCTGCAGATTCTATTGTGATTGGATTTTGGGTCGGTCTTGCAGTTTTTGTCATTTTCATGTTCTTTGTGTTGACCTTGCTGACGAAGACAGGAGCACCGCACCAAGAGTGAGTCTGATCAGTGTGTGATAGTAATGTGATGTGCTGATCAAATGCTTTTCCCATTACAGTGATGGTCCTGTCTATTGAGCTTTTTGTAAAGGGGACACTGTCAAGGCCAAACTGTCAGCAATCTATCTGCTATTAAAAATATATATATATTTTTTTAAAAAATACTTTCCAGATGATACTAAAATATCTGCCTGTTCCAGAAGCTAGAGCAGCATAATTTCTAACATCAGTCTTCTTTTGCTGAGCAGACAACAAATGTAGGGTGCTTTTTTTCTATATAGTCCTAGGATGAGTTGTCACCTTTCCACTCTGTCTGCCTGTTTTGTTCTTGTGACCAGGTGGATGGCACCAAAATAATCAAGAACCTTTTTTTTTTTTTTTTTTTTCCTGAACTTCTCTGGGAGGGCGCTTTTGTATACTAAGTTTCAGGGGTGGCCAAACTTACCTTGACCTCCAAGCCATATACAACAATCTTCAGAAGTTCGAGAGCTGGGGTGTGCCTGCCAGGGCTTCAGTTCTACTCCTGCTGAATCCCCAAGCCCCGGCAGGTGACTCCCATGGGGTAGAAGTCCTGAGACCCCCCACCCCACAGGGCTGAATCCTCAAGCCATGTCAGGTGTGCCAAGTGGAGCTTAACCCCTGACACTCCCCTCTCCACTGGGCAGAAGCCTCTTACCGTCCCGTTACAGGGTAGAAGCCCTGAGCCCTCCAGCCCAATCTGTTAGGCAAAAAATGGAGGGAGTGCATTAGGAGCTTGTGAGCTGTTGTTTGGCCCCCCTAGTATACTTCAATACCCCACCTGCTTAGCAAAATCAGTACATAAGCAGAGAGGAAAGACAGCATAATAAGAAGATGTGCACACTTTCAGCCTAAAAGAAAGCTGGTAGGTTACATTTTATGCCTCCAAACCTTCATGACATTCCTTTAGAGGTCCGTCTACACTGCACACTCCTTTTGGCGGCATGTAGAGTACATATATTACCCTCCAGCACAACAATAAATAGCAGTGTAGACATGTTTTAGGTATTCCTGAACCTTGAGGGTAGGTACCCTGTAGGGCTCTGTAGTTGCCCAAGCGGTGCCATCTCCGTCTATACTGCTCTTTTTAGCAGTGTAGCATCCCACTGCTGGAGCCTTTCCCTGACACATGGGGCTGCCAGACTCTTTCTCTGCTGCCGTGAAAGACTGGCAAGGGGGAGTCAGCTGTGAAAGGCTCGGGCAACTCCTCCTGTCAGAGCCTTTCACTAACACATGTAGCCACACATTGCAGTGTGGAAATACCCTACATGCTGCTGCAAGAGGTGTGTAGTGTCGATGTCTAGGTTACCATAGCGCACAGGTCACTGTAAATGGGGTGCAGTGACAAGAGCAGAAGGTTGGGGAAATAGGGACGTGTGGATGCTGGCAAAACGATACATGAATAAAATGCAGTCTAGTTATAGCCTGTGTTAAAGCTGTTGTTCCTTAATGGTTCCTTCTAAGAAACTGGAAGGTTACAATCTGATACTTAAGGTTTTAGCAGCTTTGATGCTTTCCAGGGGTGCCAGAGTTGTGAGACACCTCGTGACCATCTGCACTTAGTGTGAGGCAGCCTTGCCCTCTGCCAGCTCTGAGTGAGTTCCTGAAGACCACCAGCATCTGGCATCACAAGCTCTGCCTTCCAGGCCTCGCTGTCTCTTCACAGATTAGCAGTAGCCACTCTCTAACACCCGAGTCCTCCAAGTGTCCGCCGTTAGCTTCCCCCTCCTTCAGGGGAGGTAGAGAAGCTTGCCCTCGAGAGTGGAATTAGATGAAAATACTGATCCCATGGCTTTAGATGGGGGAGGTGACTGACTGACAGCTGAAATTTTCAAACGTGGTGACCTGATGATCAGGTCTTGTATCTTGGACCAGCTTACCTGAGAGAGAGTCACTCTTCCCATGCTACAGCTGCCATCAGGAGAGGTGCTGATGCTAGATTCCTGTGGATATAGAGTGCCTGGCAGGATGTTCATCATAAGGGCCCAACGGTTCTTGAATGCCTTCTTGCTCTGATCTGAACTAGCCTGGATTTTTTTTGACTGCGGGTGAATCCTGCAGGGCCTGTGAAAGAAGTGCACTTCCTTTTCCCCTTCTTGAGCAGTCTGCCTGCTCCGGCCTAGCTCTCTTCCGTTATTGTTTAGATATTCACAGAGTGTCTCACATCACTTGCAGGACTTTTCTCTGGACTATTTCAGTCTTGACTCTGTCGGTCTGAAGGAGATTATGGATCTGACCATGCCCTTAAAAGCAGGGGTACTTTGTTGGGGTTCATGGGGGGGGGAAAGCGGTAGGGGCTCCTTTAAGAGTCCCCTATCACTCAAGCGTGGGAGGGTGGAAAAGCACCACATGAGCTGGTGGGTGGGCCAGTGGGACTCAAGTAACACCTTGGCCCTTGGGCAGCTGTGGGATTGTATATAAATCCTGTCCTTCCAGTCCCAAGTCCCTGCTCACACCTGGATGCAGGTGTCCTAAGCAGTTACTTATTCTGTAGCGGATACAGTTCCCTGATGAACTGAAACTGGACTTAAGAGAAGGCATCCCCTAAAAAAGACAGGTAATGGAATTGAGGCTCCTAATATCTTGAGACAATCCCCTTTTCCCAACCCCTTAACTCTTGTATGAGGGGAGGGCAGTGGGGTCTCAGTAACTGGCTTGGACCAGCTTTGGGGGGGCGGGGGTGAGGGAGGGGCTGATGGCAGCCCTCTATCAGATGGAAATGATTAAGGAAGGGTGACCTTCTTTGGATGAGTTATTGCTGGATAGTTCCTAGATGAGGAGTTAAAGTTGCAGCAAGTTAAACCACATCCTTTACATGTTGTGTGTCTTCCACGTGTCTGGGACAATGGATTAAGGTGTGCCAGTGGTTCACTTACAACGCAAACAGGAGACCCTTTGATTTAGAACAGGGGTTCTCAAGCTTTTTTCCTGGGACCCCCTTTGAAAATATTGCAGGCTGTGATGACTGCTATGCCATGCTATGCCACTCCCCCCCCACCCATGCTGTCACCCTTACTTCTGCAGTGCTGCTGCCTTCAGAGCACCCGGGGTGCTCTCCGGCCACCCAGCTCTGAAGGGCTCTGGCTGTCAGCCAAGGCATGCATGGGGGCTGAGAGCTCACAGCTGACCCCCAGTTTCAGAACCCTGATCTATAAAAGATAAGATGTTCTGAGTAGCAGCTGCCCTTAGTCAATTCTATTTTTAAAATAATTATTTCAGCTATTGTCAGTAGGAGTGCATGTTATGTCGTGAAGTAATGTAAAAATGACATCAACATAAAAATTTAAAATTCCAAAATGAGTGTTTTTTCTAAATAAATTTTTTTCAGAAATTCTGTTTTATGGGAAATTTTGAAAATACTCATTTTCCTTCTGTTTGTGAATGAATACAAATATTGAAATGTTGAAATTTCCCATGTGATGGAGATTGAATTTTGATCAGGTGTGTGTGTGCAGGCGTTCAGTGAAGGAAGGAGGTAAATTAGATGTGGGAGCATTGCTATTTATTCTGATTATTGCTTGTCCTGTAATTACTTCATCATCCTTCTCTTCTGTTTGTCCTCTCTCCTTGCTATGTTTTGTCATACAGTCCCTGCCTCTAAAGAGCTCTCTCCTTGCTTAAATGTCTAAATCAGTGGTTCCCAACCTTTTTGACTTGAGGGCCACAGATAAAATTTTTACAATCCTTAAGGGTTGTAAAACCTGCTCTAGTAGTCTAGCCCCTCCCCCCCAACCCTTCCCTGCCACTCTGCAGCCAGATGGAATTAATTCATCAAGGAGGCTGCCTCCCTCCTCACTATCTCCCACCCCCTGGCTGCAGCAGGGAAACCGCGCACGTCCTGTAGGCCTGTGCGCTCCACCTGGGTCTCTAGCCAGTGGCTCCCTTCTGCAGCCAGGGGCATGGGAGATCAGTGCTCCCCTCTCTCTTGCTCCAGCAGAGACCCCAGCACCTAGGGACCCAGGTGGAGCGCTTTGCCATGCTCTCTGCGACAGCCAAGGGGAGGGGAGTGTTGATCTCCTGTCCCCTTGACTACAGCAAGGAGCCTGCACTGGTCATGTAGCCCTGTGACAACATGCTCTGCCTGGGTCTTTAGGCAGTGGCTCCCTTCTGCAGCCATCGTGAAGGGAGCAGTGACCTGCAGGCAATGGGTTGGGAACCAGTGGTCTAAATGGTAGTTGGCTTCTTGGACCAGTCATCCCAGATTTAACCCTCTGTGTACCGTATGTGCTACTGTAATCCAAGTAAACAGTGGGGGAGGAGTGATTGGCGTGATCATGGTGCAATTAACCTGTTGTGACGGTGTCGCTCAGTGTGAGTAAGTGGTGGTACTGTGGAAAAGATGCCTCTATAGGGAAAGGAAGGACTCCAGAAGCCTTCCACTGTTCTCCTCTTGTCTCCATTGGCATCCTTCCTCACTCACTAAGCCAGGCATAGTTGTGTCTGTTGTACCTTACTTAGTTTTGACTTCCTTTGGAACTATGGGACATAGATTTGAGTGTAGCATACCTCAATATTTGTTATCACACAGCTGTACCTGGAGTGACTACTCCAGTTTCTTAGAGCATTATTATTTTGTATGGTTTCATATAACATACTGTTTACTGAACTAGAAACATTTTTCATCAATTTTCTCCGAAGGTAACGAATACCATTGTTCCCATTTCTTTTTGATGCATGTGTAAGACTATAACGTTTTCTAGGAAAACTAAATATTTACTGGCAAAGCCAGTGTAGGCTATGAATTTAGTCTGAGCTATGTTTTTCCCTACACTCCCACCTCATTGGACCTTTTCCTGACCCACAGTTCCAATAGAGGGTTGTTTTGCAGAACTCTATGGGCAAGTTGATGGGGTTCTCAAGGTCTTGGAAGAGAAAACTATCACAGTTATACTGTTGCCCTTTTAGACCACTTTGGCAGTGTTAAAGGGGCTTAATGTGGGTGCAAATGGAACTTGATTCAGAATAGGTAGCAGAATTCTTTAGTCTGTGCATCCAAAGGCTGCTTACCAACTCAGACAAACAGGCTTTGTGCATGTTCTGGGTGGAATTGTACAGGATGTCCAGAACCAGATTTAATGAGTTGTTAGGGTTTAAAATAAATGGTGAGAAAAGAAAGAAAAGAAAATGTAGAGAGCAGGGAAGAATAAGAACCCTATTTTGATGATGGTGGCAGTAAAGCCAGAGGTGTGTGTCTGTGGTTTTTGTAAATTATTATCCGTGTTTAGAAAATTAGTCGAGGAAACAACAAAACACACGATTGCTGAGACTTGCTGAATTTGTTCATGAAAATTAGTCTGGCTCATAACTTAATAATAGATTTCCAGGCTTCATTTATTAGCTTATTTAAAAAACAGCCTCAGGAAAACCAGTATATGGTACCTCATGAGTCTGATCTTAAACCTGTACTTAGAAATTGTTGACTAATATAATTGCACGCCTTCAAACTGCTCTGAGTTGAGGCAGATTAATATAAACAGTAAAAGAGTATCTGCATCAATCATTTAGCCTGTATTGTGGCCCTTCGTTCAAAGCTTGAGAGCTGGTAAACATCTAAGGCTCTTCATTTTTTATTTTTATTTTGTTTTAAATTTCCCAGAAATGTATGAAGTTTTTATTAAAAAATTTAAGAAGTGTGAGAAAATGGGTTAAAAACAAGCACTGCTGGTATTCTCTGCATGTTGCAGTTAAGGAAGCCTTCCGCTACCTGCAGTTGTTGGGTTGTCTCAGCTGCTGGGACCCGATTCCTTGCATGTTGCACTCCACCAGCTCCCATGCAGGGGAAGTGAATGGGGCTTCACTGACAGGCTGGGGTCAGCAGGGGAATGGAAGGCTATGCTCTGAGTTCTTGCCCTCCCAGCAGATGCAGCCCCTCCTGACCCCATCCTTTCAGCATAGCCCAATTTGCTTCCCCTTCAAAAATTTCCTGGGTCCCAAAAAGCCAAAATTGGGGGGAAGAGAAGGTTACTTACTGTCACTGGAGATTGTTCGAGATGTGTGGTCTCTATTTGGATTCCACATGTGGGTGTGCATGTGCTGGAGTCGGAATTGTTTGTAGTTGTGTCCGTTGACCCACGTGTATTGTGCGTCGACTGCATGGAGTGTCCGAGGCTATGCAGATTGACGCTGCTCCATGTCCTTCTTACCAGCAAGCAAGAGAGCCTGCAGCAGAGGGGATGGAGGTTGAATATTGGAATTCAAATAGGGACCACACATTTCAAAGAACTCCAGTTACAGTAAGTAACCCTCTCTTCTTCTTTGAGTGATAGTCCCTATGTGGATTACAGCTGTGTGAGTAGCGAGCAGTGCTCAGCATGGAGATGGGTGCGAGGGCTTGCAGGAAGTAAGTCTATTTTCCGATGCAGCCAATCGCTGCTGCTAGAGTGATGGCATAGAGAGTGGTAAAGGTGTGGATGGAGGACCATGTGGCTGTCCTGCAAATGTCCTGCCACGGGATGTCTGCAAGGAAGGCAGATGTGGTGGCATGTGCCTGTATGGAGAGGGCCGTGACTCGAGGGGATGGAGGAACATGAGAGAGAGCATAGCATTCCTTGATGCTTTGGGAGATCCACTTAAAGAAGCATTGTGAGGAGGGAGTGCATCCTTGATAGCACTCTGCAATGGCAAGGAAGAGTCTGGGTGAGGCCTGGAAGGTGCGTTGGAGATAAAAGACCAGCAGCATCAAGAGAATGCAGCGTTGAAGTCACAGTTGGAGGCAGTGCATATGCAGGCGGGCATATGGTGTCACAGAGGTGCAGGCCGCCATGTGGCCAAGGAGGGAAAGACACTGAAGGGTACATGTGCATGGATTGCAATGGAGCAGTGCAATGAGGGAGGTGAAGACAGCAAAACCGACCATTGAGAGAGAGGCTGTGCCCATGAGAGAGAGTCCAGACGTGCCCTGGTGAAGGTGAGTAGAGACGAAAACTGACTTATCCTTGTTGAAGCAGATGTGCAGGCTGGCAAAGAGGTTATGAAGGGTCTGAATAGTGGAGAGGAGAGAGTCACAAGACAGCCCAATAAAGAGCCAGTCGTCCAGGTAAGGAAACATGGAGTGGCCAAGACAACGCATGCGGGTTGTGGCAATCTTCGTAAACATGCAAGGGGCAATGGTGATACCAAAGGGGAGGATCTGCATCTGATAGTGAAAGAGCCCCACTGTGAAACAGAGGAACTTGTGATGAGCTGGGTGGATGTCTATGTGAAAGTATGCATCCTTCATATCGAGAGGCTCAAACCAGACCGCATGGGGGAAGGATGGAATAATGAGAGGCCACTATCTGCAGTTGGACTTGAATATGAATTTGTTCAGCAAGTGGAAATCCAGAATGGGGTGGCAGCCACCACCCTTTTTCAGCACAAGGAAATATGGGGAATAGAACTCAATGCCACCATAGCAGAGTGGGACGCATTCTATGGCGCCCTTACAGAAGAGGGAGTTTGCTTCCTCTTGGAGGAGATTGTGATGAGAAGGATCCCCACGACCATCATGAGGCGGGCAACCAGGGGGGAAGGAGAGGCACTCTACCAGGTACCCCTTGGTGAACAATATTCAGCACCCATTGTTTAGTGGTAATCATACCCCAATTGTGGGCAAACAGGGAAAGATGGCCGCTGATGATCTGGGGTTCCATAGGAGAGGTGAGGGGAGGTTCGCAGATCTTGGGGAAAGTGTCAAAATGGCTGTTTGAAGGGACATTGTGGAAATGTCGAGGCAGTGGAAGGGGCAATGGTGGAGTGATGGACATTGTGTGCATGGGCGATGATGAGACTGCTCCTGTGGGTGTTGTGAGGAGGGTTGGTAGGCAGTGCAGGGAAAGGTCAGAAAGATGGATGCTGCTGCCTGTGGGTCAGAGCCGGAGTGCTGAGATCAAGCGACTGGAGGGTGGCACAGGAATCCTTGATGGAGTGGACAGATTGATCCGTCTTATTGCTGAAAAGTTTGTGGTTGTCAGAGGGTAGGTCCTCTGGAGTAGTCTGGAGCTCTTTAGGGAAACCAGGGGCTTGGAGCCAGGAATCCCTTCGGGACACTACATTGGATGCAAGAGAGCAAGACATGGTTCAGGTGGCATCTACTGTGGTTTGGAGGGCTACCTTGGCAACCAGTTTGCCCTCATCCAGCAGTGCCTGGAAATCCTGCTGTTTCTCCACCGGGAGGAAGCCTGGAATTCTGCCAGTTTGGAGTACAAGGGGGAGTCATACTTAGCCAGGAGGACCTGCTAGTTGGCAATACAGAACTGGAGGCCAGCCTGTTTGGAGAATGGCCTCATGGATAGGAGGAAGAGCAGTGCGGGAGGGCCCAGGCAGTTGCAGGCCAACCAGGAACTGTTTTTGTGGGTCCTGGACATCTTCCACTGGAAAGTTGAGAGCCACAATCATGCATCGATGCAAGTTGTGATACTGGTTGTGGTCATCCAGAGGAGAAAGGGAAGGCAGAATGAGCGCTTCGTTTGGAGACGAGGAGGCTCCAGTGAGAATCAGTGGTGTGGCAATATCCTGAGACTCATCATGGATGGAGGGTGGTGTGGTGCGGCAGGGGTGGCTGGTGGTGTGGTAGTGGTGGCACCCTGTGGTCCCAAGTGGGCCAATAGGGCCAGGCATATAGGTCACAGGGCAGTGTCGGGCCCCAGAGGTATCGGTGCCATCTCTTGGGGGGAGGGCCGTACGTTGGCAGGTGGGGTGGGTGTTGTCGAGGATCCAGGCTGTAGGATGGTGCAGAAGAGAATGAGGGGTCTGGCTCAGAGGACTGCTCAGACTCCAAGGATGGTTCCAGCAGGGGCAGGGCCATCAGTTCAAGGCAGAGCGGCACATTGCCCTGCATGACCAGGAGAAGCTCATTTGCTGGAGATGGGAGCCCCAAGTTCAGGGGATCTGGATCGCTGGGGGGAGCTGGCATAAGTTCCCTAAATTCATGGAAACTGAGCTTGATCTTTTCCTGCAGCAGAGGCTTATTCTTAACAGGCTGTTTTATTTAAATATTTTTTTTTACTGTGTTGAATGTTTTTAATGATCATGTGAGGTGTACTGTATCAATTGCTCTACTTGCATACACTACAATGGCAATCTGTTCCATGTCCTTTAAAGCTCATGGGTTGGGCCAGGTGTCTGTTGTAGAAATGACGGTTTTGATTCACAGAAAAGGGGAACAAAGAAGCAGATGGCAAAATGAAACATTTAGAGTTAGCTGCTGTATGGCCTGGGGCCCAGGTCGTCAACGGTCTTGTGTGCCTAATTGCCTCTTCAGGCACCTAAGTTCACCATAGGCGCTACTGACATTTTCAAAACCACTGCTCAGCGATGTTAAGCTGATGCTTAACCTGATAGGTGCCTAAGTCCCCTAGGCACCTTTGTTCCTGCTGGCAGGCATGTGCAGAGCCACCGAAGTCCTGACACTGCCCCACAGCTAATGAGCTGCTCAAGCCAAAGCCCCAAGAACCTGCCGTGGAATTGTCAGACGGGGGGGAGGGGACACTTATCTTGCTAGCAGAGGCTGAGACCCGTAGCCTTACTCTGAGCATGCCTAAGACCTGATACCAGTCAGAGTCCGCAGGAGGGCTGGATACAGGCCACTGACAGATGGGGAGACAGAATTTGCACCCACACAAAAGATAGCTGCAGACACAGGGAAATGTAGGTGAGCATGAGCAGGGTATCAAGCAGTAAATGGAGACGGATAGTTTTGGCTGCTAGGTCATTGGTTATGTACACCACGTTGGCTGTTTAGGCACCTAACTCTAGGAGAGGGCTCCTGGTGGAGGATCCTGACCAGAGGGAAGCGCTTATCTCTGGCCCATCAGCCAGGTGATTAAGCCCCTCCCTTTGGCATTTCACTCCTGGCTAGCTTAGGCAGCTCGCCTCTCAGCTTGCTGGCTTCTGAGAATGCTTCTCTTAGGCACTTAACGACCTCCATGCATTATATGGAGAGCCTGAGTGCCTAGCTTGGGCTGGAGGATGCCACTAGGTGGCAGGCGGCCTAGGGATGAGGTATCGCAACACTGAGCACAGCAATGCCTGAGTACCTTTGAGGATCTTTGGGCCTTAGTTCTCCATCTATTAAATGGAGAGAATAGCACTTCACTGCATCACAGCGCTGTTGTGAGGACAAATATATTAAAGATTGCGAGGTGTTCAGATGCTACAGGGATGGGGGCTGTGTAAGCACCATAGATAGAACTAGTTCTGAAATAGTGTTCATGAGTGTCCTACTCTGAAGATACCTGAGAAGTTGGAGATGGTAAAGACCTACAGTTCTTGGGGCACGCCATGCATGCCATGTTGATGCGGGATTGTTCCCTATAGTACATTAACACCTTTGTTCATTCCATGGACTTGGATGGAGCTGGGATTTCATCCAGTATCTGAAGTGTCTCTCCTAACCACTGGGCTATAGAGTATTGTAGAGTGGTTCTCTTTCTCTCCTATAGAAACTGTTCCATTTTATATAAATAATAAAAGTCATTGGAGCAGGGACTTGAAATTGAATCTCTTGGCGCGGGCCAGGGCCCTAACCATGGGGCTATAAAACATTCTCGCTCTTTCTCTGGCCCAATGACTATTTTTACATAGTTGAACAGTTTCATCAGGAGACTGAGAGTTACCCCAGAATATCTCATAGCCCAATGGTTAGGACACTCATGTGAAACGTGGGAGCTTTGGGTCTAAATCCCTGACCCACATCAGGGAGAGGGGCGATTTAAATCGAGATCTCCCACACTATAGGTGACAATCTAACCACTGGGATAAGCTCAGTTTTTCATGAGAAGTGGCTTAGGTGTCGAACTCTAGGAGAGGGTTTAGGGCTGTGAATACCAAGCAGAGGGAAGCCATTATCCCTCTGGTCCAGACTTCGACACCTAAGACCTTTTAATGGGTGAAACTAGGCCACACATCTCATGCCTTTTCCTACAGGGAAATCCTTTGCTTTTTGGTGTTTTTAATGTCCTGGGAATTTATTGCTTTTTACTGGGAGAAAAATCAGTAAAAAAAACAAAAAACAAAAAACAAACCAAACCAAAACAAAGGGCAGTGGGCAGGCAGTTGTGCCCTGGGGTAGGGTGTACTTACATGGGACAGTTGAGGAAGCTTCTGCTCCAGTCCTGCAGCAGTCAGGCATCTTGGCTGCAGGACCCGCCCCCCGCCTATCTCTCTCCCCACCCTGCACTGGGGAAGTGAATGGGGCTGGGTCAGGAGGGGAGTGAAAGGCTGTTCCCTAGGAGTACTGGCTTCCCTCCTGGACAGCCACCTGCTGGCCCCCCTGGCGTTTATACATAGCCCATCTGCTTCCCCTGTGGAAAAATTCCCAGAAAAGCCACCATTTGGGTGAAAATCCGTAAAACCTGAACACTGGCATTTTTAATACCATGGGAATTTATTCCCAGTTCTGATGCCTGCTGAAGTTAATTTGATATTTAGAGGTAATCATTTTTAAGTCTAATAGCTATTTTTATTTTCTTCGTTATTTTAGTAAATATAATTTTGCTTTCCCCCCCTTCTAGAAATACAGAGCCTTCTGAAAAAAGATTTCATGTGAGAAGCTTTGTGGCAGACTTTGGAAAACCTCTGGAATCAGACAAGGTCTTTTCGCGTCAAGTAGGTGAAGAGTCAAGGTCACTCTTTCACTTTTACATTAATGAAGTGGAGCATTTGGGCAAAACAAAACAAAGCCTCAAAGCTCCTGGTCTGGACAGTAATATTCACTTCCAGGAAGTAGCTCGGAGCAGTGAAAGGCTGGAGGAGGATCTGAATTACCTTACAAAATTTAACATCCCCAACTTCGTGAACACTGACCAGAATTCTTTACTGGGTGAAGATGATCTGCTGATTTCCGAGCCACCAATCATTTTAGAAAGCAAACCAGTTATCCAGCACCTCACACCAGATCCTTGACTGAAAAACCTGGATTTCTAAAGCAAAGTGTCTTTATTGTTTCTTATTCAGCTGCTAACATCAGCCCTTTCTGGATATTTCAATAGAAGGTATTTCATATCTTATGCCTGGTTTTTTTTATTGTGACTTGAACTGACTGAACTCACTTTGGTCTAAAGTGAAATACTTAATATTTTGTGTTGAGACTTATGTCATTTTCAAGTGTTTCCTAAGATCAAAACCTTCTTCATCACAATTGCTGCTGTTGCTTGCTATTTGTTTTATTTAAGTAGCCGTCATGCCAAGCTGTGTAGTGGTAGCAGAAAATAGTAACGCAATATGAGAGTTGCAATGCACTTGACCTGCTTTATGGGGATTGCTGTGGCTGCGCAGGATTCTGAAAGGAGCGGTCTGGAACTCTTTGGCCAGGAGGACTGTAAGCTCAAATCCAGACTGAATGGAAGAATAAGAGGAGGAGGCACCTTTTGGGCCTCTGAATCTCCACCCTGCTTCCAAAAGGCAGATTATTTTGGAACATAACCAACATAATGGAAATTTGCCTGTTGTTAATCTGCACCCCTGCCTTCTAGCAGCTTGCAGAAGCTGCTAAAACCATGTTTATTAAAATTCTAGAGATATTGCTTTGTATGTTATGTTGTTAGTGTTTACAAAATACTGTTTCCATCTGCTGCTGAAGAAAAATAAAAGCTGTGGCAATATTTAGTGTTTCAGAAAATTTCATGTTCTTGCAGGTGTGAGAGAGAGAGACAGAGACCTAGAATGAATGTGTCCTCCATGCAATTAATAAAATTCAGTTTTGTGGTTTGATTGTCAGTGTGCCTTTAAGATGGTGAGCACAGGATTTGATATAGAAATAATAGGAAACAGGATTGAAAAACATTCCTGTTTTGCCCACAGGACTATGGCTATGGCCAGTTACTATAGTGTATATTTGTAATGGAGTGATACTTGCTGCATTGTACTTTAATCGGAGAGAGAGAGAGAGTGTCTGCATAGTACTTGCAACTGTAGTGCTCACACATGCTAATTTTTTGGGTAACTGCAGAACCACTCGGGCTGATTTGTAACAAAATAAAGAGTTTGGGGGAGAGTTAGTTTATTGCAACTTGCTTTTTTCACCTTTTAAACTCTGGAAGAAGTACTGACTCTGAGATGACAATTATTTACAGAAAATCAGGGCCCAAATGGAAAATCCTGCCTAAATTAAAAATTTGTAGCTCCCCCACACGTTTGACTCATTTTTATGATGTGATTAAGTTATTTTAGAGGAACGTGATATTATGCAATGGATAACTTTGCGAATTATGAATGCTTTAATAAATCATGTAAAATTGCCTTCACAAATTTCTTGAAAAGTCAAAGTAATGCCTCTCTATTAACATGTACATTAATTTCATTATGGTAAATTTACCTTTAAATATCATCTCTGCTTGTTGTTTTGTTTGTGTGTGAAATTTATTTGCTTACACAATAGAATTTCTTTAAAAAAAAAAAAGCTTATTTCAACATGTTGTAAGCTATAAAACACGGACAAAAGGTGTTTTCATTTTAGCTAGATAAAACTTTACAACAAGAAAAATGTACTAATGAAAATATTTGTAATCGCATTTATCTACTATACTGATTTTTGAGGCTTGCTCACCAGCTGCCAGCCTTGATCTGTGATGGATAATACTAAATTGCTGCCCAACCTAACTACCTGAGATTGTTTGAAAAGGTGGATGGATGCTTGGCAAGTAACAGGATGGATAGCTTTTAATATGATTTCATAGACTCATAGACTCATAGGTAAGAAGGGACCAATATGATCATCTAGTCTGACCTCCTGCACAAGGCAGGCCACAAAACCCTACCCATACACATTTATAACAACCCCGAACCCATGACTGAGTTATTGAAATCCTCAAAAGTGAGATTTGAAGACCTCAAACTGCAGGGAATCCATCAGCAAGCGACCCATGCCCCACGCTGCAGAGGAAGGCGAAAAACCTCTGGGGCCTCTCCCAATCCGCCCCGGAGGAAAATTCCTTCCCGACCCCAAATATGGCGATCATCTACCATACCAACAGCAATATCTGTTGGGTGCTGGCCAATGCTGCCAGCATCCTCTCTTGAATGGAGTACAGTTTTCAGTGTAATGAAAAATGTCAGCAAAATGTGTAAGACACTTGGCCAAGATTACAGTCTTGACATTTGATGATGCAATCTATTGTAAGGCCAAAGTGATTTAGTGGCGGTGCCCAGAGGAATTTAAAAAAACCATCTTGAGTGGGTGACAGACGCTTCAGGCCGTAATTGAAAAGAAGTATGAAGAGTGGTCTGTAACTGCAGGCGTATGGTAGCGACACAGCAAGCAAGCTACTTAAAGGCAAACCCTTCATCTGTGGCGTGAGGTCCTTCAAGCTTGTAATAGAGGCTCTGTCCAAATGGTAGTGGCAGGCATTTTGTAAATGGATACAGGGGAGTAAGACTGACTGACTGACTAATGCAGACCTCACCAAAAGCAAGCTCCAGGAATCTCAAAATGCAGTATCAAACAAAAATGTAACAAGTCTAACAGCAACATTTTCACAGCGCAGTGATGCCCTCAAGAATGGACAGGATGTATTGGACAGATTCTGCTACTTTGGAACAACAATTTCCCTTATCTTTGCATTACTGGATGATTATATCAAAATGGCTAACCTTTTAATGCATTACCCCAGAGCAAAACATCAAAGCACTGAGACTTTGTGATGGGCTGGAAATGGTTAAGGTGGCCAGATAAGCCTATTGGAGGAAGAGCAGGGCTCGATTACAAGCCTGCTTAGTTGAGAAGAAAGCGACGGAGGCCTATAAAACCAGCAAGCTGGCAACAGATTGTGGGGCAGTAATCACTGCGTGGGAGGAGGGTTTGGAGCTGATACACCCAGAGAAAGGTGGGGTACCAGGCGCTGTAGGAAGCAGTCCAGTGAGGGCTGGCAGAGTAAAGCTTGGAACTGCTAGGTTGAGGGTCTATGGACTGGAACCCAGAGTAGTGGGTGGGCCTGGGTTCCCCTCCTGGCCACTGGAGAAGTGGCAATGATAAGGCAGTGAATGGGAAGACTGTTGAAGAAAGACTTTGGAACCCTGGAAGTCAAAAGAAGTTGCTGCAGTTCCTGGAGTAAGAGAGAGGTTGCAGACCAGAGCGAGATACAGAATGACAGCATGCAACGATGGGAGGGGGTGTTGACCTCATGAGCTAGTTCCCCACAGTGACCAGCAGAGAGGCGCCACTGACCTTCATTTTATGGTGGTTGTAGAGATGCTACTGCTACTTTTTGTCTTTGACCACACCAACTATGTCTGCTGGGTATCCGTGTACATCAGTGATATGAAGCTTCTACCAGATTATGCCCCCAAAGTTCATGAGCAGTTTGTGCAAGGAAATCATGCTGTGGCATGGTCTAGAAATAAATTCAGCCAAGTCTGTACAGATATGGCACTTGGACAAACAGGAAACTAATGATAAAATAAAAGGGATTTCACTTTGAAACCAGGGGCCTTGGAGAGACGGCTCATCACTGCTCATGAGTGCTCAGCTATCACAACTTCCATGAAGACAATGTGTGATGTGTAAGATAGCAGGGCTAGGAGACAGCCAGAAAGCTATTGAAGGGAGATATGTAAACCCTTAAAATGATCCGGGCCCTGTTCTGTGCTGACTAAGCAGGGATTACAACAAGGGCAATTGGGAGCACTGAGACCACTTAAGACCCAGCCAGGTGCCTTATAAAAACCCTGCTCCAGGCAGGCGAGCAGGAGGAGTGCGGTGCGGTGCGAAGGAGCAAAGAAGAATCTTGAGAAAAGGTACTGGGACCAGGAAGGGAAAGACTGGTGCAAGCAGACTGGAGACATTCCCCAGGCACTGAGGCCTGAGAGAAAAAGCCCTGCCCTGGCAGAGAGGGGGCAGGGAAAAGAAGCTGAGGTGTCAGGGAGGGAAACAGCCCAGGGGAAAAAGTTGCAGACTTGGACACTGTCAGCAGCACCCAGCTGCTATTTGTAGGACCCCTGGAGCTGGGAGCCGGAATAGAAGGCGGGCCCAGGTCCCTTCTTCTCCTCCCCCCCCATGGGACATTATTGCAGGGACCCTACTTGGAGTCGGGATAACTGGTGGCGTCCTGACCCACTACAAAAGGAAAAAATGCAAGACCCATTGGCATACACCTAGCAGTGTGCCACATATGGTAAAGGAAACTCAAGAAGGCTGCACCACCTCACATGCAAATAAGGCTGTTAACACTGTCCATGACACACCCATTTGTTTTGAATGCTGACTTGATAGCGCTTACAAGCATTTCAACTAGCATTGCTGCACCCACACAGGTTGTCACAAAGCTAGTTACTGCAAATAATCCAGGAATCAAAGCAATGAAACAGTTTGTGGAAGATGGATTAAATTCAAGTAACACCAGATTCTTCAAACCACTGCACAAATGCCTCATCAAGATATTTGTATCTCTACACAAGAAGATCAACCAACGTTGGTAGTGACAAGACAGGGACTATCAATGCAGACAGGGATGAGTTTAGCTGTTTTATAGTAGCTGCACAAATGAAAGCTTGATCTGAAGGGAGTTTTCAGAAATGAGCTTTCCATGGTTCATATCCTCTAGCACAGTCAGATGGTACCTTGAATAAAACTACAATGAGTAAGCTGTTGCCTGAATTAGAAAAAGAAACTGAGTCAGTGTAT
Organism: Mesoclemmys tuberculata; assembly: GCA_007922155.1. Taxonomy (NCBI): domain Eukaryota; kingdom Metazoa; phylum Chordata; order Testudines; family Chelidae; genus Mesoclemmys; species Mesoclemmys tuberculata. The sequence goes on along the minus strand of ML675604.1, from coordinate 70,449,732 downwards.
CAACTGTCAGCATAAACCATGCCCAAAGCTTGGCCAATGGATGGCAAGGCTGTTTATACAAATGGTTGGACAAGGAGGTGCAACTAGCTTGGCAGAACTTGATGATCTAGGCTTCCGAATAGTACACCAGCCTCTACAGTTAGGAGACCTGCAAAGGAGTACATTCAGTTAAGCTTTTGATTATGCACAAAGCAATGAGGTCAAAATCCCTGGTCCCAAAACACCCATCCCAATGCAGTGGAGTAGGTTTATTGGAAACCCAAGAATAAAGCATATCTAGTAAAACTTTTGTAAGAATGGTGGTGTGATATAGAAGAAACTTCAGTTGGCCCGGATCAGAAAATGTTTTTTTTGCAGGTAGGTTCAAGAAGGGCCTCATTGTTTACATGGGGACTTGAGAGGGGGTTTAGACCAAGAAGATCTATTCTCATCTTACAAAGAAGCAGATACTCTCCATCTACTTCATGTTGCACATGGTTCATAAGAATAACCTCATGTAGTGGTGTGGTCTCCAGACGACACTGACATTGCAGTTCTCTGAGTAGATTTTATTCACAAGTTGGAAACAACTCAAGAGCTTTGAGTATGTACTGGTCTGAAAGATAATGGCTGGTTTATACTAACCCACACCAAAGCAGTTGCACTTGGACAACGATGCAGAATGTTGCCAGTACTACACACACTGACTGGGTGTAATTCAATCAGCAGTCTGACAAGGTTTAGCAAACTAAAGCCATGAAAGCTTATCAGGAAGAATTCACACATTTAGAAGCCTTGCCAATTTTGGCATTATGGTGGAGATACTTGTGCTGATTTCAATTGCGTAGGCGCTTCTGAGAATCCTCTGTGACCCAATGGTTAACTTAGTGGATGTAGATGATGTGCTGTAAGTTATTCTGTCACCTCTCCCCAATGCATCCTAGTCACCTACAATATACCAAGCATGCAGATTACCACACCCTTATCTGGAGCCATTCCATCGGTGCTTGGCCTGACGGCTTTTTCTTTCATGAACATAGCTGGCATCACAAGAATGGACAGATTTCTCCAGCATTAATGAATGACACCTGCCCCTGAAGCACTCCCGGAACTTATTATATAAGTGTAAAAAGCCAAGTGTGAGGGCAATTGTATTTGTTCAAGACAGAGCATGGCATACACACAAGCTTTCTTGTGTACTGGTGGTGAAGACTGTTCTATGTTCATTATAAAGTTGTCAGTGTTGATCCAGCTAAAATGGTTACTAACCTTTCTGTAACTCTTTTTCTTTGAGATGTGTTGCACACGTCCATTCCAATGTAGGTGTGTGCTTTCCCTGACCACAGTGGCTGGAAAATTTTCCTTCAGTGGTATCGGTTAGGTTAACTCTGGTGCCGTCTGGAGTTGCGTGCTCATAACGTCAGTATAAAGGGTCCTGCTGACCTGCAATCCCCTCAGTTCCTTCTTGCCGGAAAACTCTGACAAAGGGGTAGGAGAGAGGGCCTTGGAATGGATGTGTACACGACATCTTGAACAACAGTTACAAAAAGGTTAGTAACCATTTTTCTTGAAGTGCTTGCTCATATTCATTCCAATCTAGGTGACTTCCAAGCAGTTGTTCAGGTGGAAGGTTTGGTGTTTATTGACATGCTGATTGCAACATCCCTCAGCCAAATCCATCAGCATCCTTAGCCTCCTGGGTGATGGCATAATGAGCTGTGAAACTGTGAATTGACAATCACGTTGCTGCTCTACAAATGTCCTGGATAGGAACTTGTGCTACAAATGCTTCTGAAGATGCTTGGGCCCTTGTGAAATATGCTGTCAGGGCAGGTGGGAGAAATCTTTGCCAGGTTGTAGCATGTGTGGTTGCAGGATGTGATCCATGATGGAATTCTCTGGGCTCAGAGGGGAAGATTTTTCATCCTGTCTGCAATAGCTATCAATAGCGGAGTAGTTTTCCAAAACAGCTTAGTCTTTTCTTTGTAAAATGCCAGTGCATGTCTGATGTCTAGCGAAAGGAGCCGCTGCTCTTCCCTGTTTATATGTGGCTTAGGATAGAAGACCAGCAGGAAGATATGCTGGTTACCATGGAACTGTGAAACCACCTTTTAGACGGAAAGCTGGATGAAGACACAATTGGACCTTGTCCTTGAAGAATACTGTATCTGATGATTCTGAAATGAGGGCCTGGATCTCTGAGACCCTTCTGGCAGAAGTACTGGCCACTAGGAAGTTCATCTTCCAGGAAAGATAGAGCAGAGAGTACATTAGCAGTGTCTCAAATGTCTTTATACCAGTGTCTTTATTCAGTTTGAATAAAACCAGGTTGAGGTCCCAGGGAGGGATGGTTGATGTACTCAGGGTACAATCTCTCAAGGCCCTTACAAAACCCAATTACAGATGCTGTTTGAAAATATGGAACAGCCATTTACCCATGGGTGAAAAGCTGAGATTGCAGCCAGATGGACCCTAATAGATGATACTGTTAGACCTTCTTGCTGCAAGTGTAGTAAGTAGTCCAGGATGAATGGTTGAATGTATGTGAGACATCCTTTTGCATAGACTAATCGAGAACCTCTTCCACTTTGCCAGGTAAGTCGCTCTGGCAATGACTTTCTGCTCCCTAATAGGACCCTGTGGACCTGTCGGAGCGTGCAAGCTCCATGGGATTCAGCCATGAAGCTTCCAGGCTATCACATGAAGGGACCTGAAGTTCAGGTGATGCAGATGGCCGGAGCCCTGAGAGATCAGGTCTGGACAAAGAGGTAGAAAGATTGGTGTCTCCACTGAGAGGTCTAGGAGTGTAGTGAACCCATGCTGGAAGGGCCAAGCAGAGACTATCAGGATGACTCATGCTCTGTCCCTTCTGATCCTCAGCAAGACCTTTATGCATGAGAGGAATGGGAGGAAACACGTAAAGAGAAGACCTGGTTCAAGGGAGGAGGAAAGCATCTGCGAGAGATTTGGGACTGTGACCCAGGAGGGAGCAGAATTGGAGACATTTCCTGTTGTGCTTTGTCATGAAGAGATCTCCCTGGAAAATGGTGTTCCCAACATCTGGATGAATGGACCACTCATGGTGACTGGAGAAGGATCTACTGAGGTGATCTGCTAGATCATTCTGCACTCCTGGCATATAGGAGGCCTCTAGGTGACTTGAGTGGGTTATACAAAACTCCCATGTGCGAAGTGCTTCCTGGCACGAGTGAGGGGAGTACGCTATTCCCTGCCTGTTGATTGATATAAAACATTGCCGTCTTATTGTCTGTGAGAACTGACACATTCGTGTCTGCCACATGGGCTGGAACACCTGGCAACCCAAGCGAACACCACCCTCAGATCCCTGATGTTGATGTTAAGCAACAGCTCTTTTGTAGACCAGAGATCTTGAGTTCTGAGGGAACCCAACGGAGCACTCCAGACCATCACTAAAGTGCCTGTAACGAGACTCATTGATGGTTGGGTTCTTGAGACTTTCCTGCGCACTGCCAGCAGATCTAGCCACCAGCTGAGGGAGATGATTACCGATGGGGGAACTGCAATTACTGTATCCACGTGATGTTGGTTTGGTGTGTATACAGATGTCAGCCATGGCTGGAGAGGTCTGAGTTGAAGTCTCTCTCACGCTGCACCACATAGGTGCATGAGGCTGTGTGGCCCAGGAGCTTCAATCAGTTCCATGCTGTCGTGATCTGAGGATCTCTATAAAGCATCACTATTGCTTGGAACTATGCTTGTGAGGAAGGCTCTGGCTTAGTGTGAGCCCAGGATCACCCTAATAAACTATCCTTCATACTGGGGAGAGGGTAGACTTCTGTGCATTGACCAGCAGACCTAAATCTTAGAATGTTGACCAGATTATCTTTGTTGGACTCCTCTTGGACCTTGGTCTGACCTGACCAGGCACTCATCGAGGTAAGGGTAGATCTGAAACCCTTGTTTCCTCAGGAAGGCTACGATGACTGCCATGTACTTTGCAATCACTCGTGGGGCCACTGATAGGGTGAATAGGAGAACTGTAAATTGGTCGCGCATGTGGTCACAAAGAACCTGAGGAACCTTCCCTGGGGAAAAATTGAAATATGGAAGTAAGCATCCTTCAAATCAAGGGCGGCAAACCAGTTCTCTGTAACCACAGAGGGGATGATAGAAGCCAAGGAGACAATGCTGAACCTCTTCTTCCTGCATCTGTTGAACGTTTAGAGGTCCAGAATCGGTCTGAGATTGCTGTTGGCTTTTGGAGTTAGGAAATATTGGAAGCAGAACCCTTGGCCCCTTAACTCTAGGAGTGGCTGCACCTCTTGGGATAGAACTTGCTTATGAGAAGGGTCCCTGAAGAGGAATGGGAGGGAGTGTGTGAGAGAGCAGCGTGTTGTAATACAGGTTCACTCCTGATAGAAAAGAGAGAAACGGTCCGCAAATACTGGGGATCCAAGTTATGCTCTCATATGTTGTCTATGAGCATTCCATCAAAAGGCCTGCTTGGACTCACCATTGTGTTGCGGGGGAGGCAGGCATGGATGCGGACAAGGATTGGGGAGATTGCCTAAGAACCCTGCCCCTCTTCCTCTGAGAGTCCTCCCAGCAGGTGGCAGGAAGAATCAAGAGGCTGGCTGAGGCTTAAAATATTTCCTTGTGGGTGCTGGTGTATAAAGTCCTAAGGATTTCGAGGTAGCCCTGGAGTCTTTTATTTAGACTGTGCAGCTTGGAGTCAGTCTGTTCAGAAAAGAATCATGCCCTTAGAAGGAAAGTCCTGCAGAGTCTGTTGGACCTCATGTGGCAGGCCTGAGGATTGAAGCCATGAGCTTCTGTGCATTGCCCCTGCTGAGGCCATAGATCAGGCTGCAGGGCCAGCCACATCCAAGGCTGTTTGAAAGGATGCCTTCGTCACAGGTTTGTCGTCTTACAAAACTACTCAAGATAGTTGAGTCTAAAGCAGACTGAAAAGTTACAAATGGATCTTACAAAACTGTGAGTGGGCAACAAATGGCAGCTGAAATTCAGTATTGTTAAATACAAAGAAATGCACATTGGAAAACGTAATCCCAGGTATACTTCTAAAATGATGGGTTCTGAATTAGCTGTTACTGCTCAAGAAAGAGATCTTGAAGTCATGGTGGATAGTTCTTTGAAAACATCCACTCAATGTGCAGCAGCAGTCAAAAAAGTGAACAGAACGTTAGGAATCATTATGAAAAGGATAAATAATAAGACAGAAAATATCATATTGCCTCTTTATAAATCGTACACCTACACCTTAAATACTGCGTGCCGATCTGGTCACTTCATCTAAAAAAATGCATTGGAATAGGTACAGAAAAGGGCAACAAATGATTAGGGGGTATGGAAAAGCTTCTATACAAGGAGAGATTAATAAAACTGGGACTTTTCAGCTTGGAAAAGAGACAACTAAGGGGGCAAATGATAAAGGTCTGTAAAATCATGACTGGTGGGGAGAAAGTAAATGAGGAAGTGTTATTCACTCCTTCTCAGAACACAAGGACAATGGGTCTCCAAATGAAATTAATAGGCAGCAGGTTTAAAATGAACAAAAGGAAGTACTTTGTCACACAACGCACAGTCAACCTGTGGAACTCCTTGCCAGAGGATGGTGTGAAGGCCAAGACTATAATGGGATTAAAAAAAGAACCAGATAAATTCATGGAGGATAGGTCCATTAGTGGCCATTAGCCAGTACAGGCAGGGATTGCTGTTTGCCAGAGGCTGGGAATGATCGATGGGATGGATCACTTGATGATTACCTGTTTTGTTCATTCCCTCTGACGCACCTGGCATTGGCCACTGTTCGAAGACAGGATACTGGGCTAGATGGACTATTGGTCTGACCCAGTTTGGCTGTTCTTAGATTGTTCTTACATGAGAGAGGCAAACTCTTGCCTGGACTCTTTGGGTAACAACTCCTAACATTTCAATATGGAGTCCCAGGAATTAAAATTACAATCCAGTTTTTAGAGAGTGTTGCAGATAACTTCCTGGTGCAAGTGCTGGAGGAACCAACTAGGGGCTGTGCTCCTCCTGACGTGCTGCTCGGAAACAAGGAAGAATTGGTAGGGCAAGTAGAAGTGCCTCCTGGTAAGGGTGGGGAAGGGGCCCCGGCCACCTGGGATGGTGCTGGAGGCGGTGGTCAGGGCATGTGTCTTGGCAGCGGCAGGCGGGGGGCCCGCGGCCACCTGGGCATACGCCCTGGGGGCGCCACCGCCCCCAGAGCTGGTGGAAGGGACAGCGGGAGAGGATAGAGGGAGAGGAGGAGGGGAGAGGGGGAGGGGCCCTAGCCACAGGAGGTGTTATCTTCCGGGTGGGGCCTTTGCCCTTCTTTTTACCCCCCTGATTTTTCCTCCCGACCAAGGGAGCGCCCCCCCAGATTAGGGGGGGGCAGGAGCCGTGGTGGCAGCAGAGTCCCTAGCGTCCCCACCAGAGTCGTCCTCCGCCCGCACCTGGGGAATGACTCCCGGCGGCTCAGCGGGGGCAGCAGGACCGGTTGTTGAGGGCAGGGACAGGGCTTCAGGGTGGGAGGGAGGAGCAGGAGTCTCTATGGGGGGGGTCCCAGTCCCAGGCACACCCGCCATCTTGGGAAGGGGTGGGAAGGGTTCGTTGGGGGGGGGTGAAGGAAAGGGAGGGAGAGTATGGGGGGAGGGGAGTGGAAAAGGGAGGGGAAGGGATGGGTAAGAAGGGGAAGGGGGGTGACCGCTCCTCCCTGCTAGGCTGGAAGTAGGGGAGGAGGGCACCAGCAGAGGGGAAAAGACGGGATCAAGCCAGGCAGGGGCACAGGGGGTAATGCACTCACCAGCCCAGGTGGAATGTCGGTGGCTCCTCCGGCTGCACGGGGGAGCTGGGGTGTCAAATGAACTCGGGAGGGGCAGTGTGTGAAGGGGGGGTCAACAAAACTAGGGGGAATCAATTAAAGGGGGGGGAGGGCCGTTGTTGCTGCCGGAGCACGTGGGCTACAGCAGTGGGGGAGAGGAAGGGGAGGGTCAGGGTCCCCCAAATGTGGGGGCCAGGGCAGAGGGGGTAGCAGCAGGGAAGGGGCAGGGGAAAAGAAGGGGCGGGGTGCCCCCAAACACGGGGGCAGCAGCAAAAGGGGGAAGGGGGCTCGTGGCAGCAAAGGGGGAAGAGGCAGCCAGGGAAGGGAAGGGAAAGGGAAAGGGAAGGGGCCCAGCTGGTTCTGGCCCTGAAAGCAATTGCAGGGGGAGGGTGGAGATAGTAGCTGGGGGGGGGTGGAAAAGGTGGAAGGCCACACACTCACCCCTTCCCTCCCTGCTGGGAGGGAGGCTCCCCAGCAAAGCCCTGAAGCAGGGGCAGCAGTACCAGCAGCAGCAGGGTCCCCCAAAAAGAAAAGCAGCTGTAGAAAAAGAGGGGGGCTAGGGCCAGACCAGGGGGCTAAGCAAGGGGCCGAGAAGGCATGGATCTTAGCCCCAGGCTCAGCAAAGCCCTAGTCCCTGGGTGATTCAGCTGGGGCTGATTAGGCAATTAGGCCACCTGGGGCTGTTTAGGCAATTATATGCCTGGGGCCAATCAAGGAGCCCCGCCGCAAACACTTAAAAGCCTCCAGTGCAAGAAGGCAGTTGTGGGTAGTAGAGTGAGGAGTTTGGAGAGAGGAGGAAGGAGGTTGGAGTTACAGTTTGGAGTTTACGGTTTACAGCTTGGAGATTGGCAGCTTGAGGCCTGCAGTTCGGAGTTGGCGACTTGGAGCTGGCAGGCTGCGGCCTGTAGTTGCAGCCAGCAGTCTGCAGAGGCTTGCAGCTTTCCTGGCTGCTACCACTGCACCGGAGGCAGAGCACCCAGCTGGGGAAGCAGGGAGTGGACCATGGGAAGGTAGCAGTACTCAGGGGCAGAGCGGGCCCCGGCTCCTCCCAGCTGCACCACTGGCCAGCCCGGGAGAGCGCAAGACCCACGAGGGCGAGATACCTCTTTCCCCCCCCCCGCCCCACCTTGCTACAGAGGGTAGTGAAGCACTGGAATGGATTATGTAGGGAGATGGTGGAATTTCTATCCTTAGAGATTTTTAAGGTGCAGCTTGACACAGCCCTGGCTGGGATGATTTAGTTGGGGTTGGTTCTGCTTTGAGCAGGGGATTGGACTAGATGACCTTTCCAACCCTAATATTCTATGATTCTATGACTCCAGGTGGCACCAGAGCTGAGCTGACAGATACCACTGAGGGAGACTTTTCCAGTGGCTGTGCTCAGGGCAAGCACACACCTACACTGGAAGGGACATATAGAAGCACTCAAAGAAGAGACTGAGACTACAGGTAGTTCAGACTTACACAAGTAGCATATAGCAAATGTATTGAAAAAGATTAGACGTGTGTATAGTGTCATTGCCATTGCTGAGAGAAAGTCTGTTGTGTACTAGTGTTTTGCTAGCACCATGGTGTGCAATAGCATACCTAGTTTCTGTTATAATGAATACATTATTCAAAGTTTTTGTCTGTGAATAACACAAGCACAAAACAAGGCCAACATTCTCTTCAAGTAAAGAGCCTTATTAACTTGTGTCAATTATTTGGATGACTGAGTTTTTTATATGTGGTGTTGTAGCCATGTTGGTCCCAGGATATTAGAGAGAAAAGATGGGTGCAGTAATTTTTTATTGGACCAACGTGTTGGTGAGAGAGACACGCTTTCTGTTTGACCTGGTTTAGCTGTGACACAGAGTACCTTTCCCAGACCTGAGGAAGAGCTTTGTGAAAGCTTGAAAGCGTCTCTCTCCAACAGAAATAGGTCCAATAAAAGATACTACCTCACCCACCTTGTCTCTCTCAATTTTGTCTCTTAACATACATTGTTTAAATCCCAATTTATTAGTCATTTTTTGCTTTCCAAGTTGTTTTGACAACTTAAGTACATTTTTGTGGCTTTCATTTGTGCAAAACGTTATTTTGATATGGGTAAAAAATCTTGCATTGACACTTTACAACATCACATCCTCCATACAAAGTACCTAAGGAACACGTCTATCAAAATAGAAGTCCTGCATGGGGGGGACCTACATCCCCCCCCCCCAAAATTTCCAGCCTGGGCCCCCAGACTAAAAGCCTAGTTTCTTGGGAATTGCATATTTATCAGGATATACAGTGGGTAGTGGTAGGGCCAGTCAGAGAATTTCTTGGGCCCTAAGATGCTGGAAGGGGACAAGGAGGAACTAGGTTGTGTGTGCTCTAATCCTGTTTGTGTGGTGGAAGGTGTGGTTGGTGGTGCTTTAGGTCTTCTCTCCATCTCACCTGACAAATAGAAGGGGAGCTAACGTATGCGGTCTTGCAAAGCTTGGAGGGAATGCAGAGGTCGCTTGTGTTCACTGTGGATACAGCATTTATTTTTATGTTGCTAGCGCTTTTGGACCAATGTTCAGTTTTAAAAGATTTAATTAAATTTGATATTTAAATTAAAACTGCAGCTGTCAGAGCAAAGCATTTATTCACGAAGCTGGTGAAGAGAGTGTTTAACAGTAACTGAAGGTCTCTTGAGATCTTTGTGAAATCAATAAAGGGGCTATATTTCAAAATGGAATGGTGAAATCCGGGTCCAACACAAAGGGAAGGCTACTTAAGTTACCAGCTGGTATTTGTTGAAAGGATATTTCCTAATCCCAAATTCACCTCTGGAGAAAATGATTAGTGTAGTTGTGCTGCATTTGGAGCATAATAGTGCTTGGTACTAAAAAAAAAAAAGTGTTTACAAACAGTTAAATGGTCCCCCATTATGTCACTTGTAAAATGCAACTAGCTCCGGCAGTTTTGGTAGCAAGTTATAAAAGTATAACAGCATCTTAGAAATGATACTCATCATCTTGAAATTGCTGGTGGTAAACTGCGGGTAATAACTGGTACCTGGGTAGCATACAGACACTAACAAGTCGATGGCTCTTTAATTAGTATAAATACTCCACATGCTCACTGTTGAGACCTCCCCTCAAGCAACACACTGAACATGAACACCATATGGAGGTATTGGTTTAAACCACAGTCAGAAGAAAAATGGTGCATCTTAAATCAACACCTCTGCATCTGGCTCCTCTTTAGCTGAGCCGTTTATCATCCAAAGTCTGACCCAGCCAAGCCCTTTGCTGTGGGCAATCTGACTAAACTCACTGCTCAAAGTAGTAAATGGTATGTCAACACTACACTGCCATAGCTACGTCACTGTAGCTAAGCTGTCTTAACCACATGGAGCCTACATTGCTGGAGTAAGGGGTTTTTCTGTTGGTGTAGGAACATCACCTCCTCAAGCCATGGTAGCTAAGTCAAGGGAAGTGTTCACAGCGGTTATGTGGTATAACTGTCAGTCAAGGTGTATTTTTCCCCTGTTCTGCTGACTGACATAGCTGTGTTGATTTAATGTTTAAGTACAGACCAAGCCATCACTTGTATAAATATTCATGGCCAACTGCTGCCCTTAGTTACAAAAACCCAGTCCTACTACATCCACTGGGAGTTGTACCTGCATTGGTTGGGGGCTGAATTGAGTCTCTAGCTTGCTGTATTTTTGTGGAGACGAGTATGATGTGCTTCAGACCAAAATAAAAGGCTTCTAGCGGGGAGGATATCAAAAGTTAATTTAATAAATGCTAGGGTAGGTTTTGAGCTGGGAACAAAGCATTAAGGCTTAGCTCCCAGGTGCTAAAGTAATTTCCCTTTTATTTAGGAAAAAGACTTGTCTGTAGCTAAAGGACTTTGCCATGTTTGCCTAATCAGATCTGAGTCTCTGCAGAGTAACTGCCAAACAAGCAGTCTATGATGGACTGCATTTGTTGCTTATCAAGTTGTGGAGGAGCAAGACTTGGATAACATTTGATTACGAGTGTTGTAAAGCGAGTGAAGTATTTCCTACCAAAATGAATTTAGTGTAGCCCTAGTGTGTGTCTGTCCTCTCGTTGTATGCCTGTTGCTGTGAAGGAGATTTATTAATGTGCGGTAAGGGTAGTCAGTATTTTACATTACAAATAGTTCAAAAACGTTTGCTTGTAGCTCTCTGATAAGACCATACAATTGCTGTAGCTGTTCCAGTTAAGAGAGAACAGAAACAAAGTAGGTAGCATAGACATCAAGGTAAGTTGTTTCTTCTGAGACCCTTTTCCAGTTCCCTCCCAATTCAGTGCTTGTTGACTGGCTCTCTGTGCCATCCTTCCGTGACTGCCAACTGTGATACCTAGAAGGGCCAACTGGGCTTGGCCCCTGCTGGAGTTTGCCTTTAGGAGTCTGGGTCAGTGTGTAGTGACAAGCATTTTCTCCAAAAGGTGTGATTTATTTGCCCAAATAACACACAGGGCTTAGACAAATAGATTTAAAAATAAGAGCCTATTTGCATGTGGGCTTATCTGAGTTTGGTAGTCCCGTCAAGCCCTAAGGCAGACATGACTGAGGCTTTTGTGTGCGTGCGCGCGCGCCATTCCCCCTTGTTTTCACTGGGCAACAGTGTTTACGATAGAACCTGAGTGTGTTTGTCTCGGTCTCTGTCAGCCTGCAACAGCGTGACTGAAACTCTGTCAACTTCCAGCTGTGCTGACCACTTCCATCATCCCCTTCTGCTATGGCACCTTTTTAACCCCTCTGGGGATTTTCCTGAAGCTAGGCCTGGGAGAGAGAGAGAGGTAGCTTCTTTCTCCATGTGCTGATTCAGCCTTCTTTCTACTTTCACTGTGGTATTGTTATACTGTTAGCAGAGATTTGACCCCCATCTACCTATGCAGGCAAGTAGAGGAATATCTCACACAGGCTGATGGTCATGATACTTATAGTTCCCAGCTGATCATGGTAGGCAGAGCTGGTACTATTGAGAGAGCATGTCTCCTATCGTTGGTTGACCCACAAAGAGGATTGATGTGGACAGTTGCTCAGTGGAATTTGCAGCCTGGCATCAGGCACCCACATTCCCTAAACTACCCAGGAGTGAAATGCAGAGGAAAGGGGTGGAGCTTAGGGACAGGCTCCATAAAAATACATAGGCTCCTCACTCCCATTAAGGGCCTTAGTATTCTCAGGTGTGACCATACTTCTCCTGGAGTTGGACACCCAAGTATGTCACTGCTTTCCTATGAAAGGAGGGACACCCCAAATCCCATTAGAGGCAAAAGTTCAAGTAGTTAGGGCATTCACCTAGAATATGGGAAAGCTAGGTTCTGGAAGTAGGGTCCTTATGGTTGTTCCACTGTAAGTATGTCTGCATCCTTGTTCTGCTGATTGGAGAACTTTGGTAAGTGTCCGTTGAGCCCGTGCATGCACTGCTCTTTTCCTGCCACAAGGCTACCCAGCATTCATGAGTGAACCCTCTTCACTTTCTTCTCTCTACCACAGAACCCATTATAAGAACTCTGCAGTAGAGGGGAGGTGGATGGTTGTGGAGCACCCATAGGGGGTCACATCTCAAAGAACAAGCTGAGTAACTTGGGACACTACGAAGGTGATTAATCAGTACTCCACTGTAGGTGACTCCTGGGCAGTGCCCACTACTGGAGGCTGGGACTTCAGAGTCAAGTCTGTTATTGATGATAGCACTATGGCAATGAGTCTGGCAGCTACAGCCAAGTCCCCAAGGATGGCATAATGTTCTGCAAAGATATGTGCAGATGCTCAGGTGGCTGCTGTGCAGGTTTCCAATATAGGGATACCTTTGGAGAAGGTGATGAAAAAGGTCGATCCATCTCATTGAATGTGTGCATATTGAAGATGGGGGTTACTGCATTACGCATTTGGTAAAAGAGCCTATTAACGTGCAAGACCCATTTGGAGAGGCTTTGAGCAGAACTGGCTGTACCTTTTGACCCATCAGCAACACAGAGGAAGAGTCTTGGAGATTTTCTGAAAGTTCTTGTTCTGTCCAAAGAGAAGCTCAAGGTATTTCTCATGTTGAGCATCTAGAAGATGGCTTCCCTATTATCCTGATGAGGTTAGGATAAAAGATTGGAAGCTGAATAAGCTGGTTTACATGAAAAATAGATGTCACCTTGAGACTGAACTTCAGATGTGGTCTGAGTGACTTTGTCAGGGAAGAACACAGTGAAGGGGGGATGTGCCATCCCGTCCTTGCTGAAGTAATGGTGATCAGGAACACTGTCTTCATTGAGAGGTGAGTTAGTGAACAAATTGCCGTGGGTTCATATGGCTGTCTAGTCAGTCCTTTCAACACTAGGTTGAGATCCCATTGAGGAGTGAGAAGTCTATTTTGGGGAAAGAGTTTCATTATCTGTTTGAGAAACCTCTGTGTAGTTGGATGGGAGAAGGTTGAATATTCTATTATCTGTTAGTGGAAGTCACAGTTTCCACTAAGTGAACCTTTAGCAAGATGATAGAGACCTGATTTCTTGAGGGTCAAGAGAGTAGTCCAGGACTACTGGTATGGTGGCTGCATTTATAGTGACAGGGTCCCAGTGCTTGGGCTTGAGCCCTAGCTTGACCCCTAGCACTCCCCCTTTCCAGGTACCTGCTCTAACTGTAAGGCTATACTGTCATTTTAACTTTCTTTGGCTCAGTGATTAAGTATTTATATATAGTGGAACAGCTTGAACACTGCTGGTTGCATCAGAATATTCTGTAGCCCAGTAGGGTTAGGGGACTGTGGGAGACCCTGTTCAAATCATTTCCTGATCAAGCAGAGGGGGAATTGAACCTGGGTCTCCCACAGCCCAGGTGAGCTCTCTAACTGGTAGGCTAAAAGTTATGAGTTGGGGGCAGTACCTCCTCCAGCCATATTTTGAATGGGTCTCCGTCTGCTATGTGAGCACATCCCCTCACCTATTTTATGTGTAGGGCCTGAGGAACTAAAGGCCTATCTTCCCTTACTTTGTGGATTGTGCTGGGTCTTAAGCAGCTAGAGAGCAGTACAGAGACCCAGATATGGAAACTAGGCCCTAATGGAAATTTAGGCACCTAGAGGGCTAGGTGGCAGCTGGCTGGGGATTTATGAATGCCACTGGTGCATAAAGGTTGGACTTAAGTGCCTTGCAGTCATGTTAGGACCTTTTGTGTAGCTAGCTCTTAAGCCTCTCCTGGTCAGCAAAACTAAATGTCTTCTGTATTCTTAGCCACCTTGATCTTAACTGACCATCACTTCCTCCTCTGTTGCCATGTTTGCTCCCCTCTGGCCTTTCCTGTGTGGCTTTGCTTCTGGTTTCCTCAGTGGCTGTTAACCATTTTGAATGATTCTATCACGTGCCTGCATGAAACTCAGACCCCTTTCGGTCATCTCAAATTGGGCACCAACAAACGATTTGCATATTCACTGTGCCTAGTCACTGAGGGAACTCTTGGCTTTTCTTTTCAAGGATCAGATCTAATTGCTGTTCTACCACCACAACCCTTACTGCTTTTTGTTTCAAGTGCCAAGAGTGTTTTGTTGAATGTGTCTTTGCAAGTACAAACTCCTATCCACTGTACCTAATTTTTACACAAAATGGTTATATGGCTTCTGGGGGAAAAGATGGGAGAAATAAAATACCAGCTATGATAAACAGTAGTCACACAGTTTAATGCAGGGCTGGAAGGCTTTCAAATATCAGCAAGATACACAATGTGTAAAAATTTGAAGAAAACAGAGCCAAATGGGTAAATCTTTCCTCAAGGTAACATGCCTCAGCATCACCTACAACTGTCTCTTCTTTCAATGTCCTGCTCATCTCTGTTCCACCTTATAGCTCCTCTCCTTCTTGCTGCTGCCTCTTGGAAAGTTAGGCATAGGGAAGCACCTTTTCATCCGCTGCTAGCCTCTCCCCTTCTCTTCACTCCTTCCTCCAGGCTGCTCTTCATGCTGTGAGGGTTCTTAAAAATTACTATTATTCCTGGCTCACCTCAAACTCATTCCAGCCATCAGTGCACTAGGAATGTTGGAATTGGTTTGTTCTTAAGTTATAGTACATTTAAAAAAAAAAACTTGAAAATATCTGCCCAGCATCTGCTATAAATAATTGCACTAACATTTTAATAAATATATTACAGCTTTATCTTATGACATAGGTGAATATGCTGGTTAGTTGAACCACTAGCTAAGCTTACCACGTAATGACTTTTAGCTAGATTGAAAAATCAATTAGATCAGATAAATGGGGTTCTGCTGTAGTTTTTAAAAAAAATTCAGCTAAATGGAATAGCCTGTGATACTGAAAACAACTTCCTTCCTGCTTGTGCTGTTTCACAGCATCTCTTTTCTTCTTTTCCTTTTTCTGTAGTGATTTATAACCTCAATGCAACTTTTTATACAAATGAAGGAATTACTATGGGATAAAAGCAATTCTAAATTTCCTAGGAACTTACTGTTTGCTAATATTCAGTACTGCATAATGTAGGTTGTAAGTTTTTGTCTATGCTTTGTTTGTCCCTACAGTATGTATATGGTAATTACATGACAGGGTACATGATTTTCAAACTTGGCTATTCATATATGTCTTCAGCTGTAGTAAAGCTAGAGCAATATGCCTGGGTGTACTTTTTGCTAACTCCCCTATCTTCATAATAATATGAGGTAAAAACTTACTCCTGTTTTAACTAAACCTTTGATTTTCTGCCAGGTCCACAGTGACACTCATTCAGCACTCTAAAAACTGCAGCACTCTTCCTTATTTTTCTGTAATGCTTAGCATTTATATAATACATTTCAGTGGTTGATCTCTCAGTGCTTTCTCCTCCCCATTTTGAAAATGG
Organism: Mesoclemmys tuberculata; assembly: GCA_007922155.1. Taxonomy (NCBI): domain Eukaryota; kingdom Metazoa; phylum Chordata; order Testudines; family Chelidae; genus Mesoclemmys; species Mesoclemmys tuberculata. The sequence continues at coordinate 70,434,098 of ML675604.1, read as the reverse complement.
GGGAAATAAGGCTGAATGGTGACTTTCGGCAAGTTACGAGTCAGGGGCAAAGTGATAAGTAGAGTCTCCTCTCTCTTGACCTATCCCCTGGCTGTGGAAGATGGGTTGGAGGAAAGTAAGTAAAATAAGCAGGTTCAAGGCACTGCAGCCCAAAATTGAGAACATTGAGCAACCTCCTGTACAAACTGGCTAGAGGGCAGGGATAGGATGGAATTATGGAAGCTTGCATGAGAGCAGGAGTGTGAGCAAATACTTAACGCTACCTCTGAAACCTTAAAAGCATGGAACTACTGCTGTACTACCCTATTCCTCCTCCTTGCCAGGGTATGCATGGCTGGTTATCTATGGCAAAAAGCTACCACTACACTGTCTAGTAAAATTAGCATGGTAACCTGAAGTTTTTCATCCCCAGACTGACCAAGTGTATCAATTCAGTATTAGAGCTAAACTGTCTTGAAACCTAGCTAGCAGCAGCCTCGGACACAGGTACATAGTAGCTGGAGTGGCCTGCTACAACTTTCTCCCATAAAAGAGGGGTTCAGACACACTAGTCCATAACATTAGAGCATGACTTATTCAATGAGGGCCTAACTACTGCCTATTTACAGTAATTAACAATTTCTGCAATGGTCTATGTTCTCCCCTTTTATCTTTCAAAACCAAAGATGGGCTTAGGGCCGGTTTGCAAGTATTAACACCTTTTCCTGCCCAGCAATGGAACATGCAGTACTTGGAGAAACTTGTATCCATCATCTATAAAAAGTATAGTTACATGAACAACCCCCTCATGTGTTTCAAGACCAAACTGAGAAAACAACTGTTTGTGTATCTGGCTCCTTTTACATATTCTTTTTATTCAGTCACTATTTTGCCACAGCTCCCCCACCAAGCTGTGATACTCTGTTGCATACCTGGCCTGTTCTTTAGTAGCTTTTCTCTCTTTAAAGACTGCCTATTCTAATCTAGGTCAATGAGGCATCAGGCCAGCTATTATATCTTTTCAAAACATTTCCAGAACATGAGAATAATTCAATCAGTTAAACTATGTAAAGGGAACATTCCACTACTGTTTTAAGTGGAAAATGGCTACTAGCATAAGAAATCAAGGCTCTGCTTATTTAAAAAATGTAAAATCTGGAAAAGGGCAACATTTTTAAGGGTCCTGGCATCCATTCACAGTAACAGATTGTGAAAATTGATTATAAATCTGTACTAAATGTTCAGGATTATTTTCTAGTTTCCAATGATACTAAGGGGTCTCTACATTTTTAGTTTTTTAAAGTATCTTCACTTGTATGCACATGTGAATGAGAATACTGTTAACATAGAAAGTAATGGGGATAAAAGCACCAAATGAACATAGAGAATGATGTTTCACAGACTACACTAGTTCTACTTAGAGGATTTTAAAGTAAAAGTTCACTGTTTTCTCCTGCTTTTGCTCTGTTTGAGGTGTTTTCCCCATGCTCAGGAGGTATTGTTGCAACACATGGCTCCAACTTGCTTCCGTTTGGGGGTTTAACATCCTCAATGTAACTTAGTTGTTAGGACAGCATCTAAAAATACTGTTTGCTATAACACTTAAGTCCATACTGTCACTCTAGCTGTTATAATGTACCTCAGTTGCTGGAACCATTTTTATAGTGGGGGTACTGATGATGTAAAAACCATGGAATTGGTGTGTGGTGTTACTACAAACTAGCATCACTGTCTGGGAGTTATTCCATTGCAGCATAACTGAGCATTTTGCATTGTAAAATCATACATTGTAGCGTGTATATAAATTTACTGTATCCTGCTTAGTGAGGTAGCAAATTCCCAAATGTGTTTCAATGAGTGTATATTTAAATGACATATTAGAGATACACATGTCTTTCTTATAATGAAGGGAAATAACATACTAGATGTGCTTAGTGGACTATTCTCAACATACCAGAAGTTAATTTCAAAACTAGATTCCTTCTAACAGGGCAAAAGGTTTTGGCTCTGGACTACATATTAAAAATAAGAATTTCTAGAAACAATGTAGTTAACTGCATTATTAAGACAATATTAAGATTTACCTCTTTGGATGATCTGGGAAGCAGCAGAGTTTTGTTGAGAGGAGTTTTGTTGGGAGTATATCCTGACAGCTTTGAGACAGGAGGATTTCCAGTAGCAGGAGGTAAGTACTAATTTGCTTCAGGCAAGATCCCAAACTGTCTTGTTGCTAGACATACTTGTCCCAGTTTCCATCCCCAGTGTACCTGCTTTCAGAACCCTACAAATACTGGCTCCCAGAAGGTTAAACCACAACTACTGAATGATTTATGATGTTATCTGAACCCCTTTATGTAATTATAGCCTAATTACATACACAATTTGACAACTCAAGCATTTTAGTGCATGTCTTTAGGGAAAAAAATCCAGGGAATCACTGTGTTCTAACATAGCTAAGAAGCTAAAGCTGTAAATGTAAATATACTTATCAAAAAAGGCATCTTACTTAAGTATGTATTTTGCTCTTTACTAAGTGAAGCATTTCACTACTCTTTAAAAATACCCCCTCAATCACTACTTCAAAAGATGACTGTACCTTTATGGCAAATCTACACAGGAAATAGAGGATGGACTTTAAAAAAAAAAAACTTTTGCATTTGCAAACAAATCATAGAACCTTGCATAGCATGAAAATACAACCTATTTACTAATAGTTGATATTTTACATACAAATCTTCATTGCCCCTTTACACAATTTATAAATACATGTTAACACTTCCAGATTATTCTTGGACAAAATAATCCTTTTTAACGAAAATTAAGCTTTCATGGAATTTTGGAAAACATCTGAGTGAGGTAACAAATAATGATTGCATTAATCCTAAATTTATCACTCTCAATCCAGGTTTTACACACACACTTACGGACACTCAGGGATTGTTTACATGAACAGTTAGACTGACCAGCTGGAGTGTGAATATATCCCCCACTAGCTCTTCTCGTGGACCCTGCTGCCACATATTAATTAACATTTCTTTAGACAGCTTTGAGTTAGTCTCATTTCAAAGAAGACCAGAGTGAAGCACTCTAACCAACTGTTACATGTGGCAGCAGAGACAACACAGGCCAGATAGATTGCAGCACGCTGGGATGTGAAGCTACCAAGCACTAGCCTAATTGTTTGTAGAGGCACGCCCTTACATACTTGTGTATTTTTACATGTACAGTATATATAAAATATGCAGTGCACTATTTGCTCCTAGTTATGCTATATATCAATTAGGGGTACTCAAGTGCATATTAATAGGCACTTACAAGATACGAATTGGTATATAACTCCTTTTTATTTAAAATCATACATGATCACTTGTGTGGCCACATAGTTTACTTATGAAAACGCATTCACCTATAGCTATACCTGTGCTCATGTAGAGCTGTAAACTAAGTTGCTCCAATTTTGTCTTAACTCTTAGCATCATCAGGCAGCCATCAAATACCACCACCAATATTAAGTATAGCATTATCATGAACAGCACTGCTTTGCAGGAAATATCTCAAAATGGAAAGAAAACAGTTTCCTAAAATTGTCTACATATGAGTGCTACAGCAGCACTGCCACGGTTATGCTGTAGCGTAGACACTTTCTATATTGATGGAAGGAATTTTTCTGTCGATGTAGACAATCCATTTCCCCGAACTACAAGTAGCTAGGTCAACAGAAGGATTCTTCTATCAACCTAGCTGCGTCTAGACTGGGGCTTAGATTGACTTAACTATGGCACTTAGGGGTATGAATTTTTTCCACACCCCCTGCGTCTTTCTAAATTTTAACTATAGACCAAGCTTAAGTCTGGGGTCACTATTGTCATGGAAAGAACACTTTCCCTGCCCCAGGCCTCCAGCAGTTGGAGAATTTAAAGGGCCAAAAAGGAGAGGGAGGAAATACAAGAGAGTATTGGGTGAAAAGATGAGAGAAGCATTGGAAAGATGTAAACAACATTTTATGCCCTAATTATAAATACTAGGTTAGCAATTTCTGTATAAAATTTCAAGATTTTCACAGACGACTGACACCGGAATACAACTGAGCAATCTATGAATACTATATGAATAAGAACTGTACATCTGTCAAGTATTCAGTAATGTTCCACCAGATGTTGGAAGAGTACAAAGTACAGATTTCTTCTCAACAAATTAGCTTATGGAAAAAAGTCATCTGGTTCAAAATTCCTGATTTTTGTTCAGGATTATTTCATAAAGAAAACAATTATTAGAAATTATGAGCCACAATATGATCAGTCAATAGTTCAGTAAAAACCTGCCTTTAGATGAGTGAAATTTCAGATGAATTTATGGAAAGTATCTGAAGTTGCAAGGATTACACCAGTGATTGTTTTATATTCACAGTGGTCTAGGTTACAATTCTACTTCTCTGATCAGTTCTTACCCAGTCACGTCTTCCAATATCTTTCTGGCAAATTTAATCCACCTGAAACAGGTACTGGAATAACAACCCCTTGTTTCTGCAATTCCCGTAAAACATCTAATATTGAATCTAATTCCACTTGAAATTTCTCCAGCTCTTGATTCTTTAATTGGGCCAGTTTCTTCCACTTCTCAACTTCCTGGGTTTGCTGCACTTTAGTAACAAATTGTGTTTGTTGCACTACCTGTAAAAAGTAAGTTGGTTAACAAGAAGTAGACTGATTTCTAGTCCTCAGTTCACTGAACACCTTTCCTTAGTTCAGACAGTCCCTTTGCAAAAATATATACTATTGCATTTTAATTAAGTTTCTGATGTTAAATCCCAAAGCCCACTGCTAATTATTATATGGAAATATTTGTTCTGAATACTGGAAAATGTACTTTTGATAGTAGCAATAAATTCCTTTAGACAGTGAATACCCAGTTCAGATTAAAGAAGCCTCACAAGAGATTTCTTCTTTCCAAAGGTCCCAATTAAAAGTTTTAGCACTTAAGACTTTGACAAATATTTAAAACTTTTGAACCTATCAGACCTTTATGAGCCTTTTTAAAAATTTGCAACACACACGTTAATTGAATTAGTAATAGTTTGCAACAAAAACCAGACTAAATCTGGATTCCCTTTATGGTACAGAGACCCTGTGCTGTAGCTATACTTTAAACTGCATAATGAACTCTGTATAAATGCACCAAAAATAGCCTATAGTGACATTGCCCTGAGGCTACTGCAGATGGGTCTGAATGAGTTTTCACTCCTAATCTCACCAAATTCCAACAAGCTAATTTAAACATGTTAGTGTCAGAGAAAATAAAAATCCATCTGCCATTCCTTAAATGTAACGTCTACTCCAGACAGAGAATTTTATTCTGGAATGTGCTGTAGAGAACAGAGACATGATTTCAATCCCCTGTAATCCAAGACATACACTGCCAGTTATTTTTAGTATTTGTGTGTGTTGCGGTAGCACTGAAGAGCACCCTTCCATGGCAAGCTGCAGCTTGTGGCAATGAGTCTCAGAGCGCAGGTCTACAGATCAGGCTCATGGACTCACGCCACAGTGAGACATGGACTCAGGCTGAAGCTCCGGTTCTGAAGGCTGGGGATTGTGGCTGGGCAGAGCCTGAGCCTGAACATTCACACAGCTATTTTTAGGGTTGTAAACTGAGCACAGTCCACAGACCCAGGCTCGTTGCCATGGGCTCTTGCTTCTATGTACATGTGCCCTAAGAGCCATAGTCATGGACCAGGATGCCAATGCTTAACATTCAATACATTACAATGTCCCTTTATTTTACTGATTGCTAAAAACATAAGAATGGCCAGACTGGGTCTGACCAATGGTCCTCCTAGCCCAGTATCCTGTCTTCTGACAGTGGCCAATGCTAGGTGCTTCAGAGGGAATGAACAGAACAGGTAATCAAGTGATCCATCCCGTTGCCTATTCCCAGCTTCTGACAAACAGCAATCCCTGTCTATCCTGGTTAATAGCTGCTGTTGGACCTATCCTCATTGAACTTATCTAGTTCTTTTTTTGACCCCATTATAGCCTTGGCCTTCACAACATCCTCTGGCAAGGAGTTCCACAAGTTGACTGTGCGTTGTGTGCCAAAATACTTCCTTTTGTTCGTTTTAAACTTGCTGCCTATTAATTTCATTTGGTGACCCCTAGTTCTTGTATTATGAGGAGTAAACAACACTTGCTTATTTACTTTCTCCACATCAGTCACGATTTTATAGACCTCTGCTGTATCCCCCCTTAATCGTCTCTTTTCCAAGCTGCAGTGTTGCAGTCCTGTTTCTCTCTCCTTCTATGGAAGCTTTTCCATACCCTTAATAATTTCTGTTGCCCCTTTCTGTACCTTTTCCATTTCCAATATATCTTTTTTGGGGCAACCGGATCGGCATGCAGTATTCAAGATATGGGCATACTATGGATAAAGAGGCAATATGATATTTTTTGTCTTATCTATCCCTTTCCTAATGATTCCTAACATTGTCAGCTTTTTTGACTGATGATGCACATTGAGTGGATATTTTCAGAGAACTATTACAATGACTCCAAGATCTTTCTTGAGTCATAACAGCTAATTTAGACCCCATCATTTTATATGTATAGTTGGGATTATGTTTTCAAATGTGCATTACACATTGTATCTGTCAACATTGGATTTCATCTGCCATTTTGTTGCCTAGTCACCCAGTTTTATAAGATCCCTTTGTAACTCTTCATGGTCTGTTTTGGATTTAAAGGACTAGGAGTCCCATTGCAGATTATTAAATTTTGCAAATTGGGAAATAAGGAAAAATAAAAAAACTGAACAAAACTAACTCCTCAACAACTCAGAGAAATGAAAATTACTTAATGGTGATTGGTGTTTCTTATGCTGTTGCTCTTTTATTCTACAAAACAAAAAATTCTCACAGTAAATATTGTTTATTTCAGTGGAGTCACACCAATAAAGAATTTGGCCCTACGCCCCAGACAGCAAGTCAGTAAGGAACTGCCAATTAAGTCAAAGCATAAACCCTGCCAGCCCGCTTCCACCTGAACTGAGGAACTTCCTAGAGCTTAAAGAAAGGGGAGATACTCCTACAACCTCAGATATTGAGTGAGTGGGTGAGGAGAAGAAGAAAATAAATGTTATGTTAACTTGCTGTTTTGCCTTTTAAATACTGACAGCACAAGAATGGAAATAGGGTGTTCACTGATTGTAATGAAGATATAAACTGTTCCATGATCATGTCTTAGGCTAGAACAACATCCTTTAAAAACATCTAAGTGGAAAGTTCCTCTTTCTCTGACACAGTGGAACTTTCTACCATAAGGCTAAAGTGTGTCCGTGCAGCAGACAGGGCTTTCTTGGGGGCCAGTTCGAGACTGCAGAACAATCCCCAGAGGAACTAAAAACCATTACAAACTTCTCCACCTTCTACGCCAAGTACAAGATGCACTTCAACTTTACCTTCTTCATTTACGAAAGTAATATTCCCCAAAACAAAAACACTTCACTTCACATACAGTTCTCTCCCTGGGGGAGGATGAGAGAGAATGAAAAATGTGAGAGATACTAGTCACACTGCTTAATACACTACTGGAAAGCACTCAGATACTAAAGTGACTTATACTAAAGATGGTGACCAGATACTAAAAGAACCCATATAGAACAAAAAATGGAAGTAATTTTCTGGATATAAAATGATCCTTCTACAGATTACTAGGAACACAGAGACTAGATCCTCCTATAAAATAGGTACAAGAATAAAAGAGAAATTACTTTACCTGTTGAAATTATATATGGCTATACATTAGGTTTTAAAAGAAAACCCTAATTCAGGTACAAGTGGGTTGGCAGCGTTTATGCTTTGTCTTGCCTGGCAGTTTCATACTGCCTTGCTATCTGGGCCACAGGGATAAATTATTTTTGTAGAGTGAAAGAGCAGCAACATTATATGAAGAAAAGATCCAGTTCACCAAACCACCACTGAATTATACAATTGTCTATTTGCTTATTTGTAGATTTGGGATAAAGGTAGTAAAGCCTATGGGCATTTTTTGAGAAAGGTAGTACATGGCGCATATGGGAAATACTTTAAAAGTTTTTTTGTTTGTCTAATATTTAAAAGTTGATCAAATATACATAGTTGATCTCTGTTTGGGGTCTCAGATGCAAATCAGTCAATATTAAGTTGAGCTCATTTTATAAATATTTAATAAAAACTGCAGATACACACTGGTTCTCATTTTCTAAACCCAGTATTCCTGTTTATTGCAATTTGACATCTACAGATTGTTGTCACATTGGATTTCTAAGTATCTCATTTGAGAGCCAACGTACAAGTAACTTTCGTTGCCCATGTAAATAATTGTGGGTGCAAGATGGCATGCACGTTTATATGGACCAGCGGGCACAAAAAAGGAGGACTTTGGTTTATCATGTCATCGGTCAAAATGTATTTGATCCATGCAGTATGGACTACTATAACCTGTACACATGCTGAAAAAACACATGGGAAGGTTAGTCACGAGATGCTCTATTTTACCTGCTGAAGTTCTTGTTCTCTTTGTGCATGTCTGATCTCCATATACTTGATTTTCCTTTCTAGACATAAGAAGTGTTTCATTTCAGGACTCTGCCTCTCTTTAGCCTCTTTCAGTTCTTCCAACAGTTTTGCCATCTGAAATTTGAGATATTATTTGTTACTTGTAATGAAGTAGCGCTGTCTTTACTAAGTGTTGTATAGACAAACTATTAAATTTAAACAATTTAAATTTCCTGTCATAGTATTTTGAATGTTAGCCCACTCTTAGAATCCAAGCTTATTTTACAGCCCAACGGTTCTTCCCTCTTATTACTTTCCTCTATGTTGCAGAAGCCTAAGCTCTAGTGGAGGATGGCTAGGAGTGATTTTCCTCCAGAACTCAGATGCATACATCTGCCAAGAAAAGGTGTGGAAAGCACCGCTGACTCTCTAGCTCACGCAGCTCCTGCTGACCAGGAACCTCAGAGGGCCTGATCCTATGAATCTTTACCTACATATTGGGACTACTTCTCAAGAGTAACACTTTGACAGCTGGAGCCACATTGGCCCCTTTCAGTCAGGGACTTCTGTGACTGTGACCTGAATGCAGTGTGCTTTGCCGCCACTTACCATTAGACCATCACATTAGAAATTATGGCAAACAAAAGTAAAAAAGTATAGGAAAACATTTTTAACCTGCATGCCTAAATCCCTGATCAGGCTACTAAATAAAAATGGCCTGATCTTCCAAGATGCTGAGAGGAAATTGCAGGCACCAAGCACCTCTGAAACCAACATAGCGATTTGGATGTCTAGCTTTAGGACCTCAAGATTTTAAATGATGGCTTATATTTTTCATTTAATCACATACTCAAAGAAATTAAGAGATGAAAATGATCTACTTGTCCATATCTCCAAGCCCATGTATGATTATTCTTAAAATATATTATCTATTTTTCTCAGTCCGATTTATTTGTATTTTTTACTCTTAAAGCACTGAGATGTCAATTAATCCACAGATATAGAAGTAATGGAAATAAGTTATTATAAATTGTAAAATAAAGCCCTTCTCTTTTCTTTCACATAATAAAATAAACACTGAGAAATAACTTTTCACAACTGTTCTCAGACAAAGACCACACATTACTTAAAAAATGACAATTTGCAGAGACACAAAAATAGAGAACAATATATTAGAAAAGTTAGTGATGGAATAATAACAGTGCTAGTACCTCCTCTTGTCTAATGTTACAACCTTAAGTAATTTGCAGATTAAAAATTTTCATCAATGAATTGAAACAGTTTTGGAGGGTTGGGAAATGGAGGGGTTGGGGTTTCTCATGAAGCTATTTTGGTTACTGCCTGTCCCTTGCATTTTAAGTGGTACTACAGTCTGAGGCGTCTTCATTCCCACAACCAGTATCTACACTTGTGGATTGAAAAAGGTTCCATCAGGACTTTCTAGAGTGCTTAATTTCTCAGCGTTGCTTTCTTTAAATGTAATACATAGTATTGCTGTATTCTGAGAGTCCCACTCATTCTCCATTCTTTACTATGCTGAATTCAAAATAGCCTGAAGTGACCAGTTCCAAATATCAATATGTTCACATCCTCGTGCTGTACCATGTAGAAGCAGATCCAGAGATGCTGCATCTTCTGATTTAAAATCTCAAATTTTTCAATTGAAGACATTCTTTAGTTAAGGTAGTAATGTGTTATCTAACAAACAGGTTGGTGCAGTGAATGCAGCAATGATTGTGCATAGCAATTTAGAGATTAGCATTCAAAATATCTGAATTACTTGTAGCTCTCTCAAAATGTCCGTATCTTTAGCTAAGGCACTGGTAGTTTAGTGAAGCTCAACCCCATCTCATTTAACAGCAATCCCCCATAATGTATAATCACATTTGCAACCTCCGTTAGCTTTATTTTCCAGTTTAGCTAAATTGGATTCTAGGCACTAAATGGTTAAAAGTCATTTCACACTAACATTAATAGTTATTACATAACTGAACAAAAAAAATGCAAGTGACCTTTTACCCTGAAAAGTCACAGTCAATGATTTCCAAAGCAAAATTAGCCACTTTACAAATACAATCATGTATTTTCTAACTGCCAGCCCTTCAAACCCAAATTGGAAGCAGTAGTTCAAGTAGGATTCTTTCCTTCTTACACATCACCAACCGTAATAAAATGTTTGTAAGTCAAACACACACTAGGAACATCTTTTGAGTAAGAAGGTGCTATTTCTACATAGTCATTTTTCAGAGTAGATTTGAACTGAATGCATATAAGATGAAAATTAAGCATCACTCAAGGGAAATTTCTAAATTGTGATAAAGCACAAGAACGCCTCCTGCTTGAGCACAGACTGTTCTAGAAGATGTGAAAGAAATACCAGCAAGGACACTGGGTAAGATTACTAAGATTTCCAACATTTAAAGCTTTACAATGAAAAAAAAATTATTTTAGTAACACTTCTATGGTGCTTATGACTTTAGCGTTAAGAGTGACACTGCATTAGCAATGTTGTTCAAATGCACTGTGCAACAAGACCTTCAGCTGAAAAAAAGACAATCAAACATTAACATGACGGAGGATAGTTTTACAGGTAATAAATGGTATTAAAAAAAGACAACATATAGGTGAGGGATACGTGATTCCTAAAGAATAACAAAGCTAATGTAGTCAAAAGCAGTACTTACAGCATGCCCATATCAATGGAAGAGGTAGAGCGACTGGGAAGTAGATGATCAGAAAAAAATAGCCAGGATATTGTAAGTTTAGAAAATGATGAAATAAACCAGAAAGGAATTAAAATAGATGTGTGATAATTGAATGTCTGAAAACAGAAAAGGTCCAAGCACCACACAGCTGCAGCCCATGTGACAACTTCAGAGCCATACAGGTAGTATATGTATTCTGTGGATACAGCCCACATAACACAAAGAGCTGCATGTGTGGCCCACAATGGTAAATAGGTTGAGAACCACTGGTCTAAAGATTTTAATATGCACATATTTATCCTAGTGAGAGAGGAAAGGATAGAGATGCAAGATAAAAGATTTATTCTTGCATTGGCAGTGGGATGTACTAGACTCATGGGTTCCAAATATTTCAGTATTGTAGCTTTTTTAAAGCTTGGTAGGTCTCCACCCAACCAATTTTAAAAAAAAAAAAACCAACTGAGGACACTAGATTCAAGAGGGTTACTAGATATTAGATGGTTTTGTGACTTTATTCAGTTACAAGCTAATGGAAACAGCACACTTTCATAGCTTCAGCACAGAATTTATCATACTCTCCTTTAATAGAAATCCAAAATTCCTGATTAGATTTAAAGAGCTTGGCCTTCAGTTTGTGAACACTGGACAATTCTAAGATTTTCTTGAGCTGAGATACTTAAGATACGAATGGTGTCATCTGTTTCCAAGAACGAGTTTCAAATGCAATCAAAAGACTTTAGAAGGCGTAAGTGAGACCCTTCTGTAATAAGGAATGTATGGGGATGATTGTAAATAAAGCTGGATACCTGCTACTTGAGTGATCACCCTACCCATTCTGTAACTGCCTGGCCAGCACTAATAGAATGCTAGATAGTTTATAGTAGTACTGGTAATGTTTAGAATATTATTGTAATGTTACTGTATGTTTACGTGTTGCCTGCTACATTTGTAATAAGCTCTGAATATTGTAGTATATTAAGGATTTAGGTATATGCATGCAGGATTTCTTTACATACTGTTACTTTGTATGTATGTTAACGATCAATTGAGATAAGCCACTACCTTCTATATTGCACTTCAATCCTAAAAATCCTTATACCGTAGAGTTTCTAGTATTCTGTACCCTATTAAATGCTCATCTCTATGCGTGTTCTATGAATGACTAACTTTCAGTTTAAAAACCTAATTGTATTAAAATTAATAATCAATAAAGAGACATTTGTTTTTGAAGAATTTGCTGTTTAAGTGTCAATCCTTTTCAGAGGGCTGTATTCAGCTACGTCTATACTGATGGCGACAAATTTGCTGCCGTCAGATCGATGTCTCTGGATTGACTGAGCGGTCTGTGTAGACCTGCTCAGTCGATCCAGAAATCGACGGAGGAAAACCACCTCCATAAGTGGCATGGCGCAGTGTGGATGGCGCGCAGAACAGACGCAGCAAAGTTGATGGGAAATACACAGGTTTTTTACATCACTTGCGTATCTCCTGTCAACTGCTGCTGAATCCGGAAGGTAAGTGTAGACCAGGCCTCTATGTCCTCTGAGGGGTAAACTAAACAAGCAGGCCTAGGAAGTTTCTTAGTGAGTTGCAAACAGGAACTCTGATTAAACCCTTGTAAATCCCCCAGGGCAGATCACAGTAATTACCCACTTGAAGAGACAGGGCTTTGGAGGGAGTCCCAGAATCTCAGGATAACAGAGGGTACCCAGCTACTGAAGCAGAATGAGACACACACACACAAATAAAATGCAGGTGATTTTTAGACCTAGTTTAATAGTCTCTTAATTAGAAAAACAAAGACAGGCATATCAATTAAAATCTTTTTCCAAACACTTGTGATTCCCCCATTAACTGTTTGTGGTTCTCAAGGGAACCAGGCCTCATAGTTTTGGAAACACTGTAGTATATGACCTAATAAAAAACCCAACAAATTATAGTCTCTTTAGATGGGATGGAATCTATTTAAAATGTATATTATCTGACTGTCCAATCAATTTTTCTTCCCACTTAGTTAAAAAACAAACCACTAGTCTTAAAAAAAAATTATGTCTGAATTATCACAATGAAGCAGTTTTCAGATGTCAGTCACTTCTAATCATGATTTCACAGAATCAAGTACTAGAGGTCAAAATGAAATGGACAAGTATTATGTAAGAGTTAAGCTTTTGTGGCATGTTCCACTTCCTTGCTCACATAAATGCCAATCCTATCCCAACCAATTAAAATTCACAGTTTTATTTGAGACAAAAAGCAATTATTAGACTTGAATTCTAACCAACTTAATTTACCAAAACCTCAAGCTGACACAAGCTTGAATTTTTGCAGGTTTCTTTCATTTTATATTATTGGAATCTTTTAAAAATCAAACGGATTTCTTGCTTTATATAATCGGATAGCTCAAAATCAAAACAACAAAACAAATCTTTCATTTACCTCTTTTTGTAAGATTTCCTCTCGCATTTGGGAAACTGCAACGGACTCTTGATCTCTGTGCAGCTCATTAACTTGTTCTTGTAGATGTTTAATTAAGATCTAAGGAAATATTTTAAATATTCCTATTAATGTAAATCTGACAGATTTAAAACCCTTCAAAGTAATACAAACAATATTTCTTGAATTTTAATATTAAAAGATTTCTCAAATCTTAATATTAAAATTGTAATTGTATTGTACCTTATATTAGACAAAAACCAATAGTGATGTAGTTAATTAGTCATATACTTGATTTGAATATAAAATATTTCCATCATATCACATCACCTTTATGCCATGTATATTCTCTTTACATTTTTCTTATGTAATATTCATAATATTTGTTGGGCAAGTCTCATTTCTGAAACAATATGGCATACTTTAAAATATTTAATTTCTAAGTCACCACAAATTGTGACCATTTTCTGTTAAAGTCACAACTGATAACTCAATATTAATTAGTAACATAAGTGTATAACTATTTTATTTTACCTCTTGTCTTGAAATTTTGCTGTTTAGTTCAGATACTTTAGAAGAAGAATGTTCCACTGCATGTTGACAAAGAATTTTCTCCATTTCTCTCTGATGTGATGCTTTTAGAGCTGCAATGTATTCTGCTGTATCTTCCTTTGTCCTGTGAAAGAAAGGTATGCATATAGCTGTTCCCCAAAATTGTAGCAACAAAATTTTATGTGCTTATGCATTATAGGCCCCTTAATGTCAAAATTGCACATGCTTCATTTGTTAGAAGTTACAAAGATTGTACAGGTTATGTGAACACTATATGTGTGCAGTTACTCTGACTTCATGCACAATTTTGGTAACTGTGCATGAAATGATGCATGTATCCAAATTTGAAGATTTGGCCATAAGTATTAGTATTACATCACTAGATGAAAAGACAAAGGCATCCAGGCTGCAACAATTTATATTAAATAACCTTGTTCTTACTCAAACCATAGCAAATTCTGGTTTTAGTAAAAAGCACTAGTCTTAATAGCAATGATATATGTCCTCTTCCCAGCTCTGAAGGAAGCACACTTAGCCACTGATGGAAATGGTTGCCTCACATCATTCTGATCCATTCAAAAGCATCAATCTTATTCCATCATCTTTGACCAGAAAGATGCCAATTAATGCCAAATGCGGTGGCAATTTGTGTGACACATACACACTTGTCTATATTTGTACAGAAATCACCAACTAAATTAGACAGTAGTATGAGAAGGTAGCAGCTTTTTGGTCATTACTAATGTTAGCTGGATTCATACATGTCATCTATTTGTAAAAAGACACAGTATCATTACTAACTGCTGCCAGGACCCCAATATTTTAATAAATGCATTCGATGACTGTTTTACCTTCGTATGTTACTTTCAGAATGAGCCAGTGCTGTTTGAGACCTGACCCTCTGCTGGCTCATTTCCAGAGACAGTCTTTCTAGCTCATCTTTTAACCTGGCGTTTTCTTGCAGAACTTCTGAAATATGAGAATCAGCAAAGTTATGTGGCTGGTATATTTTATCATCAAGAGTATCTGGGAAGGGTTCACTGGTGCTGGAATTCCTTTTACTTGTTGCTAAAATATCCTTTTTCAAAATTTCTGTAGACTTTTCCTTGTCAGTTTTGTCACTTGAGTTCTGATTTGACAACATCATCGTCCTCTCTTTTTGGAGTCTCTCCACAGTTTTTGTTAGGTCCTGTATCTCTCTACTTTTGGTGATGAGTTCTTGATTTAGTCTTACCAACCTGGCTTTAGCATGAGCTTGTTCCACCTGGTATTCTATCGTTTGTAAGTCTTCATCTCTTTCACATTTCTTGAGCTCTAACTGGGAGTTCTGATTTTTAAGATTTTCAATTTCTGTTTGAAGATTTTTTATTGTGATCTGATGGTCCTCCTTTACACTGCGAAGTTCTTGCTCAGTTGCTGTAAAACTGGCTTTGTTGTCATGCAGTTTCTGTGGTTCATTCATCAATTTATAGGCAAGGAGTTGTTCAAGCTCTACAAGTCTTTCTTCATACTGAAGCTGAAAAAAAAAGCAATTTACAGAGTTGCACATCTATCACTCCTTTTTTGTATAAATTAAGGGATTAAGCACCTTAAGTAAATGTTTAACACATTATATATAACAAAATCAGTAATATTTACAAACACTATAATTTAGGTAGTTCAGAAAGCAGCCTCATGAATGTAATAATTTATTAAGCTACCTGCAATGTAAAAAGCACAGTATATCAGCAAACTAAGGAACTATTCTTAGTAGGGATAGATAGGCACCTTATAATAGCTATAAAGAAAATAATAATTAAAGCCAATTATCAGAAAAATGAATGTTTCCCATTGTATTACTGTGCTGGATTATTCTATTCAGCCATCATCAATATGAACAGACAAATTAACATTCCATTCTTAGTTTAACATTTAAGAGCATGTTGGCTTGCTAAGAAATTCACAGCATTTCATATTTTTGTTAAACATAGCATTTCAACTGTTACCTGGTTTCCACTTTGCAAATATGAATAGTTTGTGATGGGACTGGCCACTGCCATATCCTTTGGAGTTCAAAATTACATTATTATTATTATTTATTTGCATTAATATAGTGCTTAGAAGCTCACATCATGGACCAGAACCCCATTGTACAAACAGAACAAAAAGATAGTCTCTGCCATCTGAGTCTGTATAGGACAATCAAGATCATTAAACCTTTGTTTCTCTTGAGCTCTGTCATGACATTCTCTTCCAGAGGTACTAGTAAACAGATACACAAGGAACCTTCCTCTCAACTAGATAAAGAAAACCTTCACAGTGTATTTTCTCGTTCTGGAGCCATGAGCAGAAGACTGGTAATTTTTCATTCAGGTGAGTGCCAGGGTTTACTCAAAAAGGGTCTATCACAAACTGATTCAGTCTTTTCAAGATCATGGTCTCCTTCCCTGCTAGGTAAGTAGCGACCAAAATTGGTTTTCTGGGACAAAGCCCACTGCCATATCTGCAGGACTTTCAAATACAGGATTTCAGATCTGGTGCCAAGATCCTGGCAGGAGTATGAGCTCTCCTGGGCAATGGCAACCTAGAACCTAATTGTCATGCTGCACATCAGGGCCCAGGACAGTTTCTGCAGGAATCCCTAGTCCATGAACTGCCAACATAACACTCTGTGTCCTGGGCATCCATGAAGAAAAAGGTGAGGGGACAAGTTCTGGCTCAACATGCACAAGAGACTGCAATTTTTAAGTGGACTATGCTGTTGCAGCCCACATGCTTATTTAGCTTGTATGTGCAGCCCGGTAGGTGTGCATCTCCTCTCTGTATCCTGTAGGACCAAGTCCCCTCCATCTATTTATGAAAGTTTTTTTTAAGAAGACCCAAGCAATCTCCTCTGCAAGTTTAATTCCTCTCTGTCACTTTCAAAATGCCTTTACATGTCTATATTTTGGATCACAAAGCTTTGAAATTTCTAGCCCCAAAATCTTTTTCAGTACTCTTTTCACCAGATGTTAGCTTTGCCTTCCACTTGCAGTGCTGCTACCTGAGGGAGAATTACCCTTATATTCTGTAGAACTTCTCTCCACTTCTTGAAATAAGCTGTTACTCAACATGTATAAGGGCCTGATGCCTGACAGCCTTAAATTAGGCCTTGTCTACATTCAAAAAATAAGTCGACCTAACATAGGCCAACTTATAGCCAGCACAGTAATTATGGCTGTGGCTAACGTCCACGCTACCTTCTTGGGTTGGTGGAGTGTGTCCTTATTAGGAGCACTTCCACCTAAGACAGGCAATGAGGAGCTGAAAAACCAGGCTGTCAGTTGCCTGCTGGGAGCCCCACAGGCTGGCTCCTGGTGAGCTGTCCCCCCTGCCCTCCCACTCTATTCCTCTCCAGGAGCCAGCCCTGGGCTTCTCCCCTCCCTGTTCCCCACCAGGAGCCAGGGAAAACCACCAGGGGCTCCCCCCTCCCTTTTCCCAGGTGGAAGCAGCCCGAGGCTTGGGAGTAGGGTCCAGCTGCCCAGGCTTCTCCCTTGCCACCATGAGCTGGCATCCAGCAGGGAGCATGTGGAGAAACCGCCGATGGCTTCTCCCACCCTGGGTCGCAGCTGGAAGCTGGGGTCCAGCTACCTGTGGGTTCTCCCATCCTGACTTGCAGCCAGAAGCTGAGGTCCAGCCACCTGGGGCTTTTCACCCCCCCTCAGCTGGTTTTCTTGTCAACTACCCATGGAAGGGTGTCTACATTTGGCACTGTGTTGCCCTGTCTATGCTGGCATAAGCCCTACACCTCTTGTTGAGTTGGTGTTGTTATGTCAGCATATCAATGGAGTTACATCGGTGGGAGAAGCATTTGAATGTGTACACCTCAAAAGCTGACTTTTGTTGACTAAACTCTATAGTGTAGACCAGCCCCTACTTACCTTTATTTTTTGAAACTGTTGTTCCATGGCACGTAGACTCTTTTTAGCTTCTTCATCTTTACCCTCAAGTTCCATTTCTAACTTTTTTATTCTTCTTTCCAGGAAATCAATTGTATTGGATTTAGCTGAAACATCACCAACTCCCTCAGAAGCTGCAGCAGCAGCATATATCAAAGCAGGCAAAGAATTTGGATGTCTTCTTTTTAAAATTGTTTCCATTTCTTTAATCTGTCCAAAAGAAAATTAACTCAAGTTAAATAGAGATTTGATTAAAAAAATTGTGGTTTTTCACTGAAAATCAGAACACAGAATGGCCCTAGTAAGACAGACCTATGGTCCATTTTGCCCAGCATCCTGTCTTCTGACAGTGGCCAGTTCCAGAGGTTTCAGAGGGAATGAACAGAACAGGGCAATTTATTGAGTGAGCCATCTCCTGTCATCCAGTCTCAGCTTCATGCAGTCAGAGGTTAAGGGACACTCAGAGCATGGGGTTGCATCCCTGACCATCTTCACTAATAGCACTGATGGACCTACCCTCCGTGAACTTATCTAATTCTTTTTTAACGCACTTATGCTTTTGGTCTTCACAACGTCCCTTCGCAATGAGTTGACTGCGTTGTGTGAAGTACTTCCTTATATTTGTTTTAAACCTGTTGCCTATTAATTTCATTGGGTAACCTCTGGTTCTTGTATTATGTAAAGGGTTAAATAACACTTCCTTATTCTCTTTCTCCATACCACTCATGATCATAGAATCAAAGAATATTAGAATTGGAAGGGACCTTAGGAGGTCATCTAGTCCAATTCCCTGCTCAAAGCAGGACTAACCTCAGCTAAATCATTCCAGTAAAGGCTTTGTCAAGCCACAGCTTAAAAACCTCTAAAGATGGAAATTCCACCACCTCCCTAGGTAACCCATTCCAGTGCTTCACCACCCTCCTACTAAAAAACTTTTTCCTAATATCCAACCTAGACCGCCCCCACTGCAACTTGAGACCATTGCTCCTTGTTCTGCCATCTACTACCATTGAGAACAGCCTAGCTCCATTCTCACTGGAACCCCTTTTCAGGTAGTTAAAGGCTGCTATCAAATCCCCTCTCATTCTAATAATGCAGCCCAATATATTATTAGCCTTCAAGGCAACCAGGGCACACTGCTGACTCATAACCAGCTTCTTATCCACTGTAACCTCCAGGTCCTTTTCTGCAGAACTGCTGCCTAGCTTGTCAGTTCCCAGTCTGTTTCTGTGCATGGGATTCTTGCATCCTAAGTGGAGGACTCTGCACTTGTCCATGCTGAACCTCATCAGATTTCTTTTGGCCCAATCCTCCAATTTGTCTAGGTCACTCTGAATCCTATCCCTACCTTCCACGGTATCAACTACTCCCCCTAGCTTAGTGTCATCTGCAAACTTGCTGAGGGTGCAATCTACCCCATCCTCCAGATCATTAGTGAAGATGTTGAAGAAAACCGGCCCCAGGATCGACTCCTGGGACACTCCATTTGTGACTGGCTGCCAGCTAGACATGGAGCCATTGATCACTATCCATTGAGCCCGATGGTCTAGCCAGCTCTCTATCCATTTTATAGTCCATTCATCCAAACTATACTTCTTTAACTTGCTGATAATAATAATGTGGGAGACTGTATCAAAAGCTTTGCTAAAGTCAAGGTATATCACATCCACAACTCTCCCCTTTTATGAAGAGCCAGTCACCTCTTCATAGAAAGCAATCAGGCATGACTTGCCCTTGGTGAATCCATGTTGACTCTTCCTAATCAGCTTCCTCTCTTCTAAGTGCCTTAAAATGGATGCCTTGAGGACCTGCTCCATGATTTTTCCAGGGATTGAGGTGAGGGATTGATGTGATATGCAACCTATCATTTAAATCAGCATCTGTGCCAGATGTCTATCATACCCCCATTTAGTTGTCTCTTTTCTAAGATGAACAACCTCAGTCTTTCTAACCTCTTCTTCTATGGAAGTTGTCCCATACCACCAGTCATTTTTGTTGCCCTTCTCTGTAATTTTTCTAGTTCTAATATATCTTTTTTGAGATGGGGCAACCAGAACAGCAAACAGTATTCAATTTGTGGCCATACCATGGATTTCTATGGGAGCATTATATATTTTCTTTTTCTTTTTTAATAGTGCCTAACATTCTGTTAGCTTTTTTGAATACCACTGAACATCTAGCAGACTGATCCACGATGACCCGAAGATATTGTTGGGCGGTACCAGCTAATTTAGACCCCATTATATGTAGGCATATTTGGCATTGTGTTTTCCAATATGCATTACTTTGCATTTATCAACACTGAATTTCATCTACCATTTTGTTATCCAGTCATTCAGTTTTGTGAGATCCTTTTGTAACCCTTCACAATCAGCTTTGGATTTAACTGTCATACTTTTACATCAGCTGCAAACATTGCCACCTCAGTTTTAACTTCTTTTTCCAGATCATTTGTGAATATGCTGAACAGCACTGGTCCCAGTACAGATCTTTGAGGGACCCTGCTATTTATCTCTCTCCAGTGTGAAAACTGACCATTTATTCCTACCCTTTGTTTCCTACTTTTTAATTAGTTACCAATCCATGAGAGGATCTTCCCTCTTATTCCATGACTGCTTATTTTGCTTAGAGCCTTAGAGCTGAAGTACCTTGCCAAAGGCTTTCTGAAAGTCCCAGTACACTATATCCACTGGATCACCCTTGTCCACCTGTTTGTTGACCCCACTCAAAGAATTCTAACAGATTGGTGAGGCATAATTTCTCTTTACAACAGCTGTGTTGACTCTTTATCAACATATCATGTTCATCTATGCATCTGAGAATTCTGTTCTTTACTATAGTTTCAACCAAATTGCCTGGTACCAAAGTTAGGCTTACTAGTCTTAATTGCCAGGATTACCACTGGAGCCTTTTTTAAAAATTGGCGTTTCATTAGCTATCATCCAGACATCTGGTACAGAGGCTGATTTAAGTGATAGGTTATGTATCAGAGCTAGTAGTTCTGCAATTTCATATCTGAGTTCTTTCAGAGTTCTTGGGTGAATGCCATCTCATTCTGGTGACTTCTTATTGTTAATTCTTATTGCCATTTACCACAACATAACCAAGCGTGGTGTCTACACCGATGATTTGTCGCTAAAAGCTCTACATCTCTCATCGAGGTGGTTCTACTTTGTCGCCAAATCAGGGAAGTTTTTTCTCCCAATGACAAGAGGCTTTGCAATGTGTACATCTCCACTGTTTTGGCGCAAAACACAGACTCTAGTCGACATGACTCTGTAGTGTAGTCCAGTCCTAAGTTAACTCTGCAGTGAAGAGAGAGTGACTTATCCTGGTACCAGGACTATGAAGCAAAACAAACAAACAAACAAGTTTCCTTCTAAAGGGAAAGAAAGGAAACACTAAAAAAATCTCTAACATTAATGATTAACTACTAAGTACCTAACTGCCTATCCCTAACTATTTATATAACAAATAACAGGTCACAAAAACTGCAAGCTCCAAGCTGTAGCCAGAGAAGCAATTGGTGAGGTTAGGTTCTGTCCTGCCCCTCTTATACCTTTGGCTGGTGGCATGAGGACACTCAGGGTGCAGGAGTGGTCAGAGGACACTGGTTGCATGTACACGGAACATATACAGGGAATCATTTGAAGTAAAACATTTCACAGAGTTCTTTATGTGAAGGCATTACAATTAGTGTACTTTCAACCCTTTACATTTATACCTAGAAAAAAAATGCTAAAGGATAAATCTTCATTAAAAAAAAAATTACATTTCTGTAATCAATAGTCAGACATTGACCGTATAAAAAAGCAGTTTCCTGGATTCGGAATTAAAAATCTCTTATTTCTTACTTTAATACCATTCATTTAAAAAAGGTGGAGGTGACAATTTGCCAGGGGAAGATTTGTAAAGGGCTTTTATTGGAATGTTTTAAAGGCAAAAAAGCAATAAAGACACATGCACACACAGCCCCTCTTCTTACCCCACCCCCCCATGAACAGAGATTTGTTTTAGATTTTGAAACATACAGACAAAATTCATTGGCCGCATTGTTGGTTTAGTAGTTTGAATTTAAACCATCTTTTCTTAAGATGCCCTTTGAATCTTCCATTTACTTAGTTGATGCTTTTTAAGATTTACGGGTCCTATAAAACATAAAATATTCATGGCGTTGGGCTCTTTGCTTTTCCCTCCCATTCTATTCACCAACTAGTACTTAATCCTACAGTGATCTCAATATTAGTCAAACAATATCCAAAGTACTCTTCTAGCAACAGACTAATGTCATTATTACTTCACTGCAGGTCCCAGAACATTCATCCTGGAGGTGAGGGAAAGAAAATATTCAAACAAAATCTTTACACATGGAAACAAGAATTCAGAAGTGTACTGAAAGTAAGTTGCTGCTTGAAATCTATCACTTTTAGCAAGGTAAGAGTTCTAAAAAGACAAAAAATGTTCAATTTATCATGGGACTTTTTCAGATACCTTGATATTAATGAATGCCCTTGACAGCAATGAGCATTTACTGGATTTTCTTCAAATTATAAAAACACTGAGAAAAGTAATTTTACTACATACTTGTCGCTCAAGATCTTGAATTCTTTTTGCATCTGCTGCTCTGTCCTTTAAACGATTCTTTTGTTGCACAGACTGATTCCCAGCTTCGGTTCTGAGCTTATCAACCTATCCAACATATGCAATGGTAATTACAAAAAATATATGCAAAAGGTTCACTTCATTAGCCCAATTGAAAATATTTGTAATTATTTCAAATTAACAATAATGAAAGTGTTCCATATTTGAACAGGACTAGTACAGAAGTTTATCCCACTTATCAGTATAGTTTGTCTGATAGCTAAAAGCCTATGGGCCAAATTCTCATGCTGGGCTATTGTCTCTGTACCAGAGAGGGGCAAGGGAATTGTAATCTAGCTGCAGATTTCTAGCAGAGAATTCCCTTATCAGAAGGGAACTCGTTGGGGACAACTCTTTACCAGGTCTGTGCCTTGAACTTCTGCCCTCAAGGGCAGTTCACGCCTCACAGCTATTATTTCAGGCTCTCTGACTTGGTTTCACTGGCTTCCTGTTTTGAAAGGTTCTCTCTTCAACCACTAGAGCCCTTTTCTTTCAAGAAAAGAAAGCTTCCCCAGACTCTGGAGAATGATCAAGGCTATCTCTACATTACAGCTTATGCCAGCATAAGCTATGTCACTCAGGAGAATGAATAACAGTGCTATGTTGATGGGAGAGCTTCTCCCACTGACATAGCTCCTGCCGCTCATGGAGGTGGTTTTATTATGTCAACGGCAGAGGTTTCTCCTGTTGGCATAGAAGGTCTTCACCAGATGTGCTGCAATGGTGCAGCTACAATGCTGTATTTGTAGAGAAGCCCCGAGAAGCCTGTCTCCAAAAGCTATTCCTTTCAGCTTCCAAAGGGTGCATGCCCCACACTTTGGGATAATGCTACTTTAAGCACTACCATACCATATGGTATGCATTTTTTAAAATGTTAGCGTAACAATGAAACTGCTACCTGGTACTCTTAGTCAATAGATAGGTCTTTGGAACATGCCACTGAAGTGCCTACTGTAAACAAAATGTTTGAAGCTCTTAGACATCTAAATCCCCCATTTCACACACAATGAATATCAGGCCCTCTGTATTTAAGTAAAAGATTCTGATGCATTCCAATACTGCACCTTGAATATGAAAGCTAGCACATACTGAATAACCAAGTTGTATTCTGTGGTCACTACTTCTATGAATACTAATCTACAAAATAAACTTTGAACTGTTGCGATCACCTGTAGTTTCAATTTCTCAATTTCTTCTTTTGCAGATTTAAGACGAGTTGCATCTCTATCTAAAAGTTCCTGATTTTCTGCATACCACTGCAGTCTCTTTTTCAAAAGACTGATTTCCTGTTTGTATGATTCTTCTATAATCTTTATCTCATATGATTTTTCACCTATAAAGCAAAAAATACTTGCTTTAATGTATTCCAGTTAGAAATCTGCAACAAAGTTATCAGTCAGATACCGCACCATTCTCAGGTACATTTCAGGCACTTTGCCATTACTTTTTCTTTACCAAAGTTTAGAGGTGTGTCACAAATTAAGTTTTCAAACATAAGTCTATTTCAAAGCCTTTATATCACATTTATGGGGATGCTTAGCCCTCCTGTAATACAAATAATTAAGTTTTATACATTTTTTTAGTGAAACACAGGGAAAGAGCAATTATCTTATTAACTGAAATGAGAGCCACAACAAATAAGTCCTTTACCTGAAGTAGAAACAATCTGGGCTCTTGCTAAATCTCTCTCTCTCCTCATTTGTCCCAAATCTACTTCAAGAGCTTGTTTGTCTTGCTTAAGCCGTTTTATCTCTTCCAACAATTTGGTTTCTTCCTTCTTAATTTTCACAGAAAACATGTGAACAAAAATAAACCAACAGAACATACATTTTATACCAAAAAAAAAAACAAGTAATGGCTGTTTCTTCATCATAAGATGAATGACAGCTATTGCACTGGCTCCTTAGCAGCTGATGTAAATTGTCTAGGTTGGATATTATCCTTTCTATGATACAGTGCAGAAAAACTATATTAAGTTAGTCACACAATAGAGGCCAAATCTTGAGTTCTCTTATAACATAAAAGGCTCTTATTAGTCAAGTCTTAGAAGGCAAACAATCCAGATTCAGTTTGTAAGTAGACAACAAGTCTTGTTCATTTGTATCAATGAGCCCTTTAGCTTCACTCCAGTTACGCTTTCTTGAACCCTTTCAAATAAAATTTGCTTCTAGGTCTCCTGATTTCTCAAGTCCATGGGAAACAAATGACCAAAAGGGATGGTTTCTCAGAAATTCACACACCCCCTCATGAGATCTATGCACACACTCTGGCTGGACATGGTTCTTTCTACAATCTACTGGTTTTTTTCCCAAGATGCCAGGTGTTTCCCTTTCAGTGAGATGTGGCCTCACACTATGACCACAGGACAAAGAGACTTGTTCCCTCTATAGCTTTAAGAAAGTGACAATCTTCCTGCCTTAACTTCTCCCTATTTACAATGTGAGATCTTCCTTCATTCCAGTCTACTGCTGATTATCTGCATAGCAGGGGGGCCATGGATTTTACTCACATATAGGGGAGATTAGATAATTGAGAAGGTAGGAGTGGCAGTGCAGGGAGCCCTCTGCAGCGCTGCTGTCCTGGCCTCCCTCCCTCCTTCCTATAACAGCAGGGCTGCAGAGTGCTGCCTTTGCTGTTGCTCCTGTCTTCTTGATTATTGCAGGCGCAAGGTGCCAGGGGGACGTTATGGCCCTGGTGAAGCACAGCAACCACCACCCGCCGGGACTGCGCTGCCCTGTCAGTACCACAGCCGCAGCAAGGAGCCCTCTGCAGCTCTGCTGTCATGGCCCCCCTCCCATGTGCAGGGCTTGTGCTGTCGCAGGAGCCATTTAGCAGCAGGACTGCTTCCCTCATGGCCAGACTCTATGCCCTACTGGGGGACAAGGAAGGGATTCAGACAAAGCAAAGGTTCGGATAACACGGTTTTGGAAAACCCAGAGTATCCTGTATCTGTAAATGTATCTTCTGAAAGATAGTATCTTTGGCTGTCTATCACAAGAGCAAACCCTCCCCTTGCAGGGTACAGAAACATTTCAAAACTCTGAACTGGCAGAGGCACCCTTAAGGATCTGCCCATAAGTTACCCACTCAGAGAGCCCAAAAACTCTAAACTTGCCTGCGGCTATCACGTGTTCTTTATCAGTGCCTCAACTAAACGTGCCCCTGTAAATGCCTGCATACCACCTTGTTAGCTGCTATCATTCTCACACAATGTTTCAGGATAACCTCTGCAGCACCAGCAGTGATGACAGTGGCTAAAGACATCTTTGAGGGGAATCAATTTCCTTCTTTGGAGACTAGTTTTGTGGGTTCAACTGATTATTCATTCATGTTATTTTCAAATATTAAAACAAGTCAGGTTTTCAATAAATAAAATTGATAAAATAAATCTAAAATATAAATATATAAAATAAACTTATAAAATGGTACATCATTTTAGTATAAGGAAAATGCTACAAAATTTCCAATTTTACTTTACACAATAAGTCTGTGGTATGAGCTGATATATTTATTTTACATGAAGAGATAAATATTTTAACAGGCATATGCTTCTGCAATACCAAATCCACTTACCTGTGCTACTCGAAGTTCTGAAATCAGTTCAGTGAAACTCTGGCTTCTTGTTGGTTTGGAATCCTGCTCTAAATGTGACAGGAAGTGATTTTTATCCATCTGTTCTCTAATTTAACAACAAATGACAAAAAAGAACATTATGTAGTTTGGTGATTTTATGTAGCTTTCTGCTTCATTAACACTACAAATTCTGGCAATTTTTTTAAAAATCATTTAGAAAAAAAGAATGAACATTGAACTAAATAAGTAAAAAACAAAGCCAAAAGTTATTCCTGGGATATCAAAAACCAATCCATCCATCTTCATAAATGCTAACTTGACAATAATTGCGAAGATTTAAATAAAACAAGTTGTTATATGATCAAAATCAATAAAGGTGAAATCTACTCCCTTTCCTGCACAAAACTGCAATAAAAAACCTACCTGAGATAGTGAGTCTCAGAGCTTGGGCCTACAGACTTGGGCTCACCTATGTTGCTTAAAAAAAGACATGTATATGTTAGAATCATAGAATATTAGAGTTGGAAGGGACCTCAGGAGGTCATCTAGTCCAACTCGCTGCCCAAACCAGGACCATCCTCAGCTAAATCATCCCAGCAAGGGTTTTGTCAAGCCTCAGCTTAAAAACCTCTAAAGATGGAGATGCCACCACCTCCCTAGGTAACCCATTCCAATGCTTCACCAGTCTCCTAGTGAAAAACTTTTTTCTAATGTCCAACCTAGACCTCCCCCACTGCAACTTGAGACCATTGCTCCTTGTTCTGTCATCTGCCACCACTGAAAGCAGCCTAGCTCCATCCTCCCTGGAACCCCCTTTCACGTAGTTAACGGCTGCTATCAAATCCCCCCTCATTCTTCTCTTCTGCAGACTAAACAGGCCTAGTTCTTTCAGCCTTTCCTCTTAAGTCTTGAGCTCCAGCCCCCTAATCATTTTTGTTGCCCTCCGCTGGACTCTCTCCAACTTGTCCACATCCTTTTTATAGTGGGGGGCCCAAAACTGGACACAATCCTCCAAATGTGGCCTCATCAATGCTGAATAGAGGGGAATAATCACTTCCCACGATCTGCTGGCAATGCTCTTAGTAATGCAGCCCAATATGCCCAGGGCACACTGCTGACTCATATCCAGCTTCTTATCCACTGTAACCCCCAGATCCTTTTCTGCAGAACTGCTGCCTAGCTCGTCGGTCCCCAGTCTGTAGCTGTGCATGGGATTCTTGCATCTTAAATGCAGGACTCTGCACTTGTCCTTGTTGAACCTCATCAGATTTCTTTTGGCTCAATCCTCCCATTTGTTTAGGTCCTTCTGTATCCTCTCTCCCCCTTCCTGGGTATCTACCACTCCCCCTAGCTTAGTGTCATCTGCAAACTTGCTGAGGGTGCAATCTACCCCCTCTTCCAGATCATTAGTGAAGACATTGAACAAAACTGGCCGCAGGACCGACCCCTGGGGCACTCCACTTGTGACCGGCTGCCAACTAGACATGGAGCCATTGATCACTACTCTTTGAGCCCTTTGCTCTAGCCAATTCCCTATCCATTTTGTAGTCCATTCATCCAACCCATACTTTTTTAACTTGCTGATAAGAATACTGTGGGAGACCGTATCAAAGAATACTGTGGGAGAACGTATCCCACATGGGTCGGACTCAGGCTCTGAAATCCACCCTTACTCCTGGGTTTCAGAGCCTGATCTCCAACCCAGGCAGGAATACAGCTATTCTTAGCGCTGCTGAATGAACTCAAGTCTGTAGACCCAGACTCTGAGACTCAGTGATGTGGAGGGTTTTTTTGGCAGTGTAGAAAGATCCATAAAATCCAGTTAAGCCACCTTTGCTTAGGAAAACTACATGTGGTCTGGGGCTAGAATCTATTCCACAAGAACAATGCTCAGCTGTGAACTCCTATGCAAAGATCTGTAAATAGTTGATTTGCACAGTTGTTGACCCTCTGCCCTGTTACTGACAGATCCCAGTTTTACAGAGGGGGAGATTCCTCCTATATAACCACTGCTCAGTCACTCATCCCTCAGCATAGTGATTCCTCTGTATTGGGGTCTTCCATGAGCTGCTTGATGAATTTCATTTTATGAGAATACTTCTGTATTATAATAATCAATGCATTTTAACAAGATGAATAAAATTATATTACCAAAAAGGCATGCTCTACCCCATGCCTTCATTTAATTCTGTGCCCCATTCTGTGTATGAACAAACATTTAATCTTGAAATGTAGAATACAACCATCTAAGCAACAAGCCCTATTTGGATATATACGGGAGCAAGAGAAAAGGGAAGGCTAAGAACCAAATTTGGACACTTCTTCCACCCCTCCCAATTTCAATGGAATAAGAGCTCACTGGTCACTTATCTATGACCAAACAAACAACAGGATATCAGACACGCTTGCAAGTTGTTTTTATAGTTCTACTTACTGAGGGTTTGTCTACATGGTGAGTTAGAGCACCACATACTGGTGCAGATTAACTGGCCTGGGCAGACAGACCCCTGGTGTGCACTAAAAGTTCCCTAGTGCATGTTGATATAGTCCCATTTTAGACAGTACTATGTTGGTGCACAATAGGGAACTTTTAGTGTTTACAAGCAAGGTCCACATAGGCCAGTTAGTGCAGAAAACATTACTGTGGATAAATTTATTTAGATAAATTTAGTCCCACTGGTGTGGATTAACACACAAGCCCCTCAGACCCACTCAGAATTTACATGTCTTTAGGTTAGAAATTTAAACATACTCACCTTAAAGATGCTAACTCAGACATTAAATGTTGATTCTCCTTAAACATCCTTTCCTCATTTTTCTTGTTTTGTATCTGTAGTTCTTTCCTTTGCTTGTATAATCTTTCATTTTCCTAAGACAAAAAAGAAACTTCACTCGTGTTCGTTTATTAATAACCATTTTGTCTGGCTCAACAGCATTTTGATTGTAATTTACAAGTGTACTTTGCTTTCACCACATTCTTAATATTTAGATTTCATAAAGCAAATACTGTATTTTATTAATAGGATATAGACTAAATATAAATGACAAATTTATAAAAATAAACCATAATAATAAATAATAATAATAATAGGCAATATAATTGTAATCACTGCATACTCACACATATAGGCAAATGTATTTATGTTTTATGAGATCTTGATGTTTATAACAATTTGTTTTACGAGCACATATGAATAGAAAATACTTTCTTATTAATATGCTAATCTAAATTTAATACACATTTAACAAGGAAAATACCAAGTGTTCTTCTAAGGCCTAGTCTACACTGCAAAGTTAGGTCGATGGAAGCCGCCTTCTGTGGGCCACATAATATATGCGTCTCCACTGCCAGGTCCGTTCCACCGACCTAACTTGCTGGAAACATCAATAAATCCACCTCCGTGAGAGGCGTAGTGCTAAAAATCGAAGTGGATGGGTCAAATGACAGGCAGTGTAGGTAGGCAGAGTGTTGCGTAAGTCTACATCATTGGCCTCTGGGAGGTATCCCACAATGCTCCACTTTGACTGCTTTGGACACTTTTTGTTTTAACCTTGCTGTACCAGCCCTTCCCCTGGTCAAGCCCCAGGAAATTTTGAATTTCCATTTCCTATTTGGTTAGTGTGGAGAGCTTGCTAGCACAACCTATCATGGCAACCAAACTCCCTAAATGCATTCTAGCTTGGAGTAGACCTGAGGTGTTGGATCTCATTGGTCTGTGGGGAGGAGAGTCTGTTCAGGGACAGCTCTGATCCATCAGAAGAAACGTTGATGTCTACGAAACGATATCGCAGGGCATGCTGGAGAAGGGGCGCAGTAGCGCCATGTTAAAATCAAAGAACTCAGGGAGGCATGTCAAAAGACGAGGGAGGCAAACAGTCATTCTGGTTTATTACCAAAGACATGCTGCTTCTACGAGGAGCTGCATGCGATTCTCGGTCGTGACACCACCATTTCCCCCAACACAGCATTGTTACCTCAGGGAAATTGGAGTCCAGGGCCAATGATGATGAGACTGTGGATGATGATGAGGAGAACAACTGGGGGCAGGTGAGTAGGATATCCATTATCTCCAATAGCCAGGCGTTGTTTTTAACCCCAGAGCAACCCAGCCGGATGCAGGACAGCATCTTGGCTGACCGAAATGCTGGAGAAGGCACCGCTGGGGACTATGGAATTTCAGTCATAGTGTTGAGGTTACATCCTCTGATGTGTTGTTCCCTTTAATATGAAAAACGTTAAAGGGGTAGTGGGGATGGGCTTCCCTATAGGTGCTCCAGCTATGCAGAAGGTTGTCCCTGGAAAAGACTGTTTATGTGCACAGGGATGGTCCAAGAATCCTTCATGGATATCTCCAGGAAACTTTCATGGAGGTACTCTGCAATCCGTTGAAGGTTTCTCGAGAGGGCAGCCTTATTTTTTCCTCCACAATAGGACACTTTCTCAAGCCACTCCATCATTGAATTTTCTGGCATCATCACGGAACACAGCATAGCAGCATAAGGACCAAGTCTGTATCCAGACGCTTGCAGCAACTGCTCCCTTTCCGCCTGTTTCACCCTCAGGAAACTAATATCATACATGGTTACGTAGGTTAGACAGCTCAAGTTTACAATGCATGTGCTCATACCAAAAACAAGTGTGTGATCCCTCACCCAGTATGGTTTCTGGGTCCCCCAACCACAGTTTACTTAACATGAGATTGTTCTGGGTAGCAGGGATGTAAGAATGGGTGTTAATGTGTTCTCTGCTGGGTGAGTTGTCCCCCCCCACCTCCCCTAAAGCTACCTCCTTCAAAAAACGAATTTTGAGAGGCTAAACGACATCTCCTGGTCATGTTGCTGAAGGGGGGGGGGCCTTGTCCACAATACATTCTGTGCTCCAGAGACTTCCCAAAACTGGAGGCACAAGCCCCTTACTCACCAGGGCTGGCACACCAAACTGACCCACGGAAGACGTAGGAACTGTGATTCAGTTCAGTTAAGAATAAGAAAGGGAGTGATTTTTACATTGCAACCTTGCATTTCACCCCTGGTATGCACTAACAATGGTTGCCTTGTGCTTTGAGTGCCTTACACGCTGAAAGCGTGGCCTTCAGCACATCCTCCACTTCTGTGGAGAGGTTGTCACAGATTAGAAGGTGGAAAAAGAGAACTCAGGATGACATGTTTGAAGAAATAATGAATGCCCCTGGGCTAGGTGACACAGAGCTAAGATCTTGGAGTATTTCATTGTTCGAAAAACTGGACATGGAGAGCAGCCCAGATACATGAGCATGCAATGCAGGATGAGAAGCAGTGGATAATGGAGGGACCAATCATGCATGTTGAGGCATCTGGTTGAGTTTAGGATAGACTCCCTCCATAGCCCCTGCAGAACTTCCAGCAACAAGAAACCTCTTCCCAAACCCCCATCCCCAAGCGTTCCAGGAGGAGGGTGGGCAGGATGCAATATGTGCCCCCCTCAACACCTGAGGAGGGGATTAGGAAGAGAAGGTGGCCATTCTAAGAACTTTCAATGTGCTGGCTTTGGTGCTTTCACAGACAAGCAGCTTTTGTTTCTCCCCTCCCACTTCCATTAGAATGGTTGCTAACAGTTAAATAAAGAGTACTTAACAACAAAGAAGTTGACTTTTATTGCATGTAAATAGCAGTAGAGGAAAAGGAAAACAATGTATTACATTTATAGGGGTGGTGGGGAAAGGGGAGGTGCTGGAATGGTATTGCAATGGAGGGGATGATATGGGAGGACACAGCACAGATAAATGGTGCACATTACTGTAGCTCAGTACAAAAATGGGTTTTCAAAGCCTCCCTGAGGTGCAGAGCTCTTCATTGGGCTCTCAGCATTGCACTAGTATGCTCAAAATTTGCAGCCAGCTGATCTGCCTCCTTGACCCAACCCAGCAGAAACTTCTCTCCCTTTGTCTTGCAGACATTATGGAGCACACAGCAGGCAAAGATAACTATGGGGATATTGCTTTCATTGATGTCTAATCTAGTGAGCAAGCCAGCAAGCCTTTAAATGTCCAAAGGCACATTCCAGCACCATTCTGAATTTGCTCAGCCTATTACTGAACCTCTCCTTATTGCTGTCCAGGTTTTTGGTGTCCGGCTTCATGTGCTATGGCAGCAAGGGGTAGGTAGGCTGGGTCTCCCAGGATCACTATTGGCATTTCAACATCATCAATAGTTATTTTTTGGACTGGAAAAAAAGGCACTGCTTGCATCTTTCTGAACAGACCTGAGTTCCTAAAAATGCATGCATGATGCACCTTTCCAGGCCACTCCACATTTGTCAGTGAAACGCCCTGTGATCCATCACTGCTTGCAACACCATGGAAAAGTATCTCTTTCGGTTTATGTACTCTGTGTCAAGGCGGTCTGGTGCTAAGATAGGGATACGTGTGCTATCTATCGCCACACCACAGTTAGGGAACCCTATTGCGGCAAACCCATCCATTATGTCCTGCACGTTTCCTAAACTCACTACCAGTCTTAGCAGAAGACTATTAATGGCCCTGCACACTTTTATCACAGCAGCTCCCATGGTGGATTTACCGACTCTGAATTGATTTCCAACTGACAAGTAGCAGTCTGGCATTGCTAGTTTCCACAGAGTGATGGCCACTCACTTCTCCACTGTCAAAGCAGGTCTCAAGTTAGTATTCCTGCGCTTCAGGACGGGGGACAACCCTGCGCAAAGTTCCAGGAAAGTGACCTTACATATCCGAAAGTTCAGCATCCACTGCTCATCATCCCAGACCTTTATAATGATGCGATCCCACCAGTCAGTGTTTTCTTCCAGGGACCAGAGATGGCGCTCGACCGAGTTCAGCTGCTGTACAACAGCCACCGGCAACAGGGAATTGTTTCTTTCTATGGCTTGTAGCAGGGCAGCTTGAGTAACACTACAATTTTCTGTACTGTGGCTCCTCTCTTGGCTTTGGAAATAGTGTAGGATAAGTCGCAAGGTTTCTGTGATGCTCACAATGACAGTACAGAGCTGAGCGGGCTCCATGCTTCTTGGGAAATGGTGCGTATGGCTGAGCCAGGGTTTTGAAAAGTGGCGCAAAAAACTGTTAATTTGTTTGCTGTTGACTTTCAGGGAGAAAGGGAGGACATTGCATCATGGGAGGCTGAAAACCTTCCCAAAAGCCCTTGCAGCTAGCTGCATTGTGGGATAGCTACCCAGGGTGCACTGCTCTGTTCATCGATACAAGTGCAGCTGGTGGGGACACACTACCCCGACACAATGAGCACGGTGTGATCACACCTGATGAATTTCATTACTTCAGTGGGTGAATATCAACTGCCATTAAATCAACTTCACTTCATAGTGTAGACATACCTCAAGATTAAAAAGCAAATTCCAATAAAAATGCATTAATATTAATTGTACAGAGTTTCAGTTAACACAACTTGATGTTAGCACTGTGTAATAGGAATACTTGCAGCTTTCAAATACTTCTGCTACATTGTCGTATAATATTCCATAGCAACCCACTGAAATTTGTGTTCCCTGTTTAAAGAGACACTCATGGTTTGTTGAGCCATAGTTCAATCAACATTTTTCTTTTCTGTATGTGTCTGTAAAGTGTATATAATTCCATCAATTTTAAAAAAATGTGAGGTCCAAAGAACTAGCTGAGGATAAGCCTCAATTATTCTCCAGTCTCAGCTATCATTAAAAAGCATCTTCAGCTACTGTGGTTGAGAAGAAAATGTTCAAAATGTGATCCAAATGTAATCGAGATGTGTTGTCTGTTTAAGAGAATCCCTATACTGCAAAAAGGTATGTTCTAAACTCAGGTTAACCTAAATTATTTAATCAAGGTTAGCTAAAGAACAGTGAAGACATGGCAATTCATCTTTAACTTGGATTGACAGCTTGAGTTCAGCGCCGTGGGAGCAGGGGGCGGAGGGGAAAGGCAGCTCAAATTGAAGCCTTTAGTGGCACTGAATTTGATCTGGTAAAACAAGTTAAAAGCTGAGATGCCATGTCTTCACTGCTGTTTTAATTCGAGTTAGCTAATCTGAGTTAAGAACACATGGTTTTTGCAGTATAGACATACCCTGAGTGACTGCTCATTTTGGTGCCACGCCTGAGAACTAGCAGAGAAAGAGGCTGCTCCCACTGTCACTGGCTGCACTCATGTGGCATCCCAGCTGAAGCTTTACAGCAGAGCTACTGATTTTCATTTTCCAATGGTGAGCCTATTAGCTCCTAACTCTTGACCTATGTAATGCTGGTTTTTTACTTGTTGTTTGTAAGAGGGAGATGAGATTAAGTGTTTGAATATAAATTAACATTTAATATTGAACATGTTATTGCTTTTTTAAATATAATTTCATTTCTTTACAATTCTAGAATATGGGTAAACCCTTTAACATCAAATGCCAGGGTTGAATGGGCACAAGTGGTTTTATTTTCCATGGAAGTACAGGGGGTAGCTTTCAAAAGGTTAGGGTATACTGTTGTAGGATTTTTCAGTATCTTCAGGAAACCACATATTACAGCTAGCATGTGGGATTCTCTTACCTGGAGACTCCCTCCTTTTTAAACATGTTTTTAATTTTCAAATGTCACTTGGTGTATTGCTTAGAGGATAGGACCAACAATCACAGCATAAATAGAAAAATTCTTGTTCAGTTACTCAACATTCCAATCTCACATCACCAGTTATGGTACTTCAAGAAATTTAAGCATGTTCTTGACTGCATCAGCAATTAATTCAGCTGCAAAAGATGCCAAAATTTATTGCTTTAAGCTCTGAGGGAAAAGAAAAAAATCAGACTGCTTACACACATCTGGCAGTCAAAGCACATGGGACTCAGAAAATCCAGGACAGGCTCTCTCTCATACCCAGTCCTAGAACAGAAGTTTCAGACTCTGTTCTCTTTTATTTTTATACTTTTCTACCAATGCAGTCAAAGATACAAGTTGCACCTTCGGCCTAAGAAGAAATGGAGAGATGATGGAGATACATGCTAGCAGAGCCAAGCTTATGTCCATGATCCTAATTTTTCTTGGGAAAACTAGTTCTCTATATGTTTTGGGGAAGATTTTGATTCTTTATTGGCCAAACTGTAGTTTATCTGTTAAAGTTTTCAGCTCACAGGTCCTATTCTTTTAATGCAGGGAATACTATATAACTTGGGAAGAGCCTACTCAAAACTAGAAAGATAAGCTCTTTTGAAAAGTGTGTAATTTATCACGCCCTTCAGGCCTAAACCTCTACTGCTTTTTAGAGAAAGGTATCTTCCATAAATAGAACATCAGCAACTAGTCAAGGATTTCAGCTAGGAAAGTTTCATTGTCAGAACAATCTGTGATAATTCATAGTTCTTCCATTTACAAAAGGCCCCAGTATGGGACCTTTTGAAATTTTGAAGAGGTAAAGAAAACCCCAGAAAATTTTATTTGGTAACAATTCAACTAAGTGTTTTAAGTTAAACATACATGAATCTCATATGTGAAGGCACAAAGGAGCACTAAACCTCAACTATGGATACAATGACCATGGCAGATGGGAGCCTAACTTCCTTATGTACTTTTAAAAATCCCACCCTAAAGTTACAAAAACAAAAAATTAGTTTATCTGATCTTCTCGTTTTTACAGCTAGCCAAAATGTATAGCACCACACATCACTCTACCTGTTGATAACCCTGAAGAAGGTTC
Organism: Mesoclemmys tuberculata; assembly: GCA_007922155.1. Taxonomy (NCBI): domain Eukaryota; kingdom Metazoa; phylum Chordata; order Testudines; family Chelidae; genus Mesoclemmys; species Mesoclemmys tuberculata. Next base: position 70,398,091 of record ML675604.1, on the reverse strand, counting down.
TCTTGATCTTGAATTTCTTTTTGGATTTCCTTTAACTTTTCTTCTGTAACAGGCTCTGTTGTTCCAAGGTGAAGCCATTTCTTTTCTTTGCTTGGCTCCTCCATACTATTTACCTTTCATAATATACAAATCACACAAAATGTCAATAAAACAATTGTTAGATAAAGTTCTCTGGAGAAAGCTTTGCATGAAGTCAGATGGCATCTATTGGCTTCTTTTTTAAAAAACACATGGAAACAGAATACTTTGAGCCTTCAGAACTACTGGTGTCTTCATAGAAGCAACATCTGAAAAAGTGAAGCACTTGCAAGATTGTAGTAATATGCACATCAGATCCTGTTCAGTTATAAGGGCTCATCTACATGGGGAAATTTACCAGCAGAGTTATACCACGACACAGCGTAATTCCCCATGTGGACACTTATTCTAGAGCAGTGGTTCTCAACCTGGTGACCCAATCAGCAGATAGTTGCGGAGCATGAGATATCCTCAGAGCCATACAGGTAGTATATATATTGTGGGGATGGGGCCCACGAACACATAGAGCTGCATATGTGGCCCACAATGGTAAATAAGTTGAGAACCACTGTTCTAGAGTAAGAGTGTTCATGTGTTATAGCATAACAGTATACTTGAACTGGTTAAGTTCTGGTGGTAAATTTTCATGACACACAAGCCTTAAGTGTAGTTTTGTAGAAAACACATCAGAAAGCGTATATAACATTTCTGATTTTATTTTAACATAACCTGACATTAAACATTATTTATAGCTATAGCGTAAGGATTTATAATTGGAAGGGCTTAACCCTGGGTAACATGCTGCTCTGGAACGTGTAATGTGAGCTGCATCTACACCATACACCAGTGGTTCCCAAAATCTACCACGTTGCGTACCACCAACACAAAACACCCCACCTGTATAGGTAGAGGGCAGGGGTAGGACTGGGGCTGAGAGGGGGGAGAGGCTGCCATGCTGCTTGGGGGCGGGGCTGGCACTGGAGTGGCTCCTGGCCAGCCCCCCAGCAGCAGGGGGACGCGTACCATCGGGAGGTGGCCTGTGTACCACCAGTGGTATGCATACCACTTTTTGGGAACCGCTGCTATACACCACTGGTGGTGGCATGTAGTATACATGTAGCTATATGCTGCAGTGAAAAGCAAGCTGTCAGTAAAAGACTGTGGCAGAGGGGAGGTAGTGGGGAAAGGCTTCAGCAGCTTCCTGTTTCCAGAGCCTTTCACTGCAGTGAGGAATAGCTCTGGTGGGGAGAGGCAGTAGAGAAGCAAAGGTCGAACCTTTCCATACTCTGTCCTCCCACCCCAGCCTTTCACCATTACTGGATTCTTTTCCTGAGGCAAGGAAAGGCCCAGCTGCCTTTCTGCTATCAGAGCTTTTCCTTGCAGCAGGGAAGGACTTCTGCAGCAGGTGGCTGGTACAGCCTTCCCTCCTTGCCTCCTTTGTGGCAGAATTCTTCCCTGCTAGGGGAGTCTTTTCCTGCGGAGGGCAAAAGCTCCAGCAGCAGCGAGACACTAGACATCTAAAGATAACTGTAGATGAGCAGAGATGGCTCAGGCGAGCAGAGTGGATAGAATATATATTCACATACATTCACACTCTCTTCAGGTGTCTTTACTCTACTTGTCTAAGACATGCCTCCTCAACTGTACTGCTATTTATACCCACTTTTCCTTTGTCTGGGGTAGAAGATAAGGTACAGTACCTTAGTCTGAAGTACATAATTTTCTTGACTCAGCTGAAAAAGCTCTTTATCATGTTGCATTTTCAATTCTACCATCTTATTCTCCATTTCCTTTTCTTTCTGTGAAAATGTGTCTTTTAGCTGCTGAATTAAATCATGTGCTGCTTTCAACTCTTTCTCTGCTTCTTTGGCTCTTTCTAGCAAATAAAGCTCTCTCTCACTATTTTTGGCAGGGAAAAATGAGGAATCCTGGTGAAGAAAAATTACCAGGGAAACACCACATTGAGATAATTGATCATTCATTATAATTTCCATTTCATTTCCATAAGATGAATTCAGATTTAAGATTAGCCAGTACTGAATTTTCTCTCTGTGAACTATTTCACTGAGCCCTCTGAAGTTATAAAGAGCTAACCACGAGTGCTAATACAGTTAAACAAGATTAAGTATCCATGCCAGCAAATATCACATTGAAGGAGAAAACAGTTGGGAAGGATCTTCAGGACCCAAGTAAAATATACAATAAGTTATAAAATTATCATTAGGTTTTGGGGGCTTTTCTCAGCAAGTCTTGTTAAAATACAATTTTAAAATAATATTTATACTATGGTTCTGCTTAAAAATGGCATTGATGTCAAAGAGCTTGTCCTTCTATGGGTGCCAAATCCTATAACCTTACTTTAGAGAAAAAAATGAATTTCTAACTACTGTTACTCTTAGCACTGCAGCGCTAATACTGTTAAGAGCAAATCAGTTGGATTCTATTCTGACTCATGCTTCAGAATTGCTAAATCCCAGTGAAAATAAATATTTCAAAGTGAACAAAATTATTAAGGCATTTTGAGTTGCAGTAGCTCTAAAGCCAGATTTTCCTGTTAGTTCTACATAGATGCAGTTCCCATCACTTCAGCAGGAGTTGAACACGAACAGATGATGGGATAATGAGGACTTTTGAATACATTTCAGTAGGGTAAAAATAGTTATTTACCTGTTCTGTACTGTTGCTCTTCAAGTGATTGCACGTGTCCACTCCACATGAGGTGTGAGCGCCAAATGCACGAAAGACAGGGATTTTTCCTCCCTACTGATAGCCATTGAAGCAGTGCCTGTGCCCTGTGTCTGCATGTGCTCCTGGCTCTGGGTACAAAACATGGAGCCACCCCAGAACAGGCTAGACTCTGAAGCAGAGGGGAAGAAGGGTGGGTTGTGGAACGGATATCTCGAAGAACAACAGCTAAAGAACAGATAAGTCATTTTTTTTCCTTCAAGGGTTTGCACATGTCTATTCCACATTAGGTGACTCCCAAACAGTTTGAAATGCAGGCAGGGCTCTGAGTCCATCTGAAAAATGATTGTAGAACCACCTTTCCAAACCTGGTATCATCCCTAGAAGCTGCAGCAATTGCATAATGCTTGATAAAGCAATGTGCATGCATCAGAAATTGGGTTATATCCCCAAAATGATAGTGATGTCACTTGAACTCTTGTGGAATGTGCAGAAATCTTTTAAGGAGGATGGGTCTCAGCAATCACACATTATACTGATATGCATGGCGTGATCTAATTTGAAATTCTTTGTGAGGAAATTGCCACCCTTTCATTCTGCCAGCAAGGGAGACAAACAGCCAAGGGGATGCACAGAATGGCTTAGCTCTGTCTAAGCTGCAGGCAAGGGCTCTATACATGCCTAAAGTGTGGAGCCTCTATTCATCTTAGAATCATAGAATGTTAGGGTTGGAAGGAACCTCTGGAGGTCATCGAGTCCAACCCCTTGCTCAAAAGCAGGACCAACCTCAACTAAATCATCCCAGTTCCCTCAAGCCCAGTTCCCTCAGCCTTTCCTCATAAGTCATGTGCTCCAGCATCCTAATCATTTTTGCTGCCCTTTGCTGGACTCTCTCCAATTTGTCCACATCAGATTCCTTTCTGTAGTGGGGGGTCCAAAACTGGCCACAATACTCCAAATGTGGCCTCACCAATGCCGAACAGAGGGGAATAACAATTTCCCTCGATCTGATGGCAATGCTCCTACTAAATACAGCTCAATATGCCATTAGCTTTCTTTGCAATAAGGGCACACCGTTGACTCATACCCAGCTTCTTGTTCACTGTAACTCTCAGGTCCATTTCTGTAGAATTGCTGCCTAGTCAGTTAGTCCCCAGTCTGTAGCAGTGCATGGGATTCTTCCATTCTAAGTGCAGGACTCTGCACTTGCCCTTGTTGAGCCTCATCAGATTTCTTTTAGCCCAATCTTCCAATTTGTCTAGGTCACACTGTATCCGATCCCTACCCTCCAGTGTATCTTTCACTCCCCCCAGCTTAGTGTCATCTACAAACTTCTTGAGGGTGCAATCCTCTCCATCCTCCAGATCATTAATGAAGATGTTGAACAAAACCAGTCTTAGGATCAACCCCTGGGACACTCCATTTGTTACTGGCTGCCAATTAGACATTGAGCCGTAGATCACTACCCATTGAGCCCAATGATCTAAGTCAGCTGTCTATCAACCCTATAGTCCATTCATCCAACCCATACTTCTGTAACTTGCTTGCAAGAATACTATGGGAGACTATCAAAAGCTTTGCTAAAGTCAAGATATATCACATCTACTGCTTTCTCCCATCCACAGAGCCAGTCATCTCATCACAGAAGGCAATCAGGTTGGTCAGGCATGGCTTGCCCTAGGTGAATCCATATTGTCTGTTCCTGATCAGCGTCCTCTCTTCCAAGTGCTTCAGAATGGATTCCTTGAGGACCCATTCCATGATTTGTCCAGGTACTGAGGTGAGGCTGACTAATCTGTAGTTCCCTGGATCCTCCTCCTTCCCTTTTTTGAAGATGGGCACTATATCTTGTGACTACGTGACATAGTGAAGAAAACTGGTAAGCAAATTGTTTGGTTGAGGTGAAAATCCAAGACAATCTTTTAAAAAAATTTGGAGTGAGGCCTGATAAGAGACTTTGCCCTTATTTAAAAAAAAAACAAAACCCACAATGTAGGGGACCTGCTCTGAGAGCCTGCAGATCCCCCACCCTCCCAGGTCATGATAGTCACAAAGAAGCCATTTTGATGGAAAGCAATGTAATCAGGAGCATGCAACCAGCACCTCACAAGGTGGGCCATTAGAGTGAATACCAGATTAAAGTCCCAAGGCATGGGCAGTGAGAAGGAACTGAAAAAGGATCAGAGTGGCTTCACCCTACCTAACCTTCATTGGGAGCACAAACAGACACAAGACACACAAGCAGCCCCGATGGGTGCTATGTGAAAAGTCTCCAGCTCTAGTGCTCACACTGGATGCTCACACCTAACATGGAATGGATATGTGCAATCACTTGAATTGACAGTTATTCCCGAGCAAGAGTGAACACAGATTTCAGAGCAAAACTTAAGTTTCAGGCAACCTGTGGCACTGACAGTTCCAAAAAAAAGTTTTACTTGAAAACTGGACAGAGTTGATATGGAAATCACCAAGAGGCAAACATGAAACCACACAATGCCATTTTTAGTCACATTTCAGAAAAGAAATTCACTTTAAAATTATTTTTGCTAACATTTTAAAACATTCTATTTGTTATGGCTCTAAGTCTAGCTTCTCATACACACACTGGAAGCCAACTCCTCCTTATGGTATGCACAGAGGTGCTAGAGAAGAAGGAAGAGCAACACTCTGACAGGTAATGCAACCTTCTATGTGCTTTTCTTTGCTTTCAAAATTTCCTTTGAGCTCTTTTATGAGCCTTTTTACTTCTTGAAAAAGTCTATGTATAGAACCAGAAAAAGGCAGCCACCACATAGCTACCTGAGCTGTGTTGCTCCATGTCTTACTTACTGAAAAGCAGGATGAATCCAGGCATAAATACAAATAAATGCATAAAATTTCCTGTCAGGCAACAGAAATCTTGCTTTCTTATTGGCTGCCCACTACCTGCCTGAATAAAGGAGGAGGAAATCCCTTCACTGGTTTGTCAACCAAGTCATTTTTCTTTTGAAATCAGAAGATACTATTATATGCTCTTAAACATAATATGCAGTACTAATACAAAGACAGACAAATAGAGTTACTAACTTACATTCCAAGTAAAATAGTTTTATTTGGAAGTTTTATTTAAATTAAACCCGTTTGGTACTGAAATATTAATGTTTAGAAATTAGATAATGTATAGCATTTTCAGAATAACATTAATATAAAACCACCAAAACAGGTTGATTTGGGAAATTCAAGTGGCAATATGACTTTAGTGATATGTTTTAGAAGGCCATTAACATCTGAGTAAAGAAAACTCTTCATTCAAAATTTCATTTCAAAATGTTGTAAAAGGTGTTACAAAAGGCAAATTCTTCATCATAAGTGTTCTAATTTTAAGCAGTAATAACTTAACATACTACACTTACATTTTGAGACTGCACACAAGAATCCATTTCCTTAACCTGATGTCCAAGGTCAGTAAAAACTGACTGGTCAGATGTAACCATATTGTTGACCTTTTTAGAAACTGGTTCATTTGTTGCAGATCTTATTATTCTAGTAGTAAACAATGTTTCTTCATTTTGAGAGGAAAAAACAGAACAGAACAAAATTCAGTGAGTGATATACTGTGAAGGGACTGCACTTTCGGGCTATAAAACCAGTGAAAATGCTTATTTTCTACTTGTGAACAATATGTTTTGCATGTACATGCTCTCAAACAGCCAAGTATATTCATATGATCCACCAGAAGCCTCAAGTCTCTGGCTCACAATTCAGGCATGACATAGTTAAGATTTTCAGTTAATTTGAGAACATCCTTAATAAAACATGTGCAATGTTACTAGGGATGTAGTAGTCATCAATTCCTTTACAAATTTTTTTATTTATACTTAAAGAACAATAAGAAGTATAACTGTAATTACCAGAATTTCCTGTAGGCAAAGGACCAGGATAATTGTCCATTAATTGGATAGCAATAAGGTAGCTTGCTTCATTTTGTAAACTTTTTAAAGAAAGAACCAACCCACCCACATATATGTGAAGATACTGCATAACATGTGCCACAGCAGAAATAATACCAATCTTAGAAATAGACCCTGTAGCAAAACGAAACAAAACACGCTTTAATTTCGAGACTCAACATCTATTTGTAACTGCCAACAAGACATTGGTGCATGAAATTGTACCTGTGTTGGTCCCCGAATATTAGACATACAAGGTGAGTGAGGTCATATCTTTTATTGGAGCTTTCTGCAGGCTGAAAAGTTTGTCTTTCTGACAAATAGAAGTTGGTCCAATAAAAGATATTATCTCACCCATTTTGTCTCTCTAACTTGATATTGGGACACAAACAGTGAAATTCATCCTAGGGTGGCAAGTAACACACATTCAACTATTTATAGCTTGGTAGCCAAGAACATGGGGGTTCTCTGAAACTACTGAAATACTACAGACTACGTATGCTCCTCCCAAAAAAAGCTTGAGCCGATGACAGGAGTTTCTTCCTAGCATGCAGGAGAATGTATGGGCAAGTGACCATTTTGTAAATCTGATGCCTTTTACTCTTCTGAAGAGCTTGTTTCTTTCAGGTTGTACCTCTGGAATTGCTGGTTGTGAATATGGTTGTTTGCTTCTAGGATTACCTAAAGTATATTTCCTGGGAATTTTAAGGAAGATAAATATACCTTTCCTTACCAGCCACCTCTGTCACCATTTTATCCAGAAGTTCCCTAAACAGTCTGCCTCTCAAAATAAGGCAACTGTCATTAGCTGTTTTACACAAGAGTATATTCCACATGTTTCCTGGAGACCACATTAGATGCTACAGAATGTAACATCTGAGAACATCCAGAGAAGCAATCTCTATAGTGCCTCAGAAATAACAAATATTGCCCACATGGTGCCAAAACTGAACAGAAATATTAACAAAGTTTTGAGTTCAAACGAAACAAATCCAGAAATTCTGTCTTTATTCATTAGTCAGTCTCCAATGTACAAGCCACTTGGAAGCTGGGAATTCTGGGAGAGTTCTTTTTCCTCAGTGGGCAACCTCAATGTCAGATTAGTGAGCATTAAGGAGAAAAACTAATTCTGGAAATAAATAGGAAATAAAAGCATTTTTTTTTACATTTTCTAACAAGCTTCAAAAACTCACAGACAGCAGAGGATAAACATAAAATGCATATAAAGAACAGGATGGACCACACATTGAAACATGTTACAATATCACTCAAATAAGTTAAATTATACATAAGGATTTCAACAGAAATGATTATTTAGTTGCACAGAATATTTATATTTACTAGAGTATAAATTATAACAGATGTACATGCTTTTTTGAAGGTAGAATTACTTTCTATTCAGTTGGTCAGCTCACACCTGGTGGAGCATGAGCTTTGAATAATCACATATGACTAAAGTAAAATATAGTTTTTACTTAGAAAGTACAGCTGGTCAAAAATGTTTTTTCCTCCCTGAAGTTTTGATTTTTCATAAGGAGATTGAAAATTTGTTACAGTTTAATAATTTTTTAAAAATAAACAAACAATAGTTTTTGAGGAAAGCAGACACTTTCCATGAAAATCTGCATATAGTCAAAATCAGGTTTTGATGAAAGATTTGACTAGCTCTGTAAAGGAAGGTTTGAAATCCATATGTAAAAATATGCTACAAAAGAAAGATTACATTTCTACAATGAGTTCTGGTAGTTCTATTCAAGCATAAATGGATTAAATTTATTTCTTATTATTTCACTTTTGGACTAACTACGATATCCATGAGTCAGTGATATCAAAATGCACCAACTGTTCAATGCAGTAAACATTGCACAATCTGATTGGAATGTGAAGGTGCTTTTCTCCTAAGTAATTGCAAACATACAGTAACCCTGAGAATCTCAAACTGGATTTATTCTTTCAAGAAAAATTAATACTGCTATAAGACTCTCAGATTTAAGAAATGGAAGAAGTACATCACAAACTCTAACACTATTTTGTGTGTGTAACATCAAAAGCTTTCTGGATTAAAAAAAATTAACCTCTGAACTCTTCATTTAACAGAATTACATGTATCAAAATGCCCGTTACCTTTTTGGCTTGCTTTATCCAGAGGTGATCTGGCTTTCAAACTTGGCTTTTTGAGAGCTTCTTTTGATGTTTTTTTTTCACTGATTGTGGAAAGTTGTTTTAAGGGTGAAGTGGGTTTACCATATCCAGAACTCCTAACCAATACATGATGTCCAATAGGAGATTTCTTCTTATGTAAAGGTGCTGTATTTCTAGTGCTCTTGTGCATTATTTGCTTATTAATCACTGAATCTAATCTTTTGTTCTTCCAGGAGCTGGACTGATGTGCCTGTATAGAAGAAGTGTAGTTTGTAACAACCAGAAAAAATCTTCAAGTAACTTCAGTTTTATTTCCATTTATTTAAATATAATTTTAGTAACAGGATACTAGTCAAGTTACAAGTGTGATACTTAAATAAATAGGAATAAAATTCCTGATGGAGCCGAAAATGAATAATCCTAAACCAAACAAATGAATAATGTGTAACTTGACAAAAATCTTCAGTGCTTTTAAAGTGAAAAGAAGATATCACACACAGAATGGAAAACTGCCTATTAGGTGGAATGGACAACAGGGCAGAGATGAAAAAGACCTATTAGGTCATTTTGGAAAGTGGCATTCAACTGCAGTGTGATGACCCCAATCAGTACATAGCAAATGTGTTTTCTTGGGGATCCCCAATTTATTGATCGACTAAGCTTCTAAAAATGTTTCTCGCAATTATGTTTGTAAAAGCAAGCTTCAAAATGATTTTTTAAACAGTTGAAAGATAGCTAAATATTGCCTACCTGATTAATTTTGCTGTCCTGATGCAACAGTGCATAGTCTTGTGATATTTTTTGCTTCACAAGGTCAAGCTGCACTTTGTCAATCTGGTCTTCTTTATCCATTCCTTTTTGATGACTAACTTCATTATCTTCATTTGCAGCTGACTGGAGAAAAACACTCTTTTCTTTACTATGTTTTTCATATAAAAAATCTAAACTCTGCTTCTCCAAAGCTGCATCATTCTTGTGTTCTTTAAATGGTAAATGGCTGACAAATTCAGTTGCTCTGCTGTCTGTTAGTTTCACTGGACTATAAAAGAAAAATAAAAGTGCATTTAACAAGACTTGTGATTTGCTTTTATTTCCCCCCCCCCCCCAAAATTACAAATGTCATGACACTGCCAAGTCAAAAGACTGCTCATTTTTGAAAGAGCTATTCGCAATTCTTCTAAACTGTATTTACTAATGGAGAGTCTACTGGAAATAGATCCTATTTTCAAAAATGGCCAGACCAACTCAGAATATATATTCACTTTACAGATCAGCACAAATGACATGCATTAGTACTAAATTAACTAGTGCAATGACATCTGGATTCCTAGCTCAAAAATGACCCTAGCTGTTCAGAAAGGTTATTCACAAATAATTCATGGGCATTAAGACATTAAAACATACATTTTCTAAAACAAATACCTTACAAGCTCCAGGTCAAAGCCTCTGGCATGAGATGAAGCTGCTCGAATGGGTTTCATCAATTCCTCTACAGTGGGCAAATCTAAGGAGTGGAATAATATTTAATAAACCAGTTATGTTAAAAAATTCTTACAATTCTGAGTGCATGACAGATTTAGAAAAACGTATTTGTATCAAAAGCTATAACTGAGTATTTAGCAAGAATATCACATATCTTTCTGAAATATGCCCAATACTCATTTAAGTTGGCACCAGATAGATCCCAAGATATCTACCATATAAAATAATTCACTGATGTTAAAGAAAAAAATTGAACTGTAAAACTAACTTCTACCACAAAAGTGTCAGAATCATTCATTTTGAGTGGGATTTTTGGTCTTGTTTTTACAAGCACCTTCATTGTCCAGAAAGTATAATATTCCAGGTATTACTGAGATATTTTCAGTTAGGCACAGGTATTCCAAAGGGGTATCATTCTGCTTCATTATTGAATAAAATATTTGAGTGTTTTCACTAACTTATGTTCTCAGTACTGTACTGACCATATTGATAAAAATATTACAAAAAGCTGTGTTTGCTTTTTAATGGGGTTCAAGATAACAAAAGAGATACTGATCTAAAGTCTGACAAACAGTAATATGTAATTCTACAAAATCTCCAGTGTTTCTAAGGTAGTGAAAAGAAATCATAGGGAGAAATTAGAGATGGAAAAGACTTATTAGATCATCTCAGAAAGTGGTGTAAATGAAGAATAACTTTCCACTATTCACTGCTGTAACCAAGAGCAAAATTTAGATTGTTAATATTTGTCACATAGAAAAAAATGGGTAGGGAAGATCTTGTTTCTAAGCTTTAAAGAGGGTATTACAAATACAAAGCAAATTAAACCCTTTTCTTAAAACAGAACTTTACCTAGTACCAATCTTTACAGGCCAGATCCTACTTTCCTGTGGTAAAATTCATGGGACAGAGCTGTTGGGGAATGAGGTCTTTGCAGAGATTGCCTCCTATAGATCTTCTCATACTGTCCCAATCAAAGTCTGAACCTGTGTTGGGAAAGGTAATCAGAGCTGCCCAGAACATGACGGACTGCCTGGGATCTGCAGGAGGCCATCAATATAGAGATCTTTTACCTCTGCATCAACCCTGGCCCCACCAGATCTTTCTTGGCAGCACAATGCTACTGGAGAATTCCCTTCACCCTGGAGGCCTTTAGAACACCAGAAGGCTGCTTAATGGAAAGATAACAGCATCAGGCTACGTTATCTTTGCTGGGAATGTGCAACCTGCTTTCTCATCCCCATCACCTGTATAGTCTTCACCCTCTCTACTACTGTAGATCATGGTCTGGTGTGGCACCTTCTAAGAGCTTGGGGAGAAGAGAAGATCTAGGGTCAAATTTTCAGAAGTGCCTAAGTGATTCAGGAGCTTAAGGTAATGCATGTAAGGTGGAGAAAAAAGCACTTAGAAGCCCAAGTCTGCTTGAGACTGACGTAGGCATTCAGGAAAAAAGCTGGTCAGAAAAATTCCAACAAAACATTTTTTGATACATGAAATCAAAACATTTAAAGGAAACCGTCTTATTTTGAAAAACTTCTGACAGAACCAAGAAGGTTCCCTGTCATCTCATTTGCCTGAATTCTCAGCAGACTGGGCAGGTTAGCAAGGACCCAAGGCTTCCCAGGTCACCGGCAGCTCACCATATGGGCTGCAGTGAAGCCAAAGACCCTGGCCACCACCAACTGAAATAGACATAATTTTTGTTAGATTCCCAGCTGCCCTCCAGAGAATAGCAGCTGTGAAGCTTGCCAGACTCTTGTCAAGTTAAAAAGTCTGGTCAGCTTCACTGCGGTTATTCATTAATAAACAGTCAAACTGACGAGAATCATGGCAGTTTCAGTCCGCAACTGCCAGGGCATCTAGTACTCCTGGGGAAATTGTGCACCATTGTGCAGAATTCACGTGACCTGCACATTTTTTTTTCCCCTCATCAGAAAATAAATTCTGCCAAGAAGTGGTGCAGTAACACCTCTTACCTACCAGTGGCTGCTGTGATACCAGAACAGAGTAGCCACTCCCAAGCTGAGAAAAAGACTGTTCCTCACAGCACCCTGCCCGTGGGGCCAGGTCAGCAGACATAGGATATGGGGGCACAGACAGCAGGGGGCACATGAATGGAGTTCAGAAGGGCTATTACATGACTAGGGCATGGGCTGAATGGGAGTGGAGGTGCAGAGACACATGGAGCGAGAGAGGCTGGTTGACTGAGGGTGCAGGGACACATGGGGAAGATGAAGGGATACCTGGGGATGTGGGCAGATGAGCCTGACTGAATGAGAGAGGCTAGGGGTCAGCCAGGATCTGCATGGAGAAGACTCCCTAACAATCCCTTCCCTCCTGTCCCCACTCAAAAAACCTGTTCCATACTTCTCCCACCCACACCTAACATCCTCCAAGTTCACAACCAGGCTCCTTCCCAGCAATTACTTTCCTTTCCCTCAGCTCCACTGTTACCCCTGACTCCCTCAAGCTTTTGCACTGCTTCTGAGAAGTGCAGGAAATACATTTCTGTATTGTAGTTTAAATGAATTATTACTCAAGGTTCTGTATTAATATGCCTAGTAAGGAACCTATTTGTCAAAAAAACATTTCCTGAATCTTTTTTGTTGTCTGTAATTTTACAGACCTACTTGCTGACAGATATTTTGAAATAAATTACCAAAATAATTGAAATTGGAGTGATTATATTGTTATTTTGACAAATAAAATATGCAGAATTTTTAATTTTTTGGTGCAGAATACCCCTCGGAATAATCTAGAGTTCCCAGTTCACTGTAGCCTGCGAAACATGCAGCCAGGGATCTAGGGAGCGTATTTTATTTCAGAAACACCGGTTTGATGTTTCCAAAATGAAATGTTGCAGGATTTCAGTTCTGTGAAAATTTGGAGATTTTGCCTTTTTGCCCCAAGTCAGGATTAAAAAAATTCAGAAAATTCTCAAGTTTTCACAGAACTGAAACTAGGTTTCCCAGCCAGCTCTACTTAAAATCTGTTTTGAAAATGGGACTCAGTTTCTGCTGAAATTTTTAACCCTGGGCTCATATATTTTAATTGTGTATGTGACATATTATACTTTTATTTTTTCAATTTTTTAAAAAAGTCGTGATTTTTATGTGGTAGAGAATATTGGAGTCAATAGTAAATGCATAAATAAGAACTGTTAAGTTTTAGCCCTTTTGCTTGAGATCATTCTTTTAAGTAACTTGATCACACTTCTCATGTATAACTTGAACATAACTCAAAACATACACTGATTTTACATAATTTGAACAAGAAAGAAATTATATAAAGCTAATATACTCAAGATTAGTGAAGCATAAGCAATAGAGCAATACAGTCCACAGTACCAGAAAACACAGCTCTCTTAACCTAGAAGAAATGGCAAAAGCTGCCTTCTGTACAGTTTTATTCATGGAGTTTGTAGGTATCATTTCCATAATATAGTATTATCAGCTTAGGAGAGCCAGTATCTGGAAAATCACAACTCTTCTTCCATGTGCAGTATCTACCTGATTCAGTAGTTGAGATGTTTTTTGCACAGTCTTCATTGCTTTGTGAAGCATCTTGGACTGGGCACTCTGCATTTTCCATTGCACTAACATTAATTATTTGCTCATCTGTGTCTCCTAGAGACTGATCAACATGACAATAGGCCTGATGTAATGCTTCAATATCACTGTTAGTTTGTCCATAGGAAATACCTACTGGAAATGAACAATCACAAGATGCAGAGAACTGGAAATTCATTAGAAAAACAATTAGTAAACGCAACACACTGGAAGCATAAGTTTCAGTTACTAGCATGATCTATTAATAGATAAATGTAACAACATTGTGACAAAGTAATGAGAAAAAGCAAAGAAATGCAATAATTTACTTTTCCCATAATTTCAAAACTTACAGGGAACTATTGCTGAAAACAGCAAACTGCATCTTAACTAGGAAACTGTTTATTAAACAATACTTGCACTTCTCTAACCTTTTCTCTGCAATCATAAGTTTCTATTTTTATATACAATTTCACTACTGAAACTGATACAGCACATAAACGAGAAGTATATTTTTTAAAGTTTTAATATAGTGTGTCTATATGATATAAACGTATTATAAGTCTTCCTGGAATTATGTATTTTCTCATTGTTTTGTCCTCTTTCTCCCATGACAGTTTTGAGTACAATTAAAATTTTCACTGCTGTGAATGTCTATTCGTGACTTCCATATGCAATTAGTTTGATAGAGCGTGTGGGGTGAAAGCAGCCTGCAGTGATCAAGGAAGAATAAAAGAAAATATTTAAAACTTAATGTCAATTGTCTAGAAAAAGGCCTTTCAAAAAAAAAAATTTAAGCCTGAAAACACCAAATTTTTCTTTCCTCAGGATTTTTGTCATTACCAACTAAGGCTTGATTTACACTGGCAAAACCAGAAGGAATTTCCTTATTTCCCATATCCAATCCCCTGGGGCCATCCAGTCTAACCAACCAACCAACCATGACAAAGCAGCCTTACCAGTTCCATTCATCTCATCCTTACTGACTTCAGGTGTCTGATGTTCAGTCACTGATGCATCTTGCTGTTCAATGACCTTGTGCGCTTCCATAGTGGAGTCTTGTGAATCAAGTAATACAACTGAAAGGATCCAAAAAGATAAAACTGGAGACTTTACAGAATGCTGTCACTGATGTGATGTAACATCTTGCCCACCCTGGCCTCGTGGCTGCAGAACACGTTTTGATCAGTGATGGCTAGACTGGCATCTTGCAATCCATCTGCGTGTGGGGCAATTCCTAGCCGCACTTGTACCAGCTGCAGAGAGGGCCTGACGTATGACTCAGTCACAATTCAACCTCTGCTCTCCCTTTGCTTCCTGGGGGAATCAAGCTACTTCAGCTCTTTTCCCAGTGCAGCTTCCCCTTCCCATTGTTCCAAATCCGTTCAGTGGTGCTGGCTGGCACACTGGAAAAGAAGAGCTATGGCTCAACCCACACTCCGTTTCTGCCTACCCACTTGCATGAGAGGAAGTAGTGCTTTAGCCATTGCTAATTTCCCACCATGCTGGGACATGCAGTGCAAGTAGCCAAATGTGTGTGTACACCCTTGTACTACACTGCACAGATAGGCTCATGAGTGCGCCCTTTAATTAACCCTTATTAATTGAGCCCTGACTTGGTTTTATTACTAACAGACCTTTCCCATTTCAAATTCAGCATTAGCATACTTAGCATACTTGAACATAAAATAAACTGCTAGAGTAGTTCACATTTTGTCAATCGGTCTTCTGTTACCAGGATAGGCCTTGCTGGAGCCATAGGCATAACTAACAGTGCGAATCAAAGACTGTGAAACAGAGTAGGCCTGATGTTGACAAAATAATAATACATTACGTATTGGCTAACCAAGTAAGCACATTCCTGACCAGACAGCATGGTACAATAATACCTAAGTAACTAAGTTAATACATTTCATGAGGTTAATACATACACACTCCCATCTAGCACAAGGTAAGATGGTTTGATGGAATAATGAATAGTGGTGTTTTGTCCAAGACATTAGGAGCCAAGTACAAGGAGAGGTAATAAATAAATGTCATGAACCATGTAAGATGGTATGTTAGTGGTGTATCCCAGTTGTTTGTCTCAGTATATAAATGTCAGGGTACCTCGTCTTAACTCTTTGTGTGGCCAAGGGGGCAGCAAAAATTCTCACTGATGACTGAGCTGCTTCTTGCCATGAGGCACTTGTGTTAATGTACTTTTGCGAGTTGTTAGGACTGTGCCTTGAGGACAATAAACCTGAATGCCTTTGTTACCGAATTGTGCCTGTGGTCTCTCTCTATGAGTAACATTGAGGACTGCTGAATTAGCAGACTGTGCTCTCTGCTCGTGCTGATAGCACCAGAGCTTCAAGAACAGAAGCACTGTGCAGCTGTAATAGCTTAGCTGCCTAGACAGCACTGCCGCAGCAACAACAATTCTCACCACTTAATAAGTTGCTAAAGACAGTTAATTTGTTAGGCCCCGCATGTTTTGCAGACACACCAAATCTTGCCTCACTATAACAAATTTACTTTAAAGGGCTCTCCAAAATATCAGCAAGATTAATTTTTTTAAAATTGCCCAAATAAAATCTGTTTGGCAATTTCTGAATTATTTAAACCACCCTTTTTGGAGGGAGGACACAAGAAAGAATAGGAAAACCATTCTTTCTGGTTATTTCTGAAGGACTTCTTGTGTACATCATGATCACTTCACTTTCAGACAGCTGACTAAGCAGACTGTTTCATTTTCTTCACCCCGGTGAGGGGGACCACTGCAGAAGTGACCAGAAATAAAAGCTCCTTTTCTCCAGAAGTGGGTGTTATGAGTGGGGTGAGAGAGCTAGACAATAAGGTTAAGATTTACAAAGACAACTAGTGGATTTCGTTACAATTCCCACTGAAATCAATAAGGCTGGATCCCTGAAAAAACTCAACCCAAGTTTGTTGGGCGGGTGACCTTGGCATTCATCAAGAAGTAGGTCACAAAGACCATGTAAAACACTGGTGTCCACCCTTCCAGCACAATGGCCCAAAATATTATTTCAAACTATCAAGGAGCTACAATCAGGAAAAGGGCAGTTTAAAAACTGGTATCTTTTCCCATTTGGTCCCTAACTTTATGTTCAAAGCTGCTCAATTGCTTCTGCCAAATATCATTGGGCTTGGAGAAGAAGACTGGTGCTTTCTGAATCAAGTCCTGCTTTTAGCACCCCTGTCCCTAAGAAACTCAACTATATCAACCCTCTTCCTCATCTGAACCTGTTTTCTTTCCCAGCTTTATCTCCTCCAGCCAGCTTCCAGGAACTCAGCCCATCCTTATCTCCAACACCTCCAATGTTCCCAAATCTCTCCCTTCTTTCTCCACTATGCTTCTTGGGAACACCCCCTGCCCTCAAAAAATTCTTCCCTACTGCCCCTATTCCCTCTGATTTGTCTCCCTCCCCAAAAATCAATTAATATCAATTACTAAGGCCCCATAATCCTTCTAAAATTAATTGTAGTGGTGACATCCCACCCCTGAAGTTAACTGCTGCCACCACATCACTATTCCTAGAACCTTTGCTACTCCTGTCTTTCTTCCGAAGGCTCTCTTTCCTTGGAACCTCCCAAGGGAGCTGCTGTGCCATTTCCTTGCTCCCCTCTCCCTCTTTTGAAGGCTACATGGCTCTAGCCCTCCACTCTCAGTTATCCACTCCCCTTTTAAAATGAGCAACAGTTCAGAGGCTGCTTTGCTCTCTGCTCCCACTTCCTGGGAAACATTTTCAATTTATAATCAACTACGAGTTTTCTTCTTGAAGATTCCCTAAAGGGCCATAATTAAGATGTCAAGGGTCATGGTGAGCAGAGAAAGACTGGAGTATATCAGTGTTCAGCATGGCATTAGAAAGGAATGCTTAATATTAAGGGCATGTGAAAGCTCAGCAAGGAATACTTAGTATTAGAGAGTGTGTCAGTGCTGGAGAAGGGGGTTGTGCACGGAGATTTAGACAGGTGGGTGGAAGGAAAAAGTAGGTCCAGGAATGAATTTATCAGAGCATGTTGAAGGACCATCTTGGGCTCAACGATATTAGTTTATAGGCTCAACAGATAAGAAAAATGGTAATGTCAGTTCCAATAAAGAGGTTATAAAAGTCATGTCAAATCAAAGCTGACCACAAATAATATCAGGAAATATTTACTATATGGAATCTCTACATTTCAACACTAGGTGCATGATTCTGAAACACGGCTACTAAGCCGTTCTACAAGCTCCACATGCGAGGACTCCAGTGCCTGCATGGAGCTCACTGCAGGATCCAGCCCAAAGTTTGCAGGTGTATAAATGTGGATACTCACTTGGTGGTGCAAAATTAGAGACTGTGTTGAGGCTTATTTAAAAATTAAGACATATGGATTATTCTTGATTATTTCAGTCAACGATTAGGGAGCAGTAAATTCATATATCAGAGAAATAAAAGAGATTTGCTATACGTTTTACAAATATTTTCTTGCTATTGCAAGTTTAAATTTTTACCTTTAGCCAGCATGCCAGTCTTTTTGTCCTAAAACAATTGAAACAGTGAAGGATAGTTACCTTGTGAATTTGAAGAAAACAAATTAAAGAGATTAAAAGCTTGCTTTAGTTCATGTGCAGTTCAATCTTTTAATATAAAGTTTTACTTGTGCAACTACTTGGAGCACTATGGAGTTATGATACCAATAGAGCAGTGTTTCCCAACCAGTGTGCTGTCAGGCCTGAGCAGGTGTGCCACGGAACTTCCTGAAAAACTACTTGAAGAGTTCTGAGTTGGCTCATGAATATCCATGAGTTCATTTGGAGACTATATGGTGGTGTGCCTCAAAACAATTAAAAGGTATCAAGGTGTGCCATGGCAGAGAAAAGTTTGGGAACCACTGCAATAGAGGAACAGGAACCATACATTTTCCCCATTTTTTTACTCTGCTTTCCACCGAGAGGTGGGTTGGAACTAGACGCTAAAATCTACATTAGTAAAATGTTATTACACATTACACCACCAAGAAAATCAGAAAATACCAGGTTAGGATCCTTATTTCAGCATTCATGTTGCATTTCCTAACTGCTCTGCCTTCCAGTTTGCAGTCTTGAAGTGGTATGAATATGGGGTGAGGCACTGTTTGTGGACTAGCATTTCAACTAATGCCTTTTTTTTTTTTAAACAAGCTACAAAAATCTAATGGTCATCAACTGGAGATAAATGTGAGCTATTCTGGATAATAGAATATAATGTAGATAAGCTGTAACCACATAAATGGTATGACCTAATAAATAAAGTTTACCTTCATACTATATTGTACTGAATTTTTAAAAGATACTATCAAAAGTATCTAAAAATAAATTTCTCATTTTTGATAGATGTAGGACAGTACATGGACACCACACAAAACATCCTTACAAAGATGTATTGTCTTTAATTCTACATTGAAGGCTTACCACTTGGCTTCATCATTTTACTAACATAAAACACATTGGCCCCAATTCTTGGACCCAAGGAGTAGGAAAAGGTGACCCAAAGCTGCTCTAACTTGTGTCAAATGATCCCAAAAGAGTTGTTTCAGTAGTCAGCAATAGCTAGAGCATACAGCCACTCTGGTCATGCCTTCTATGCCAAAGGCTGCTGGGAGCAGGTAGAGTGCTACTGAACCTTTTCCATGCCACTCTGGCATTCCTCCCCACTGACAGAATTCCAAGGAGCTAGATCCACTAGGTTCATGATTGCTTTGTGAAGATATCTCAATGATACGGACAGTCCTGACCACCCCTTCACAAGTCATCCAACAGGTCACTAGCCGAAAGGTGTATGCACTGTATGAAGAAGGGGTGCAAAGGAAACGTTTGACTCCCGTTTTCATTCTAAAGTTCCATGCGTCAGAGGCTACCCTCTTCCTAAAGAGCTCAACAGCTTCTTCCCTCCCCTCAAGACACCTCCCTCTCCACCCAAAAAAAGAGAGAGAGAAGCTCTCTATCTTTCTGAAGCTCCATGCAGTGCACTGGACTTGCTATCTGTGATACTTGACTCTGCCATGTAGATCTCTCTAGGATTGATACTGACCATCAAGATCAAACCACCCGCAAGAGCACATTATTGAAAAATACCACACCAAATACCTCTATTCTTTACTGTATGTAATGCAAGTACATTTACAATACCTATAGCTACTTGTGTTCTTTTACTTGTACATTTGTGTATTTTCTTGTAGATCTGTACGAACTCAAACAAATAGTTTTAAAACTCAGACAATTTGTTTAAAATAATAGATTTTTAAGAAGCATTTTAAAACTAGCAGTTTGATCTTGTCAGAACTGTGAACATCTTTAAAGCTGACAAGTATAGTAGCAAATATCTGACACCACAAAATTCAACATTTTAAAATATTTAACTATTATACCTGTTCTTGAATACTTAAATCAGCTTCTGATCTGACAGTTTGCTCAACTTGATTATCTTCATTTTTAGAAGGATCATTAGATGCTGTCTCATCTTCAAAGTCTTCACTATAATTACCTAAAGTATAATGCATCAGGGAATAAAGATTTTTTAAGGATACAGGCAGTGTCAGGGAAGTGCTTTGCTAACTACATGTACTGTGTTGTTCACAGAGCTTATCTTTTAACAAAAATTAGCATGAAGAATAAGCCATGCATAGTCCCTCCATTTTCAAATGAGTACATAGCGTAATTGCTACAAACAGGATTGTTCACCATTCCTGATGATCTATTGGTATGACACTGGAGGATTCAAAATGTATATTTCAGTTTCTGATTACATTGTACAATTATTACTGTAAGAGTTTTACAAATAATTTCTATTCCCTTATCTTTGTAAAACTACACATTTGTTTTAACATTTCTGTTGTAACTTTTCAGTTGAGAGCACACCCATACGTGTTAAAGAAAGAAAACTTCCTTTAGCTATTTAAGGTTTGCAAATATGCATTTTACTGAGTTTTAATAAGCGTTCTTTTTGTTTATTAAATTCAAATATTGCTAAATGGATTTCTGGATAGTTCAGCTAAAAAGTCAATTTGTTGGGTCTCAAAAAGAAATTGCCCTTTTATTATCATAGATTAAGAGGAATGGATGGGATGAAATGGATAAACCAAGGAAGAGCTTAAGTAAGGGGAGAAGGACGAGCAGCAGCACAGTGAAAGGGAAAAGCAGAGAAGGGCTGAGATGGGCTGTGTGTCAAATTGGGGAATTTATGAATTTGATGTGAGATTATGAACTCTCCTGCATGTTCTTTACCAAAATGCTAACTCCATTTTGATTGTGCAGCCTTTTGCCTTCTAATTTGTACTTTTACTTCCATGTTGGACTGAAATTCCAAGTGGGAGTGATAGAGGGCTGACAACAGAGCGTTGTTAAATTGGGATCCTCTTCTAGTCAAATACAAACATCCTAGACAATAGGCAGGCTCTCACCTTGCAGAACTGGTCTGTCAGGAGAGAGGTCTTCTGGAAACCAAGTTAGCTGGCAGGTTGATCTGGGAATCACCTAGAGGGATTCTAAAGTTATAAAAAGACAGGAGCTGCTCTGTTTGGGCTCTTCAGCTATTTTCACCAATTCAGGCAGAGGGAAATTGCTGCAAGAATCTGATGAGAAAGGGAGTAACACAGACGGTTCCCCAAGAAAGGATGAGGTAGAGTGAGTGGTGTTGTGTTTAGAATATTAATTCATTTCTATATGATCTGTATGCTATGCTTTAGTTGATAAGTAAAGAGCAATCATCTTCTAGAATCCTGTGCAAAGTCGGTGTGTATGTTGTGTGTTACACCTATCATATGCTTCATAAGCAATAAACTGGAAATCCAGAGTGCCCATACACCTGAAGCTCTGGGAGAAGGTGAGTTTAAGATATGGGATGTCTGAGGAGTCAGCACTGGTCCCAGTGGCTAGGCAATTGGACCGGATGGTCACAAGTCTCTGAAGGGGGTGGTAGGCTTCTGCACCCCAAAAGTATGCCTAGGGGATTCAGCGTCACAGCAGTTTGGTGAGTATCTGATGGGGTTAGCTTAATTAGATTGTGTCAGACAGCAGCAAATCAGACAGAGAAAGGGAAAGGAGTAATAGCGGAGTATATAGCGAATGATGTATAGGGATGGATATAAGGGACAAACAAAACAGACAAAGAAAAAGAGAGGAGTTCAAAGAAAGTAGAGATGAGAAGAAGGAAAGGAACACAAAAAACAAACAGATAATCTGAAAAGCAGCAACAGAAGATACAAAATTTTAAAAGAGAAAAATTCATGAGCTCATCAAAAGCTGAAAAAAAGTTAGATGGAAGGGTTCAAGTACCAGATACTCAGTGGCTGAAATATCTCCAAGAAATTGTACATCAGCCTTAGTATAGCAAACTTAATCCATTCCACAAACATTTTGGCTAAGCACTGCTTAGAAATTCTGTGTCCTTAAATTTGCCTACACACAGATGTGAAATTCTCATTAGTTCAGTCACTAAGAAAACCACTTTAACATTCAAATAAGAACAGATTGCACCTATTGGGATGAATATTGATGGGAAAAAAAGTCAGACGAAAGATCACTGCTTCCAATAACACCCCACCCTTCTTTTCGATGAGGTTGCTATACTACCTTGTCTATCTGGAATATGAAAAGGAGAGGAGCCTCAAATTTTCTGGCTCACCTTCTCAAAGGAATATGAAGGAAAGGACAAACAAATGAGTTTTAATTTGTATTTTTTCCTTTCCAGGTCTTCATAGTCCATTAGAAATGTTGAGATCCTCCTCTACTCTGATATGCCAACATACATTTTTCTGAAGACTTCGTAGCTTCTATAATTAGCACTAGTACAGGAACTACATTTTTAATCATTCAGCAGTTTTGTAAAATTTCTCTCTATTCTTAGTTTACATACTGTTGGGTATAAAACAATGCTAAAAAGAAGAGACTCCATGATTTAGACAAGAACATTTACATTCACTATATATGAAGATAAGAGTATTACCACATTTCTCTCCATGGTCAGATTCCTTTCCGTCTTCCACTTGTACTACATTTTTTTCATTGCTGCAAAAAATGCAAAAATGTTACTTTGTCTCCCTTGTCATTTATGAAACTTTAGAGATGTTTTTAAAAAATTTGTTCTTCAGAAAAGCTTGCTGCTTCTTACTGGTAATTTAATAATAGGTGCACATCCTTGACCTAATCATTGATATTCTATTTTATATTCTACTTGTGTAAATCTCAGAATCGAAAAAGCGTCGTTACTGCTGTACACACAGCTAGAGCTCCCATCCCCTAGCCTCTCCCATCTTAAAATTATCACAACCGGCACTTCTCTAGCTTCCTTCACATCCACATAGCTCCCTCATAACACACATGCCTCTCATCACCATTTTTACTTTTTGTTCTGATTTGCACACTCCACCCTTTGAATTTTCCCTGGGTTACCCCTTTTCTACTTCAAAGTCAAGGTTGCTGGCCTTACTTTAAAGCTTTCCAGAACTCTCCCTTTCCCTCCTTATCTGCTTTTATATCTTAACAAGTTTCTTTTCCAATCTCTAAGCAATTCCAATTACACCAGCCTTGACTGCCCATTTGTCTCCCATAGCCTCTTACACATGGAATGATGTCCCTGATCTAGTCTATAAAACCACTACTTCAAACCCCTCAAGCCTCCCTTCTAATGTGATGTCTATAGGAATATGTCAGAAGAAAACAGCTAAGTGGAAGGTCAGCAGGGACTACCAATATCTTTTTTTATTTACACCTTATAGTTAAGAAAAAAAATTAAATAACTTGTAATTATCAAGCTGTGCACAAGTCTATGTAACCATGTGCAATATCACCAGGACTCTCACCCTCCCCTCATTCTCTCCTTTTGTTGTTGAGCTCATTTCTGTCCTGCCCGAAGTTTTTCGGGTATATCTAAAAACGTTTTTAGGGTACGTCTGAGCATGCTATTCCCAGCTTGAGGAGCAATACCAATTCTAGCTCATTAGGCTACAATTCTAAAGTTAGAGCATGATTGGCAGCAGCAAGACTAGCAGGAGGGGCAACACCCCGATTACAGACAAGTCTGAGACCACAGTACGTAGTTGGATGGCCAGCCCCACCTAACAGTCATGCTGCCGTGAACACATACTATTTTTAGCATGGTAGCTTGATTTCAGCTAGTGTGAGTATGTCTCCTCAAGCTGGAAATCATACTCCGCTCAAAGGGCTGCCATACCCTTCAATTATAAATGCTTCTGAGTAACATCTACATTGTTTTGTATATTCATACAGCACTTAGCACAATCATGCCCTGATTGCGATTTGGACCTCTGAGCACCATGATTATATACATATATAAAAAATAAATGTAGTAATTTCTGTTTCGGGTCTCTCTCCTCCTCCCTCCTCCTCCTCCCCCCTCCCCACACACACATTACCGCAGAAATGCTGTTAGCAATACAGAATCATTTGAGTCCAGTTCTTTGTTTAATCTTGAATAATCAATGGTAGAGGAAGCTCCTTTCTCAAGTTTGGCAAAGAATCTCTCTTTTTCTTCTTCTTCTTCCAAAGTATCCAATCCAGCTCCCAAAATAATTCGATTAGATCCAGAGGCCATAACTGAATCTAAATTTAAAAACATATCAAAATCTAATTACAACAGTACAATCTCAGTACATGGAATAAGCATAAAAGTTTAATTATAAGAAAAGACAGCCCTATACAGTGCTAATGGTATTAAAGAAATACTAAATAGCAAACAAGATCCTGCAACTGATTTCATATAGCTGGTCCCTATGCGGAGTTAGTTGCAGAATCAGGGCCAAAACCAATGTTTTAAGGTAACAGTTTCACCAATTTTCACCATTTAGTATGTTTGTTTTTAGAAAAAAAAATATTTTCCATTTGTAATAACTGGCCAACAATTTGCTAATAAACTGATTAAATGGTTCCTCTCTCACTTATTTCTTACCATCAGGTTCCAGGCTGTCTCTACTTAAGGATACAGAAACACCATCACTTTTTTGGAGTTGCATTTTTCCTGTGTGAGCTTCCTCATCTACCTCCACAAGAGGGTGGGTATCCTTCTGTGACTTGAGAAAGCTTCCATTTGTCCCTAGCATTCCTAGAAAAGACATTTTTGTATACAATAGAGATTAATAATTACAAATGACAATTCGCACTGCATGGTTAAGTCTTGCAGTTACCTTTTTAGAATGAGTGATGTTTACATATTTTATCACAATAGTGAAGATGTTCAACTTATTTATGTCCCTTAGCTTCTATTAAATCCTGTGACTCAGGCCTCTGCACGTCTTGTTTAGCTTAGCTGCTCTCTGCTGTATCATTTTTTTTATTTTCACAATCATGTTTTTAACACCAGCCTGAGATCCTGCTTAGGTGAACATACCGTTATGAAACACATACAGTCCATTTTGTAACCTCTTCACAAGAGTGTTCATGGAAGCCCATTATATGCCGAAGTGCATACAAAGAGAACATCACTCAAGTTGCAAATAAATACTCAAAAGTCAGGAAAGAAGTAAGTAAAGGATGAACGTGCATATCTTATGTATTACAATAGCCTTTAATTAAATAATCATATACTAATTTTCAAGTAAAACACTATACCATACTTCCCCCCAACACACACACACTTAGATACATGCCTTTATCTTAAAATATTTCTTTGTTGTTGTATGCTTACATTAATAATCATTGTCCCAGCAGTCCAGTATGTCTGACAGATTTTTTTAAAAAAAAATAGGAATTCTCTTCTCTCTAAGTCACTTATTCTAATATTTTTTTCCTTTGGAGACAAGTGCAGCTCTGACTAATAATTTATTGCCATGTCTAACAAGCTGTTTCTTAATCAAATTTAGGGCCAGATTCTCTGCTGCATATAGAGCTACACTTAGCTCTCTAATTCTCTATCCAGGAAGGCCCCAAATACAGGTCTCTGAACTGTGCCAGCTGGGAACAATCAGACCTCAGCATGCTCTAGCCACATTCCTCTTCACCCCCAATACATCCTGGCAAGGACTGTGGAAGAAAATGGTGTAAAAACTGGCAATGCTGGCTCTACCCTGTTCAAAATTTTCTCCCTTCCTGGAGGAATCTTAAGCAGCAGAGATAGGGCCAGTTTCCATCTCCCTGGCACTGTGGGAAAAGTCAAGGAAGATAATCCTGCTCCATAGACTTGTTACTTGTGTACATATTTCATTATTTTTGTTTTATCATGTCCCTTTTGTAGAAGTGAAAGTAATTTGTTTTCTCCAGTGGCTTACCCTCAAATTGTCTTAATAAATCCTAAATATTAGATATATTCTCTTTACAACATTGTTATACTTCCTTTAAAAAAAAAAACAAACAAACCCAAAAAACTTATGCAAAATATACAGCCTGGTTCCAAAACCTACTGAAGTTAATAGGAATCATTCCATAAATTTCGGTTGACTTAAGTGTACAGATTCCCCCCTCCTCCCACAACTGATTTGAAAGTCATCTGTCTATTTCTAGCTGGACATATACAGACAAAATAATACATTACAAGATGCTATATATTTAACTGTACTAATAGCAATAGTATTTACAGTGAAATATTTAAGATGCACAGTCGATACAGACATATATTTTTAAATGAAAGGTCCTGACCTTGCATTTGGATATGCAAGAGTACACCTCTGCACCTACAAAGAATCCCACTGAAGGGAATGGGATCCACCCATGCAGATCTCAGTGCACAATTAAGATCTAAATTTGTAATAAAATTTTAAGCACCTATAGCAGCCCATCATGCTCTTCACTTTTATTTATTTGTATTACAGTAGCAGAAGAGGAAAAGGCTTCCTAAAAATGCTTTGGAAAGCTTTCCAAAGCAATTTGGAGATATTTTTGGGAGAAGTCACTGCACAGCAAAGCTAAAATTAATCATGTATGCAAACAGGACCAGAATTTCACAAGTGCTTAGCATGCAGCAGCTCCCATTGAAAGCAAAGTAGCTCAACTCTTTCTGAAAATCTGACCACTTATTTGGGTGCCTTAACTGGGACCTGTGGGATGCTGAACATATCCTGCTTGTTATAATGCACTTTGCCACCCCCTCCCTGCAATGCTTCTTAGACAGTCATTTAACCTCTTTGTGCCAAAAATACTCCTGTAAAATGTGGCCAACAACCATAATTTATACACAAAGGAAATTATGTTTTTACATATTCAGCACTCAGTCATGTTATAATGGGAAGTCTGGGCAAATAGTCCTATTTTCCAGATGAGGAAAATGAAGCACAGAGAGGTTAATTGACATAGCAAATAAACGTCAGGGCAAGTAATAGAACTGAAGACTTTTCTATTTGCGCTCAATGCCTAACTAGGTCACAGTGGCTCTTATTTACACAACCCCTGAACCTTAATTACGTTACCTGAAAAATATGGCTAAGATACACTTTACTGCCATATGGAATTTTTTTCATTTATAATTTTCAAAGTGCTATACAAAAGGGCAGGCATGAATAGCCTGATTTCTGAAGCAATCTGTTTAAAAGAGACTGATCCAGTTGACAAGATATGGGTCTATAACAACAGAAATAAGGGATCTGATCCCAGCTCTGCCACAAACTTCCTATGAGACCTTAAACAAGTCATTTAATTGCTCTGTGCTCAGCTACCCCATCTGGAAAATGGGAATATACCTGACCATCTTATGGGACAGAAATGGTGAGGCATAACTAGGTAAATATTACGAAGTCTGATTGAAGGAGGTTGACAAATAACACAGCAGCTCCTAGTGCCATACACATTCCTTTACACTATGAGGGATTCTGTGCTGATACTGGAAAAGGACCCTATTTAACGGATCTTGGGTTTCCCACAATGTTCAGAGCACATCCAAGCCAGTTTGGAGTCACACTGTGAATAAAGATCATGCATTTAAGCATGTGAGTGGTCGCAGTGACTTCAATGGGACTTGCTTACTTAAGGGCTTTGCTGGACCAAGATCAAAGGAATTTGTTATTTGTTTGTTGTTGAAATGAACTATTCCGTCAAAGGTGATCACTTAGGCCCTCATCTTGCCATTGCCAACTCTTGCAAATTTTTTTGCAAGTAGTCTCACAATATTTGATGTTTTTCTTAAACCCCCAGCATCCAGAGTCATGTAATTACTCAGACTACAAGCTTTCATATAAAAATAAAGTTTCTGTCCATCATGGTTGCAGACAAAAGCCTGAATACACAAACACTAAAGAATTAAAACTTAGGAGAAAAACAGAAGATCCCAATGTTTATTATTTTTTAAAATCTTATGATTTAGGGAGTCTGACAAGATTTGTGAATGCTTACCACTGACAGTACTGCAGCTCTGCACTGAGAACCACTCAAGTGGACACTAGTCTCCAGAGGATACCCCCATTGAATTAAATGCAGGTCTGCCTACTTGATTCTCAATGCAGGACAGGGGTTTAATACACTTAAAAACCCAACAAGAAAAGAGGATTGCACATGCGTTATATGTACATTTTCAAGGCCTCTTTAAACGGCCACATCAAGATCAACTTCCTTTGGAACAAGGCAGCGAACTATTTCTCAACAAGGACTATTTTCATGCTGAATTACAGCTTTTAAATTTCAGCTGTATTTGGCAGTAGGCCCATATCTAAAAAAGTCTGCATTATTTTATTTAATTTAAAATTTTATTTAATTTTATTTTTATAACTGGACAAAAAATTCAACAAATTATTATTTTTTTTTAAAGTCACCTACAGGATAATGTAGGTGAGTAAGTATGTTACTCTCACAACTGCCTTGAAATGTCAGAAGTGGCATTTCCTTTTTTGTTTAAATATGCATCTTTCTTGGCCTTACGGAATTTTTCCAGTACAACATATTTAGCCATTGTCTTGCCGTAAGACACACTGGAAAAAGGTTTGCACAAAAACTTTTGGTTCACATACAACATTCATGAATATTTAGGTATAATGGAACAGAGAGTAAAGAGAAAAATAAGTCATGAGAATTTAAGTTCCAACACTGGAAAAAAACCTAATTATTTCTTGCAGGTTCAACTATTTTCAACCTATTTTATAGCTGCTAGAAAAAATGTAAAATTACAGTACATTTGCTGTAATAATTGTGGTGCTTTTATAAATATACTATTCTCTCTTTTTAATGGATTCAGCTGTTACTTATAATGTACCTTATATGAAAGTTTTATTTTAACATGAATGGAAGGGGGATGTCAGACTATCCAGTCTGAAGACAAATACTAATATAGCTATGCCAACAATAAAGCAAGTTTTGTATTAAGAGTTTTCAAAGAAAGCATCTGGAACTGTTGAAGTAACATAGCAGTGAAAAAGCTGTGATGAAAACGTAGTAATAGCCTTGATAATTCAATATCCTGATGATAAGAGTTTTAAATCTACAACTCGCCTAAAATCTCATAGGAATTTATTCAACGTCCACTGAAGACAATGGCAGTCTTTCCATTGATTTTGATGGTCTTTGGTTCTGGTCAACAGTGAGTCAGTGGCACTACTGGAAATTACACCAGATCTTATGATTCCCAGGATAAAAGAGCTGACAATATCCCTTTCATTATATCAACTCACTAACAAGACATCCCTTTTCAACTTCCTTTTCTTTTTTTGAAAAGAAAAAAAATAGATCTCATTTCCCAGGTCCCCAAATTTTGCCATTATAGATTGAAAAATTTCTTCAGTTTTTAGTGCTTGTATCTTCCAGACCAAGATGCTTTACAGTTCATCAAATGTGCATGAGATTGATCAAACATAGAACCACCATGATCATTTCGGAAACCAGATGTGTAAAGAAGGGAGATTTCCTGTAACATTGAGGAGCCATCAAACACTACTCAGAGGACCATGCAACAAACATTTCTCTTATTGTGGCCTCCTGAACTAGAGACAGTAGGTGAAATGGTTTGATTTTGACGTCAAAGCCACACTTAGAGGCCATCTACACTTTAAAACGTTTTACTGATATAACTATGTCAGTTATGGTTGTGATTTTTATAACAACATAGCTATATCAACATAAGCCCTACAGTGGTAGTAGCTATGCCAGCACAAAGGTGATTTATAGTTATTCCTCTTTCCATACAGAAGTAGCTAAGTGGTGCAAAAAAAAGTGCTGTTTGCCAGAAGCTGGGAATGGGGGGACGGGATGGATCACTTGATGATTATGTAGTCTGTTAGTTCCCCTTGAAGTACCTAGCATTGGCCACTATCAGAAGACAGGATACTGGACTAGATGGACCACTGATCTGATCCAGTATGGCCAGTCGCATATTCTTATTAGGATAACTGTGTTCATACTAATGGGCTATACTGCTTCAACTGTCAGTATAATCAAAGCAGTACATCTTTCTAGTGTAGACAAGCACATAGCCTATTACTTGCCAATTACTCACTACCATTATTATTTACACACAAATGCCATGGTCCATATATCATAAGTTGCAACTCTCAGAGCAACAGGTCTTCCCTGGAACTCTTCCTTTGTTGACATATCAAAATGCTGCTCCTTGAACAGGGCTATGCCTAAAGATACAATCTAGACCTTAGAAATAAACTTCTTGATTCTTCTTTACTCCTCGGTTACAGCAGTTTTATGCTGGTGCAGCTCCAACAGCACTATTTACGTGGTAACCTACTACTCAACATGAGTAAGTGGCACAGAAGCAGGCCTATAAAAACATTCAGAATGCCAGCTGGATTAGAACCTTTGAACTGATGTAAATTTATTATATTTATTTTACATATAGCTAGAGTGTGCTACATACACAAGTTCTTCCATGATTTCTATGCCAGTCACATACACAGGAATTTTCCACATTTGGCCAAACTATTAAGTATATTCTAATGAAGAATGAAATTGTTACCCAACTACATTATTGCCACATTATATAGTCTACAATTCCCCTAGTTACTTTCGGCAACTGCAAATGAAATGAAGGGCATCTTGGTTTCGTGAGTATGTTGAGATTAACTGGAAAACTAAGAGAAGGAATTTCTGTTGAACATACAAAAATAGCACCAAACTGGTAACAAGAAATATTAGAAAACATGATTAAATCAAGTACCAGACTGAAAAATTGAATGAGTCATCTTCTGTTCATTAACTCCAGCTATTTCATTATTATTTTCCATTACTTTTTTTCCTCTTTCTCAAGTTTGAAAAATCTTGTTTGAGGATCTTGAGAAATAAGACAGACAACAAGAATAGACAAGCTGGACACAGAATAGACAGAAATTCTTATCATGCTCTTTGTTTTATCAGTAAGATGGTGAAAAGAACTAGAAGGGTTATGTGATTAACTAGAATCAAATGCATCCAAGAGGAACAACAAAAAACAGCCCACAGGAATAGAGGCAGTTTCGTAATATACCAAATATGAAAGTCGAAAGTTGGAAACATACTCCACAAATTAATTCAACCTTAGTTTAAAGCTGAAAGAAGAAGAGATAAAATGTAAAATATACAGATGCTAAAAGTTTTATTTCCATTATTTTGCTTTTCTGTCAACAAACAACAATCAATGGAAACTACTGTATCTTCTAGTTTCCATAATTAATATAGAAAAACAATTTAATTGCTTATTATTTGATACTAAGCTCAATATCAGGGTCTTTCCTTCATAAGAGGGCTAGGAAAAGATAATCAGACTACAGATTTACACTACATGAAATGAGACAGAAAGACTAAGACTTCTACAGATTTGCATACAAGTTTGTTTGCTTCATGTTGACAAAATGTTGACAAAGTGACAATCACTTTGAAAAAAATAACACAATTAGAGTGCCTAAAACACTACAAGCTTAATGCTGCAGACCTCATGCATGTACCTCCTGTAGATTTTAACAAAAGTTCAGTCTGCAAATGAACTACAGGATCAGGCCTAAGGGAACACAAAGCTCTTCAGAATTTCATGGAACTTTAGGTTTAGACTTGACAAGTTAAATTCAAAGTTTATTCCCACATTTGTAGCAACAGCATTTATTTTTCAGCAGTGCTGTTACTTTGTTCCTTATGCTGCACCTTAATAAATGAACACCAGAGTTGCAAGACAATAGTAGACAGGAAACTAGGTCACTCATTTCATTTATTCCTTGCAGGAATTTAGTACTGAAGCATTGCTCAGATTGTTCAGTTGTATAAAATAAGGACATACTGGAGAATCTATATGAGCAAGGCCTGAATCCTTGGATCTTGCTGAACTACACTTGACAACAGACACAAGAATGGGTAGAGTAGAAAGGTGGCTGTAGGTCACCTCTGTGCTCCCTTATTTCTGCAGATAATGGGGCCAGTTCAGCCTCCTGTGCAAACTAGAGCACCCTCAACCTTTAACTTCCTGTCTTATAGTGCTCATTGCACTGAACATGGTTTCATACTCAGAGAGGGATCACAGAGACAAATGCACTGCTTTACACCACCAAGAAATTCCCTTATGCCAGGGTAATGCCCATCTTAGAATTTATAGCCTCTTTACAATGCAGGATTAAAACAAGGAGCCCAAAGCGTGTATCAGGATCCAGCACACTTTATATGGAAGATTCTATATTGGCAAAATTGGCCTAGACTACCTACTATTTTCCAGCTTTTAAGCAAGGTTCTACTCTTAAAAGTGACCCTAAAATTGTTTGGTGGGTCATTGTATCTCAATGCATTCAGATCAAATCTGCTCAGTTTATAAAGATTTTTATTTAGCTGCCTGTTCTACAACTTGGGCTTTAAGATGACATCTACTCTAGAGAACTGAACTGTTCTTAGCTGAACCAGTGTGATAGAATTTGTTTAAGCAGAAATGGCTCAGTACATCCATAGTAACTGCTGATTTGTGCTGTTCTACATCATCTGGTTGCACTGTTCTCTGATTACCTACCCCACAGTTCCCCAGGCAGCTCCCAGTAGTGGCTTCAGAAAAGTTTCAAAAGGCTTTGTGGGTTATCTTAAGGATCCCAAAAGGAACTGAGAGAAAAGAGGTCAAACTTTTGTAATCCCTTGAGAAATGCTTTTAAATACCCTGGAGCTAGCACCCTTTCAAAGCCCTTTTTGCAAAAAAGGCTGGCCAGGTGGAATGCTCAGCTTGCACTCCTTGCTCAACAACAGAGTCCTCTCCTAGAGCTTTTGAAAAGCTACTGGGAAACATCTGGGTAGAGTTTTCCAGTAGTACCTGTGAAGAGCCAGAGACCAAGAGGAGCAACTCATGGAGCTCATCAAAAACAGCCAGACGCTTTCTGAGTTCAGGGTTGCATGCTGTATTTGTGGATTAAGTGAATATGTAGTATTTTGGGACTGGATTATGACCACAGATCAATGGGATAGAATTCCCATTCTTGGAACCTGAGATGATCAGCAGCATCTGCATAAATTCCAGGGGATACTGCCTGGAACTTTCTGCTGAGTTCACCCTTACATTCCTGCAACGGATCAGGAAAATAAGAGCCCCCATTCACTATGAAAAAGTGAGTGGCAATCAACCTTTGAAAACTGGCTCCCTAGGTAGTTACTGATCACTAGGGAACCAGACTGGGTCAGGAAGTTCAGGTGGAGGTTTGCAACTAATATATATTTTCTTGTAGGAGGATGCGATCGAGGTAGTTACTGCACAAGAGATCATCAGACCCGCCAGTCTACAGATTTCACCAATACACTACAGGTCTATGAAAAACCTCCACCTGACTGAAGATGGGAGAATGATAGCATGTTGTGTTGTGAATTTTTTCTTTCCTCACCCTACCAAAGGAATAGCGGCACATATAATGATCATGAATACAGATCTCTTATCATTTCAAAATTGTTTAAGTTTTTTCCTCTCTCTCCATTTTTAAAAATGGAGATCTATAGATATTGAGTAAGAAAGAAAATTATGCATTACTAATGATATAGTGACCGCTATTAATATTTGAGTATGTCTAATTTATACCCTATATTTTCTAATAATATGTCATCTTTTTGTTATTCAGAATTTATTCATTTGACATAAGGGTATCTTTATTCTATTAACTTCAAGCTAACCAAAAAGTAAACATACTACAATACAAATAGTTTACTACTTTAAATTTTCTTTCCAATGAAGATTTGAATAAAAAGAGTTTAAATGAATTCATTTAATTTTATATTCTGCAAACATTACTTGCTGGTGTGCTAAAAAAGTATTGTAAACAATTGTGAACTACCAACTTTCCTCTGGATGCAAAAAATATGAAAAAAAAAGAAAGAAAGATCTTGACTGACACCCTGTGGCCAAAAGAATTGAAGTTATGCAGAAATGCACAGTATTTACCGCCATCATCAGAATCATCCTCAGATATCCACCATGGCACAGGATCTTTCTTTTTCAATTCCTTTTTCCTGGGCTGTCCCAGTGTCTCAAGAATGTTGGATTTTTTCTTTGAATTTCCAAAT
Source organism: Mesoclemmys tuberculata (assembly GCA_007922155.1). Classification (NCBI taxonomy): domain Eukaryota; kingdom Metazoa; phylum Chordata; order Testudines; family Chelidae; genus Mesoclemmys; species Mesoclemmys tuberculata. The sequence continues at coordinate 70,363,895 of ML675604.1, read as the reverse complement.
GAATCATCTGAAAGAGACTGAATCAGACATACACAGAATTAAAAATAGTTCTGTATATATTTTGATGTGATTTAGAATCACAGAAATGTAGGACTACATGGTACCTCAAGAGGTCATCTAGTCGAACCCCCTGAGCTGAGACTGGACCCTATATACCTAGACCATCCCTGACAGGTGTTTGTTTAACCCGTTCTTAAAAACCTCCAGTGATGGGGATAGTTAAGCTTAACTATCCTCATAGTTAGGTATGAGGAAAACCTTTCTAATTCAAACCTCCCTTGCTGTAGATTAAGCCCATTATTTCTTCACTGGACACACAGAACAATTGATCACTGTCTTATATATAAACAGCCCTTACCATATTTGAAGGCTCCTCTCATCATCCCTCAGTCTTCATTTCTTAAGACCAAACATATCCCAGTTTTTTTAACCTTTCCTTATAGGTTGCATATTTTCTAAACCTTTAATCATTTTTGATGATCTCCCCTGGATTCTCTCCAATTTGTCCTCATCTTTCTTAAAGTGTGGCAGCCAGAACTGGATATAGTACTCCAGCTGAAGTCTCACTAATGCCGAGATCAGAGCAGGACAATTATCTCCTGTGTCTTACAAACAACACTCCCATTAATACAACCCAGAATGAAATTAGCCCTTTCCACAACTGCATCACACTGTTGACTCATTAAATTTGTGACCCACTATAACCCCCAGATGCTTTTCAGTAGTATTATCACTTAGTGAATTATTCCCCATTTTATAGCTGTGCATTTGATATTTTTTCTTCCTAAGTGGGGTTCTTTGCACTTTATTGAATTTCATCTTGTAGAATTCAGACCAATTCTCCAGTTTGTCAGGTTCATTTTGAATTCTAATCTTATCCTCCAAAGTGCTATAAACCCCTCCCATATTGGGGTCAGCAGCAATTTTATGAGCACACTCTCCACTCCATTATCTGCATAATGAAAATCCTGAATGGTACTGGACCCAGGACAGACCCTACAAGACCTCACTAGATAGATACCCCCAATTTGACAGCAAACCACTGATAACTACTCTGAGTACAGTCTTTCAATGAGTTTTGCACCCATTTTATAGAAATTTAATCTGGACCATATTTTCCCAGTTTCCTTAATGAAAATGTAATGTGTCAAAAGCCTTACTAGAAATCAAGATATATCATGTCTACAGCTTCCCCCACTATTATCTAAGCCAGTAACTCTGTCAAAGAAGGAAATTAGGTTGGTTTGGCATGATTCGTTTTTGACAAATACATGATACTGTTACTTGTAACCCTACCTTCTTCTAGATGCTTACAAATGAAATTACTTTTCCATTTTTTCTGGATTTAGATTATATTTTTAATTAAGGCTCAGACTATTATAAAAAGAGCATAATGAAACATTTCCATTGTGTTTTCAACATGACTGAAAATTAATCTATGATCTTTTGGTAGAGTTGCCCAGGAGCCACGCCGGAATTTAACCTAGAGAGGGAAGCAAATAAAGTGAGAAGGGATATCCTTGTGGACCAAAGAATTGACCAAAGGAGGAAAAGCGGAGTTGAAACTAGCCTAACGGGTGATGCTGGTGGTAGAAGGTCTGTGCGTGACGGGGGGAAGAATGTCACTGACGCCAAACGTCAAAAATTAAAATGTCTGTACACTAATGCGAGGAGCCTAGGGAACAAGATGGAGGAACTGGAGCTACTGGTGCAGGAAGTGAAACCGGATATTATAGGGATAACAGAAACCTGGTGGAATAATACTCATGACTGGAGTACGGGTATTGAAGGCTATGTGCTGTTTAGAAAAGACAGGAAGAAAGGCAAAGGTGGTGGAGTAGCTTTGTATGTCAATGATGAGGTGAACTGTAATGAAATAAGAAGTGATGGAATGGATAGGACGGAGTCTGTCTGGGTAAAAATCACACTGGGTAAAAAAGCTACTAGAGCTTCCCCTGAGATAGTGCTTGGGGTGTGCTACAGACCGCCAGGGTCTGATTTGGATATGGATAGAGACCTCTTTAATGTTTTTAACGAAGTAAACACTAAGGGGCAATGTGTGATTATGGGAGATTTCAACTTCCCGGATATAGACTGGAAGACGAGTGCTTGCAAGAATAATAGGGGTCAGATTTTTCTGGATGTGATAGCGGATGGATTTCTTCATCAAGTAGTTGAAGTACCTACGAGAGGGGATGCCATCTTAGATTTGGTTTTGGTGAGTAGGGAGGACCTTGTAGAAGAAATGGTGGTAGGGGACAACCTTGGTTCGAGTGATCATGAGCTGATTCAATTCAAATTAGATGGAAGAATAAACAAACGTAGATCTGGGATTAGGGTTTTCGACTTCTCAAGGGCTAATTTCAAAGAGTTAAGGAAATTAGTTAGGGAAGTGAATTGGACGGAGGAACTCGTGGGTTTAAATGTGGAGGAGGCCTGGAATTACTTTAAGTCGCAGCTGCGGAAACTGTCGGAAGCCTGCATCCCAAGAAAGGGGAAAAAAACTATGGGCGGGAGTAGTAGGCCAAGCTGGATGAGCAAGCAACTCAGAGAGGGGATTAGGAAAAAGCAGAAAGCTTACAGGGAGTGGAAAAAAGGCGGGATTAGTAAGGGAAGCTACCTTAGTGAGGTCAGAACGTGTAGGGATAAAGTGAGGAAGGCTAAAAGCCGCATAGAACTGGACCTTGCAAAGGGAATCAAAAACAATAGTAAAAGGTTCTACAGCCACATAAATAAGAAGAAAACAAAGAAAGAAGAAGTGGGGCCGCTATATGCTGAGGATGGAACGGAGGTTAAGGATAACCTGGGCATGGCTCAATATCTAAATAGGTACTTTGCCTCGGTCTTTAATAAGTCTAGTGAGGAGTTTAGGGATGATGGAGGGATGACGAACGGGAATCTGGATGTGGTGGTGGATATTACCGTATCTGAGGTAGAGGCCAAACTTGAACAGCTTGATGGGACAAAATCGGAGGGACCGGACAATCTCCACCCAAGGATATTAAAGGAATTGGCGCGTGAAATTGCGAGCCCGTTAGCGAGAATTTTTAAGCAATCGGTAAACTCGGGGGTTGTGCTGTACGACTGGAGAATTGCTAACGTAGTTCCTATTTTTAAGAAAGGGAATAAAAGTGATCCGGGTAATTATAGGCCTGTTAGCTTGATGTCTGTCGTGTGTAAGGTCTTGGAAAAAATTTTAAGGGAGAAAGTAGTTAAGGACATTGAGGTCAATGGTAATTGGGACAAATTGCAACATGGATTTACTAAAGGTAGATCGTGCCAAACCAACCTGATCTCCTTCTTTGAGAAGGTGACGGATTACTTAGACAGAGGCAATGCGGTAGATCTAATTTACCTCGATTTCAGTAAGGCGTTTGACACGGTTCCGCATGGGGAACTGTTAGTTAAATTGGAAAAGATGGGAATGAATGTGAAAGTTGTAAGGTGGATAAGGAACTGGTTAAAGGGGAGATTACAGCGGGTCGTGCTGAAGGGTGAACTGTCAGGCTGGAAGGAGGTTACTAGCGGAGTCCCTCAAGGATCGGTTCTTGGACCGACCTTATTTAATCTTTTTATAACTGACCTTGGCACAAAGAGCGGGAATGTGTTAATAAAGTTTGCGGATGACACGAAGCTGGGGGGAATTGCTAACACGGAGAAGGACCGGGATACTATTCAGGAAGATCTGGACCACGTTGTACACTGGAGTAATAGTAATAGGATGAAATATAATAGTGAAAAGTGCAAGGTCATGCACTTAGGGATTAATAATAAGAATTTTAAATATACGTTGGGGACGCATCAGTTGGAAACGTCAGAGGAGGAGAAGGACCTTGGGGTATTGGTTGATAGCAGGATGACTATGAGCCGCCAATGTGATATGGCTGTTAAAAAAGCAAATGCGGTTTTAGGTTGCATCAGGCGAGGTATTTCCAGTAGGGAGAAGGAGGTGTTAGTGCCGTTATATACGGCGCTGGTGAGACCCCACCTGGAATATTGTGTGCAGTTCTGGTGTCCCATGTTTAAGAAGGATGAATTCAAACTGGAACAGGTTCAGAGACGGGCTACTAGGATGATTCGAGGAATGGAAAATCTGCCTTATGAAAGGAGACTCAAAGAACTTGGCTTGTTTAGCCTGGCCAAAAGAAGGCTCCGGGGGGATATGCTTGCTCTATATAAATATATCAGGGGGATTAACGTTAGGGAGGGAGAGGAATTGTTTAAGTTTAGTACTAATATAGGCACGAGGACGAATGGGTACAAACTGGATATTAGGAAATTTAGACTTGAAATTAGACGAAGGTTTCTAACCATTAGGGGAGTGAAGTTCTGGAACAGCCTTCCGAGGGAAGTAGTGGGGGCAAATGACTTATCTGGCTTTAAGACTAAGCTTGATAAGTATATGGAGAGGATGTTATGATGGGATAGTTTAATTTGAGCAATTGATTTGGATTATCGTCAGATAAGTCTGCTCAATGGTCTGTGGGAATGTTGGATGGGATGGGAACTGAGTTACTGCAGAGAATTCTTTTTTGGGTGTTGGCTGGTGAGTCTTGCCCACATGCTCGGGGTTTAGCTGAGGTCTTCAAATCTCACTTTTGAGGATTTCAATAACTCAGTCATGGGTTCGGGGTTGTTATAAATGTGTATGGGTAGGGTTTTGTGGCCTGCCTTGTGCAGGAGGTCGGACTAGATGATCATATTGGTCCCTTCTGACCTATGAGTCTATGAGCCTCCCTTAATCCCAAACAGTCCATCTCTTTTTGGCTTTTTCATATTAATAGCATAAAATTGTACAAAAGAACAATAACCATACTAGGATATGGCATACTGTATACTATATTTCTAGCACTGATGTTTGAGTCCATTTGGTGGTGCAAAGATCACCTACTCAGTAGCATGCATGTTCAAATGAACAACGTAATCAGAGTTTTATTTTATTTTTTGTGACCGTGTAAGAACCTATGTATAGTAATTATTTTAAAATAAAAAACTTGGGCCATATCCTGACCACATCCCTTCAGATCACAGAAGATGTACAGTTGGCCTGACTTTGTATTCTGAGCAGCACTGTTGAAGTCCCAAAGGTAAGTTTTCCACACACACCCCCACACCTCCCTCTGCAATAATCACTGAAAACACCTGCACTTCTCTGATAGTAGGCAGAATTCAGAATTCCACTTTGTACTTTCCATGCTCTTGAGAATTAAGTCAGGCAGACAGTATGCCTGAGCTGTTCCTCCCAAACTATCAAGTTGGTGTCCATGCAGGACTAACAGTCAGTCATAGGGATTCTGACTGGTAGGTGCAACTCTGAGCCTGCCAGCCCACAGGAGCCAAGTTCTAAACTCCTACTGAGAACTGGTAAGAGGTGGGGAGAAGACGGACCCACAGCCATTCTACCAGGTAACAAGGCTGTGCTGAAGTAGAGACATGACCCATTCCCACAGATCCAACTTCTCCTTTCGTCCAACTCTCAGGACAGCTCTAGGGAAATTAGCAGAACCAGGGCCACAGTGAACTCTTCAGATGCTGAGAGGTGGAAGAGAGAAGGGCAGAAGGCATACGCCCCACATATGCCTATCCTCATCAGAACCTCATTTGCATGAATTTCTCTTATCACTGCCACCCTCAAGTAGTTCTACAATACACTCCCTCTGCACTGAACCCAATCAGTTGAGTCAGTACAGTGTGGATTTTATGTGCTACTTCAGTTTCTCATATGAGAAACTAAGCCAATAATGGTTTTTAAAAAATCTATTAAAACAAACTTAAGAAGCAAACAAATGCAAAAAAAAAAAAAAGAAAAGAAATTACAGCAATGTTTAATTTATAGTTGTAAGAGTCAGCAGAGGCCAGAAATGCAAGAAGTAGAGGTTCCCCCAGATGCAGTAGATACTATTGTATTTTCTATTCCTATTTTTCTCTCCAAACTGTGCAGCTTAACACTGCATATTATTGCTTACGTTGTTAAATATACCATGAAGCATATAGGATGTGCCTTGTGGGCAAGTTAACACCATTGTAGAAACCTTAATGTTTATATTTATGTTCCTAGACAGCTGGTCATTTTAATAATGCAACCTTGATACTTGAATCAACCAAGTTTCGTGTACTTAATAATTATGAAGCCATCTATATAGTAAGATCTAAACAAGCTGACGAAGTCCTGCTGAGAACATCCATAAATCACATGTGAATTGTCTAAAATTAACCAGCTTTTAACCTCTAACAAAGGAACAGATGCACAAAGATAATGTTACAGTAATCTAACCAACATCTCCAAAACCCATCATTTCTGAACAATTTAAAAAAAATTTTTACAAAAATAAAAGTATACAAGATTCTCTTTCTGATTCTATTGAAAACATAAATACCGAAAGTCCTGCAGCATTAAACTAAGCAATGTAATAAAAAAGTAGTACATTATAAAACTAATGCCAGCACATACTGTAAACTCTTTTGGCTGAATTGCTCACCAGAAAGAATAAAACACAGGTTTACATTTTTAATATATGTCCTTTCAATAACAAAGTCAAAATAATTCCCTTATTCTAGTCATAGCACAAGTACCATAGTAACACTGTTCCACAAGGACTGAGTGCCTCTCTTTAGCTGGGAGTTACTGACAGGTGCTTGATGCAAGTTCTGTTATCACTTGCTGTTTCTTTTATGACTAATTGTACCCTATACTCAGCAAGCAGGCCATGCATGATGCTGACACTCCTTGGAGTATCATAACTGAAGAAACTGAAACCCCCAGATGTTTTGACTCAGATCTGGAAACTTTCTATGTCCAACCATCTTGTCAACTGCAAATAGTAAAGTAACACCTGGAACAGAAAACTTTTACAGAAAAATAATTACATGTTCTCCCCCAGCATGACATTTGTCCGATCACCAAACTTACTGAAAAATTAAAAAGAAAGACAAAAACAAAATAAAAAACAAAAATCTACAATCTTTTTTTTTCCAAACAGTGAATTCTCAATACTAGTTTTGATGGCTAAAAAAAATGTAATGTTGCCCTCTCAAAAATATTGAGAAGGTAGAGTCATCAAGCAGATTCCATGCTTTTATTTCCCACTACACAATAATGTTCCTTATTAATTAGTTGACAGATAGCTAAAAAAAGATTATTTTAAAAAATGTATAAAGTCAGATGGATTTTTTTAGGTGGTTGGGCACCTATCCTGAAGCAATTTAAGTACTTGCTTACCTTACTACCACAAAGCAGTCCATTGTCAATGGCACAACACACAGCAGTAAAACTAAGCCAATGCATAAGTGACTAAGCCAATGCATAAGTGACTGGCATTTAACATTTCACACAGCAAGAGCGTTCCAGTCATTTAATGATATATATCAAAGTATTGTTTTCTTGAAATTTTTGCATTAGTGTTTTTTTTAATTATTTTTCTTTGCACAAGCTCGTACTACACACATTTTATAGATACAACCTTTCAAAAGGATCAGGATTCCCTCAATACGTAGTATTAGTCTTTTAAACAATATTCTGCAGATTTGCCAATTAAGTGAATAAGCCTCTCCTTTCTGAAACAATCTCTCTTTTCAGCTGCTCACGAGTATCACTGTAAAGCAGCAACACTCAATCTATGGCTCTTTAGAGCTCCACTTGCAGTTGTCATGATGCCTCAAGTAAAGCAACTGGAGTGCTGAGCACAGGAACACTCCCCATATATTATGTGACACATAAATCTCTAAGAAATGCTGATATAGCGTGAGTCACTTTTCTCAATGTGCAGGGAGAGCTTGACAGGAACTAGGGATGTAGTGGATGGGGAAAGCATATTGAGGAGAGAAACTCTGTAGGAGAATGGAAGAAAGCAGGAGTTGAATGCGGGGGGCGGGGGTGGGGAGGGTGTAGAGACAACCTAGTCTGTTTATAGGGGGTTAATAGAGAACAGTCCTCCAACCCACAGGTTGTAAAAGATCTGATGAAGGAAAGATGGACCAAAGCCAACTCAACTCCAGGCTGGGTCTATACTGATGGTGGCAAATTTGCTGCTGTCAGATCGACATCTCTGGATTGACTGACCGGTCTGTGTAGACCCGCTCAGTCGATCTAGAAATCGATAGAGGAAAACCACCCCCATAAGTGGCATGATGCTGCGTCAACAGGAATGCTGTTCCTGTCGGTGCAGTGCAGTGCGGACGGCACACGGAACAGATGCAGTGAAGTCGACGGAAGATACGTCACTTGCATATCTCCTGTCGACTCCTGCCAAATCCGGAAGGTAAGTGTAGACCAAGCCCCAGACAAAGAAGGGAACAGTCTCACAGAAGAAATGGACATCATCAACAGGTGGACAAACTATTGCTTTGATCTGTACAACCATCAGACAAATGGAGATCCTAGTGTCCCAGATGGCCCAAATTCAACAGAGGATGATTTTCCAATACTGCATGAAGAAATGGAGGTAGCTGTGAAATCACTTAAGAACGGAAAGGCTACAGGTATTGACAACATCTCAGCTGAACTGATGAAATTTGGAGGAGAAAGAGTAATAGATGTACTCACCAAGATCTGCAATAAGATTTGGCAGACTGGTAAGTGGCTGTCCATATGGACAAAGTCATTAATCATTACTCTGCCAAAGAAAGGCAACCGGCAACTGTGTCAAAATTATTGGACTACAACTTTAATTAGCCATCCCAGCAAAGTGATGATGAATGTTACACTGAACAGATTAAAGCCACAAGTGGAGAATATCATCACTGAAGAACAGGCTGGCTTTCGTGCTGGAAAAAGTACCATTGAACAGATTTTCAATCTTCGTGTTTTATGTGAGAAGTACTTATAATACCAGCAGGACATCTACCACGTCTTTGTTGACTTCAAGAAGGCATCTGACAGAGCATGGCACAAAGCTCTCTGGGCAACCATGAAGAAGTACATTGGTCATAAGCTCATTTTTACTTTTAAACAACTGTATGCCAAGGCCAACAGTGCAGTTCTTGAACTTCTTGTCAATGGCACAATAGGATAGTGGTTTTACACTACTGCTGGGAGACAAGCAAGGCTGCCTTCTTTCACCCATGTTGTTCAACATTTACTTGGAGCACATAATGACTGATGCCCTAGAAGATCGCATATACATAGTCAGTATTGCGGGGAGAACAATCTCAAATCTTCGATTTGCTGATGACATTGACAGCCTGGCAGATAGCAAAGAGGAACTTGCTAACCTTGTGAAAGAATTGGATGAAACCTCTGCAAAGTATGGCATGGAAACTTATGCAGAGAAAACTAAGCCGATGACAAACAATCGTAACGGAATCAACTCACACATCACTGTCAGTGAACAAAAGCTGGAAAGTGAAACAATTCAAATATCTGGGGCAATCATCATCGATGAGGGATCAAAGGCAGAAATTCTGGCAAGAACTGCACAAACAGCAGCAGCACTGGCAAAATTAAAGCCAATCTGGAGGAACAAGAACATCTCCCTGGAGTCCAGATTGAAATTGCTGCACGCACTGGTCATCTCTATTTTTTTTAATATGCATGCGAGACATGGACCGTTACGGCAGAACTCGAACAGAAAATACAGGCAGTGGAGATGAGATACTTCCATAAAATCTTGGGCATCTCCTACCTCAACCATGTCACGAACGAAGAGGTTCGGAACATCATCACCCAACGTGTTGGGTCATATGAAGATCTCCTGACAACCATGAAGAAAAGCAAGCTGAAGTGGTAGGGCAATTTAACAAGATAATCTGGCCTATCCAAGATTACCCTCCAAGGGACAGTATAGGGAAAGAGAAGAGGAAGGCAGAAGAAGAGATGAACTGACAACATAAAAGAGTGGACAGGAATGGATTCTGTGGCAACTCAGACACTGACACCCAATCGTCAGGGATGAAGACAATTGGCTGATTGTTGATCAATGATGGTGCCACAACGACCAATGCGGTTATGAGACTGATCTCAATAACGATAATAGAGAACAGGCTTCTACGGTAGGACATGGGGAATGAATACAACTGTGCAGAGGAATCTGCACAAGGAAATGGACTGTATGGGGGAAGTGAAACTATATGCAGAAAAATACATATACAACCATTGGTAGCTACCCATTTGAATAACTACAATTGATAAAATGTCTTAAAAATTTAGGAAAATATACCCCAAAAGACATCACAGACAGCAACTTAAAGTTGTTCAAGGTCATACAACACCATAATAAAAAAGTCAGGAAATCACTAATTTAGTGCTCATGCCACCTTGCAATGTACAATTAAGATTGTGCCTTTTCTACATTCTTTCACTCAGAATATGGCTCTGCCTCCTGACAAAACAGACAATTTTAACTCCAGTCACAACCATCAGCTTCTGAAAAAGCAAAACCAAACCACCACACATCTGCAGTAAAACACTACCTAATGCTACTAATACTGTAAATACTTTTAAAAACTTCAGTGTATTTATTCACAGTTGTCAAAAATAGCAGAATTTGGCCCTTAAAACTGATGGAGTACCTTAAGTTCAAAAATGCCATTTTAGTTTCCCAATCTTTCTTATCCAATGCTGCTCAGTGGAGTTACACCAGTTTTAAGGCTGTAGGGAGTCCTCCTAGCTGCACAATACAGGTAGGAATGGAAACCAGCTGCTGAAAATCAAAAGCTTCAGAGCTTCCAGTAAGAAGCCGCTGCCTAGCTACAGCAACTCTGCCATGTAGTTTAATTACTTATAGGAATGTTTAAAATATTAACATATCATTTTACTTGGTGCCCACTGTCTTGGGATTTGGATGCCATACTGAGATTACATAAACATATATTATCCAAATAGAGATGTATTCCTTGCACTAGCCAGGTCCATCCAACATCACATATATCCCATTCACCATGACTGCATTTTTAGTCAGAAAAGGGGCTAATTAACTAAGTGTGGCTCACGTCATGCTCTTATGGACACCACACTAAGACTTCAATAAACCAGAGGGAGTTCCAAAGCCAAATGCCTGAATCCAACAATTGGAGCCCAAAAGATTAACCCTAATCGCACCCCATCTCAATGATCAAAAAAGGCAATAGGGAAAAAGGCAGACAATATCTAGGGTAGCCACATCCAGACCATTCAAGGCCTTGAACAAGTTAAACAAAAGCTTTGAACTATATTCAGAAACAAACTGGAAGCCACTGCAGAGCAATAGTATAATGAGCTGACAGTCTTCCTGGCTTAAAAGGCAGAAGGAAACATTTTCCATTAGCCAAAGCTTCCAAGTGTCCTTAAAGGGTGCTCAACACACACTAGAATAGTGAAGCCTAGAAGAGAAAAAACGTATTGAAACAGTAGCAAGGTCTGCATTATAAAGAAGAGACAACAATTGCTTGACCAGCCAAAGAGGGACTCAGAGCTGCTAACCAGAAGCAGTGATGGATCTAGTAAAATACTGAGATGTTATTAATTGTTTTGACAATAGGCAGGCATACCTCAATAAACAGAGCACACAATCCCAGCCAAATCCTCCAGATGTTTCCCCACTACTTACTAGCATCATTTCCAGCTTATCTGGACTGACCCTAAGACAAATTTGTTCTCATTCATATGCTAGGAAAGTAACAGACTGCATAATACAGCTTCAGTAAAAGAAGTGCAAGGCGGTAGATTTATGGTGTTTTGATTTGTCAGAACCAGAAGTCTGGAAAATCTGGATACTATTGACTAGATGTGACCCTTAGCTAAAACACAGTGATTAAGCCCGTCAGCCTAAAGCTTTCAAACCAATACTGTTAGCTCCCCTTTTGTTAGGTTTATTTTATAGCAAGGAATTTTATTAGAATTTAGATCAGCTTTTAAATGAAATTATATATTTAAAAATAATATAGGAAAAATACCTGATGAAAGTAGTTTTAAATGCAATTTTATACACATATGGAAAAGTTGCTATTGATCTCATTCCATGTATTTTAAGTCAAGCAAATCAATTTTAAATCTCTACTACTAATGTTGAGCGCGGCTCTCAAAGTTAATACCTTGAATAATGTAATCACAATAAATCAAATAATAAAATCATGTAGCAAATGAGCTTTTTATCTAAGGTCCCAATCCAGCAAAAACATGAACACAGGCTTAAAGTTAAGCACAAAGATATCCCATTGACTTTACTGGGAGTACTTGCATGTTTTAAGTTAAGCAGATCTCTAAGTCTTTGCAAGATCGCAACCTAAGAGACAGCTGAGAGAATTATTCAACATAATACAGCTGTATTATGTTCCTCCTGCTCTACTATACCCAATGATAAGTTTCTCCAAATGTTAATGAAGTAAAAAAAGTTATGTAATCAAGCTCATGCTAAAAAGTAAACATACCTCCTTCAGAAACTGTTCAAACTGCTCATCTAGTTCTTCTTTTGAAAACCGATGAGCCATAGTCAGCAGTTCAATTTTAACTTCCAAACCAGTGGAATTACCAGAACATACTAAAATTAAAAAAAATTGCAGTTAATGAGGCAGTGTTTTTGAAATATGAAGTAGTCTGGTGATTTCCCACTAGCTTTTCATAAAGGAAACATTAAAAGTTGTTTATCAAACTAGTCTACACCACATTTTTCCCAAATACTGTATTTGCTGCAAAGGAAGGTCCAAGCACCGCATCTGAATTGCCTACATTCCCTAGAACCATAGGCTTATATACCAATAGGATTGATTCAGCTCTTAAACTTTGTGAAGTTGATAAATCGTAGTTTCCTCTCATCCTTCATATTCTTCTTCAATATGCAGCTCTTCCACTAACTGTATCAGGAATGAAATATTTCATTTATAACAGGGAAAAACACCATAAACATCGGTTTGCATCTATAATATGTATAGTACTTGCATAGCACTTGATGTATTTTAATTGCTGTCTATGTTTGTTGTCCAAGATTGTGAATACTCTGGGGCAGGGAAACTTTCTTTATAGTCTGTCCAGCACTGAGAACGCTGCTGGTAAATACCAAATAAATAATGATTTAATCTGTGGAAGTCTTTCAGGTTAGCTCTTAAGACTGAAATTCTGTCTGGTCTGCATTCACACTGTAAAGCCAATAGTGCTTTTTGTGAAGGGAGAATTTGTTTTGGTTTTGACAGCAAATATTTCCCATCCCCTCAATGTTATGCAGCTTTTAGATGTTACCCTGTAGACTCAACATGGCTGTTTCTTCAGTGGTGCCATACATAGATCTGAAGTACTCTGGGATCCTTCAGAATGAGAAGTGCTATAATAAATTCAAAGTAGATTAAGGGTTTGCAGACACAGGTTTACTGTTAAACATGAACTTTTCCAAGTACAGATCCTTTTCAGAACATAGAACTGTTACCTAACTAGTAAACTGATTTTGACAGGTGAATACTGATTACTGTTTCCTGCTTTAACTCTTAATTCATCCAAAGATTATCCAACTTGGCAGCACCAAAGAAAATTACTGCAGAGACTGCCTGGTCTTTGAATTAAATAAGATACCCTTGTACAAGCACTTGGAAAGAGACTCAGAAATACACAGTAAGAGGATTAAGAATGTTACCTCCCATGACACACATGACCCAGTATCATTTTATATTTTTTCACCCAAGAGTCTTGTGAACTGTGCCATTTTAATATGTTACTACCTATTTCAACTGCTTAAGCAAATGGAGAATATTTACTTGTTAGCGTGCTAGGAAAAAACGAGTCCTGATCTTATTTTACCATATTTTCCTGTGCATTACATATATGCACACATTTCTTATAAGTATTTGCAGTGCACCTTATAAAAATTCATCTGATATTTTATTTTTCAAGGGTTTAAAAAAAATCAGTTGACATCCACATCATTTGCTCCCAGGTAATGCCAGTTATTAACTAAAATCAAGCTACACCTTTCCGTAGAAGACTTTATACGAATTTCACCCTTAATAAGAAATAACTTTATATTTATGTCTTTAATGCAAAAGGATCCCAAAGAGCTTTGCAAACCATATATACAAACACAATATCACAATAGAGCTTATGTTAACATTTATAGGGCAACGCAGTGCTAGTGTAGATTTCTTGGAGCCCTGAAATTGACAATAACAACAGCTGGATCCCACTCCAGGTTGGGAGTGGGGCAAGAAGCCGCAGCTCCCAGAAGGGAGGGGAGAAGTGTTGGTAAGCTTTCCCCAGTTCTTCAGGTGAATGCCCAGGATGCCATGAAATTGAAAAGGCTGCCAGCTCCTGGTGGGGAACAGGTAGCAGAGGAGCAAAAAACCAGGGTAGTGGACCCTGCTGCCCCAGGGTGAGAAGTCCCCGGAGACTGCCCCAGATAGTCTGCCAGTAGCCCAGGAGCCTGTGGGGCAGCTGGGCACCTGTCCCGGCAGGGAGCTGCCAGGGGAGCTGAGAGATACCCTGCCACTTTTAGACTGATGGAAGTGCTCCTGGTGAGGACACACACCACTGACCCAAGGAAGGTAATGTGGACATGCTGTAAGTCAAACTAACATAGGCTGACTTATCTTTCTAGTGTAGACAAGGCCTAAATCTGGCCCTACCTACTTATTTCACTTTTTAAAAGGTTCCCAGCTAGCAGGCTGGGTCGATCTACAGCCTCCACACACCATTCAACAGGACCCAAGGGCTCAGCAGCAGAATCTCCCTGTCAGTCCTGGGGACTAGGCGCCTAGCCCTGCAGGGTGCCCAGAAGGCAGGCAAGAGGCCCACAACATCGGGGGGGGGGGGAGGAGTAGCTTAGTCTCGAGCCCCTCCCGGAGATCGCCCTGTGGGCGGGGGGCGCCTCTCTACTGCTCTGGGCGCGGCAACCGCGGGTCCCGCAGGCGCACGCAGCACAGCCCGGACCCACCCCGCGGCGGGGCTCGTGCTCCCGAACGAGCCGCGCGCTCGCCGGGCCAAGCGTGACGGGTGCGGCTGGAGACCAAACCCGACGCCCTGAACTTCGCCAGGGCCGGTCCCCGGGGCGGGACGTGCTGCAGCCGCCCGAACCCGGGGGCCTGACCAACGGCCGGCAGCCAGGCCCTGGGCTGTGGCCTGACCCGAAACCCGGCCTGTTCCGCGGCAGCGTCCCGCTCCCTCTGCAGCTGCCCAGGGGCTGCCGCCCCCCGTGCGGGCACCCACCTGTCCCGGGCCGGGCCGGGCCGCCGCTTTCCTTGAAAAGCCGGCAGGTTCTTCTCCGGCGCCCTCGCGGTTACCTAGGAAACAGGCCTAGCCCATCCAGGCCACCGTAGCTCCCGCGAGCAACGGCCAGACTCAGCGCGGCGGGGGGTCTGTCACGTGACGCCTTCCTCGGGCCTGTGGAGGATCACGTGTGAGGAAAGGCTCACAGCTGGCCCCGCGGCTGCCGTTGCTATGGAGGCAAACTCGCCCCTGCGCCAGCCAGTGCGCTCTCGTTCGCCCTCCCCTGTCTCCCGTTAACAAGTCTCGCGGCTGCGGAGAGGCCGGAGAACTGCCGCCGCGAGCCTGGGCGGTCACGTGACGCAACCCATTCCCCCCTCCGCGGCTGCGGTAGCGCGGGGAAGGAGGGATCATGTGACTGGTGGGTGCTGACAGCGCCAGGCCGAATGGAGGGACCTGAGCTAGGCGAGAAGGGGAACGGCGCCCCCTGCCGCCGGGCGGTGGAGCAGAGGGCGGTGGAAGGAGCGCGAGGACCCGCCTCCCAGAAGGGGCCATGCGGGAAGCAGGAGCGGCCCGGCCACAGCGGGCCCCTGCCGCCTGCCCGCCGCCCGTGTAACGGCAGCGGGACTCGGCGGGGACGCCTGGCGCGGCACCGACACCGGGGCGAATCCGAGCCGCTTGGCGCCACAGGTGCTCGGCGCTGGTCCGACAGCGTCTGCCCGCGGCTCACCCGCCGCCCCGGGCGCGCTGCCCCTGCCTGGCTGGCGGCCGGCGCGCCCTGGGACAGGGGAAAGGGCCTCGGGTCAGTCGGGAGGTACCAGCCAGACAAACGCCCGCCCACACCCCAGACAGACAGACAGACACGTACTTCAACCGCCCGTCACAGGGGAGCCTTTGCTCTGCCTCCAGATCGCTGCGCCGCGTTGCTGTGCTGTGCGCCGGGCGCGTGTCGTCCAGCCGGTTTTGCGAACGTTTCCTCACAAAAGTCTGGCTGGATCCAGGCTGAACACGGGCGTTTGCCTTTGCCGTTCCGTGCCGCTCTTGCAGTTCAGAGCTAGCGTCGCCTGCCTGCCAGCAACGTGCTGATCTTAAAACATGACCGTCCGGATTATTAAAGCGACTGTCACAGCTGCCTGGAACTTGAACCCGCGGGGCCGTGCCATTTGTTATGAGGCAAAGGGGCAGTTGCCCTCTCTAGCCCTTGGTTCCCCCACCCCCAGGCTTTCATAGGTCTACATGCTCCACTTTCCCCTTCCCCCCAACTTCACAGATGTAATCGCTCAGCGTTTTATATACTCACACCTTTGTCCCCCCCCCACATGTTTCTGAAACTATGCTCCTGTCTTGAGTCCAGCATGACAAAATGATCAGGTTTATCTGACTGCCATGCATAGGGGAATTAAGTCTATTCCCCAAACTGCAGGTAGGGCTCCCCATACTGATGGGGTGAATGTGGTCCACAGCCTGACATCAATGTCTAATTTTGGTTGAAGAGGTACCTCACGCGTGTAGCTATTTGTGTCATAATAGTGCAGTTCGTGAATGCACTATTGGGCTTCTAGCAATTATCTCTTATCTTGGGCAACATTTGTTTAAAAAAACAAACCCAACAAAATACTACATGGCATTTGTAAAAACGCATGAACAAGTTCAGATGTTTAGCCTACCGACTTCCACCCTATTCAATTAAAGAAGATTCTAGTGCTTCACTAAGAAACTCTACTGGGCTTATGCTGACCCAAAAAATATGGGTAGGAACCAGCAGAGCTGCCTGAGGTCACAGAAGATTTGGTTGAGCTTTTTGAGACTTACTGTCTGAGACATCCTGCTGCCAAGCGTAGGTGTAAGGGAGGGCAGGCAGACTACTGGCAAATGAATACAAAACCGGCAGTGTTCAGAGGCAGCGTCTGAGAATTGTAAATAGACAGGTTTGGGCACTGATGCTCTGATGTCACCTCTGAAAGCCGCTCCATCTATCTGTGCTTGTTTCAGCAGGGACAGAGTTGGTGGTCCTTTGGCAAATCTCATTATCTAGGCTGCCTGAAGCCAGAGGCTGGAACTGAGTAGCAGGAACAGAGATACAGGACTTTAGCTTTGTTTTTCATTCCATTGCTGGCAGTTGTTCTAAGTACAGAAAGTTTACTGTTCTTTTGTTTCTTTATTCTAGAAGCTGTGCTGGAGCCTGTGAATGGAATAATCAGCCAAAGTGGAATTTAGTGCACAGTTTTTCATTTGCTATTTCAGGTCTCTGCTAAGACCCTCAGTGCTTCCATTCAAGTCAACTTCTGGGGCTAACATGATGGACACATCTAACCAGAGGGCTGTCAGTCAAGGCTATGAGAGATATATCACTTTAAGTATTACTCTGCTAATATTTAGCAAAACGCAAAAGACAACAAATTTCTTGGTTCCAGTAGTGAAAAAAACAAGAACAAGCAACCCTTTCTTGCATCCACACACAATCCTTCTCTAAAACTTTTCCGGCATTGCTGCTTCACAGTTTGGTTACTTTGTTTAAATGCATTTTAGCTCATACCTGCAAATGGTTAAAATATGCAGAGAAATTAATGATCCCTGTCTCCTTGACTACTGACTCTCAAGTAACCTCAGAACAATACCAGTCTGTGTTTGCATGTGCTGTCCAGCTAAGGGCTGTGAATTGTGTTTGTTGAGAGTCACGTTGCTTTAAGAATTTTTATGCCAATATGTAGTAAATGGTAAAATATAACAAAGCTCACTTAAGAATACAAATGTACATTGTTCACATGCATGCATTCTGGTCCATTCTGTCAAAAACCCTGGGAACCAAAAGATTTTATAAGGCACAGTTTTCTTCAAAGAGCATCAATACTGTATACCAAGAAGTGAGAAACTAGTTAAGATTCTACTGCTGTCTCTCATTTCCCATTTAATGTCAGGTATAAAGACTATGCTAACAAAGTGCCCATTGTGCCACATATCCAGATTGTTTTATACAAGTATAAACTGTAGTTAAAATTAGAGGAAGCAAACAAATATTGGATTATAGGCTCTTCTGCAGTTCCCATTGAAGTCTGTGGGAGTGGAGGGTACTTTCACCTTGCGAGAGGTGCAACATCATCTCTTGGGTTGAGACCCTTTATTTGCACAGGGGTATCACATTTTCCACTTACAGACATGGGGCCATTTGTTGCATTTCATCTACATGCACATCTCCTATTGATAGCCATGGGAAACATGCAAGCCAATCTAGGACAGTGTATGGCTTTAAGAGTTAATATGCCAGAAAAATACAGTTTGTTAAACATGGCAGCAGCCTTTCATAATGCTGGCAGAAATCTCAATGTCCAGCCTCTGCTCTTTTCTCTCCTTGTATGAGAAAGTATAATGTGAGATGAGCATCTGAAGATAAAAACCGTTAAGAGATGCCAGGGTTTACAGCGTTTGAATCTGTTCTAATTTAAGCCAGTGTGAGTTTTGCTGTTGACTTCAGTGGGAGTCAGACGGGCCATGGTGATGAATGTGGCGTCATTCACTGACAGCGAGAGTTACTCCATTAGCAAAGAAACATACAAGCCCAGGGCTCAGTCCTACAGGCTGCTGAGCAGTGTTGCAAGCTGAAGCAATGATGCTAACATCCCTGTGTGCTTCATATCTGTCCCACACGGTGTGGAGAAATGTCTGTTGGGCTCAGCACTGTGCAAACCTCTGAGCCCACATGGAAACAGGCACACATGATGGTGGAGGTGAAAGAAAAGGTTTCGGTGTTTAAATGGAATCTAGTGAATGCAGATGATATGCCCAGGGGCCATCTATAGGATTTTCATTTCCTTCTAATGACAACCATTTGTAGCCACATTCTGCAGGATACTCAACTACAGCATTTAACAAAAACAGAGACCGGGGTAGCCATGAAGATCAGCTGCTGCCAACGAAATATGTCTGAGGATTCTAAGAAAATAGGGTAGCTCTCTATTGACCATGATATAGACTCTGGCAGGAATGAGTGCCAATTAATAGGATGAAATTCTGGCACCACTGATGGCAATGGCAAAGCATCCATTGACTTAATTGAAGCCAGGATTTCATCCGTATAGTTCAGTGGTGGCTTCTTTTTTATACCTATACTTTTTCTCAAGATAGCTACAGTGTATGGCTTCATATATTAGTGTAATAACAGTGCTAAACAATTGAATATAAAATAAAAAGTATAAAATATCCATACTTTAAATTTTGTATGGAAAAAAGTTCAAATAAAAATAGCTCTCTTACATCTACTTTGACCAAGGCATTGGATTAGATTGGATTGGATAGTATTTCAGTACTGAACTTGCAAATATGTGAAATCGGAGATTATGATAATAAATATTTAGCTATATTCTTGCTTGTGTTTTTTTTAAGGTTAACAATTTCATACTGGATGAAAAGCAAACAAACAGTGGTAAATTAAGAACTTTCTTTAAATTTATTGTCTGTTCATGCCCACTGTAATAACACTCCTTACATGACTATGAAGGAAAAATATCATATAGTGTATGTGTCAGAAAAAGAAAGATCTTGCCAAGTATAAGTTGTATAGAAAAAATTGCTATAGCTGTATGAAAGAAATTTATTTTATATGATGGTAAATCATCTATCATTGTTAAATAGCAATATTTTATTTGTGCCATCTTAAAATTAGATCTAATTGTTTTCAGTTTAAAAGAGCAATGTTATACTTTTTTTTTAATTCTCATTTTTGTTTCTCTGTAGATCTTAGAGTGATCTACAAATAATAAATGATAAGATACAGTCTTCAAAACCCCACAGACACCAAGGGCCAGATTCTTTAGTATAAATTGTGTAGTTCCATTGAATTTAGCATCTCTTCCACTCCCTCATTACCTGTCCTCCCCATTGTTCAATTACTGTCCTAGTTAATGACTAAATTCTGCATGGTATTTAAGATTACACTGGAAGCTTAAAATAGCTGGTCTAGACCGTGATTTATACTAACGTCCCATGGACTGAGCTACAACTTTAGGAACCAATCCAACAGTGTTCTGAGTACTCTGAACCTCCACTGATTCATTGTCCACCATGTACAGACCCTCATGCCTACCTACTTGGTCTACTGGTAACTCCATAGTGGAGCAAGATCTCTCTGTTAAGAGCTCTCAGCTACAGCAAACCTTGGCTAAATCCTGGTTTCCTCACAGAAGTAGTCCCTTTGGAGTCAAGAAAGGGTAACATGGATTTGGCTCATCATCTCGCCCATATCCCCTCACGTTGCAGCTCCTTTCTTCTCAATTAGAATGCTCAGCACTTTACAGGAGGAATCAGCACTCCAAGGGACTGGGCCCATGGAGATGCATTGTCTAACATGATTCCTCTGTTATACATTTTTTAAAGTTTCCTTTTTACCATGAGCCTCAGCTATAAATATTTTTATCCTTTGTATGAAGAATGTCAGAGAAAAGTATTATGGTAAATATTTTTTCTGCATGTGAATACATGTATACGAATGAGAAAAGATATTAACCACATAGAGCAGAAGGAACACACGTAATATTGAGGAAAAATTAAGTGTGTTAATACCAAAATTAGTCAGATCTGTATTATCTTTTGCTGAAATCTAATGCTGGCAGAAATACTTGGTTTGCATTTCAGATTTCCACTTGGTTATTTTTAGTTATCCTGAAGCCTGGGAAATAAGAAATATAACCGCCCTGAACAGTCTGAAAGAGCCAACTATAGCAGGGCCTCTGAATCTGATTAGATAAAACAACAAAGAGGTTTTGTAAGGGCAGAGGCAGGAAGAACTAAGGTGGGTGGCAATATCTGTCATAACTCAGGGGAAATGTAGCCTCAAAGCACTCAAAAGTGGGTGAAAAAATAACATAAGCAATAGACAACTTTCCCACATCTTAGGTCACTCTCCAAAAGCACTTTGAAAATTTTTCTCTGCACTCAACTTTTTTTTTGTATTTTTAAAGTACAATAAACAACACATGAATGTGTGTTTATCTTGAAAAGCTTATTGAGGGGAACATCATTTTTTGTAGCTATCACTGCCTTAGTAACCTAACTGCTTAAAATTAACGAAACAATTGCAATTGCATTTACTGTTTCAGGAACAGAATACAAAAATCTAAATGAGGTCCAAATCACTTGATAATTATAGTATTTTTCATTTAAAAATTACGTTACTTCAGGATTACACAGTAATTTCCCCCACAAAATGTTACCAATGATAACATCTTATTTTAATCCCACTTGCTGAATAATACATAAGATGTTATGTTTAGAAGAAAGGTCTTCAGGTTTTTAGGATTTGATTTTTAAAAGATGAGCTGGTATTAAAACTGGGAGAACCTGGAACACCCACTTGGCCAGCAAACTCTCTTTTCCATTAGTTTCTTTTCAGAACAGTTCTTTTAGGTCACAAGCTTCATTAAAGTGAGAAGACATGAAAGATCTGTCCACCCTAGCCTTATATCTAATAATATTGTTTTCAAAGACTGTTTAGCACCTCCACAGTCTTGTGATTTGTCTATATTAGAGGGCTGAATCATTTCAGGTTTTAAAAACTGCAGCTAAGCATTTGTAGCCTGGTTTAGGACCACAATCCACTGGCATGGTGTTTTGTAAGTATTCACTCAAACCTGAACATAGTGGTGCCTCTCTCTTAATTCCAGGCATATCTTCCTGGGAATAGATGTAAAGAATGATGGTGCACACAGATGTACATAAAATAATATGTATTTGAACCTGTTAACATTATACTGTGTTTGGCTTGTTCCAATGGTCTTGCCCTAATTGCAGAGTCCGCATATGTCCTGAGTGATAAGAGCTATGCCCTCACACAAATATATGCAGATACAATGGCAGTCACCCGTTGCTAGACAAAGTGAGCTTGAAGGCTTAAGAAGCTATCTACAGGTGCTCTAAGATATAAAGATCATGTTTTTATTCTTTTTATAATTCTTTATAAAATGTATATCAATGTATATAATTATTTATAGAATGTATATATATAGAATCATATCAATGTATATGATTGAAGCCAATGGGAGTTGAGAATGTTTAGCACCCTTCGGGAAATGATACCAAGTGCCTAACAAGTAACTTTTGATGAATATACAGTAGTGACATTTGTATTACAGTTTGGTGTGGAGGAAGGGGGAATCTGAGCACCAGAGTGCAGGGTTGAAATCTTGGCATGACTGGAGCTAATGGGAGCTTTACTATTGACTTCAATGGGGCCAGGGCTTCACCCCAGATTTCTGGGGAAAAGCTTGCTGTAGCTAAAATACTGAACTGTGTTAATTTCACTGTGTAGAGTTACAATTGGATGGAATTATTTTTTTTTATTGAAAGGTCATTACCTTGCTAATGCATCCTTTGCTTTGCCATATGCTATGCTAGATTTTTAGAATAAATTTTTTGGAAAGGATGTAAGTGTATATGCCAGAAGCTTGACTTAACTTCTTACCAATAATCAATTCTGCAGTTTTCCTCCTTTCATGTCTATGATAGATAGTATCTCTGTGAACAAAACGGCTTCCTGTTGGTATTTCTCTGGTATCTTAAAAAGACTGAAAGCAGTCATAAGTGCGAAAGAACTTGACTGTAAAACTAATTCTGATTACCTCTTTCACTCAAGCTTTTGCCTCATTATAACTTCACTATTACTTCATATGCTGCATGCGTGTGTGTGACACACTGCACCCCATGTACACCCTTATAGTATGAGTGTGTATCATTCATGTTTACCCATATAGTGTAATTGTATTTGTTTAATGCAAATTATCTCATGTAAGGTGTTTTTGGAATGCTCATGACATACTGATCATTATTATTATAGTAGTATGTTTGTCGCAATGTCATGTGTATGGTTATGAATCTCTGCTATGTAATATTCCCAAATATGTGTCTCATGACTTGAGGTAGATCTAAATAAAACCCTCCAAAAACAGAGGTGTTCACACCTCACTAGGGCTTGCATAGAACAAGCCAGCTCAGCATTCCAAGAACGAAGGACCAGCCCAGATGACAACAAGCAAATATACAAAGAACCACAGTGTTTCTGGATGTGGAAAAAACCATGCACGGATACTGTTTGTTACCTCGCCCTGAAAGAGGCCTCGGGGGGCGAAGGGACACGTTGAAAAGGGGGAACATTTTTCTCTTTCTCTCTCTTCCACTTCCATCTACAAAACAACATCAAGCAACTGAAGGACTGTCCACAGGGAGAGGGCCAGCCTGTGGTGAGCATTATATGACTTTGTAAGGTTACTGAAAGTGTCAAACTTCATTAGTTTAGAATGTGATTTGCTTTTATTTCATCGTGATCAAATCTGACTTATAGTCCTCTGATTTATAATCGCTTAAAATCTTTCTGAACTTAATAAACTTATTTGTTTGTTTTATCTAAAGCCACGCATGTGGTTTGGGTGTGTGTACAGCCTTCATTCAAAGTGACAAAGCTGGTGCACACCAATTTCTTTGATAAACTGACAAACTAATATGAGTTGGCAAGGTCCAGTAGGCAGCACTGAACATTGCAAGACAGAAGTTCCTAGGGTTGCATCTGAGACTGAGGGTGTTTGATGGGTCATTCTATTGCATAATCCTATGAGTGGCTGGCCAGAATCACTCACTCACTAAGGTAAGGGCTGCTTGCTTGGAGGAGGCTAAGCGTGGGCTGACCCAGGAGTGGGGGTTCACACAGCAAAGCAAGTGCAAGATGGGCTCCAGGAATGAGGGATTGGAGTGACACATCAATATACCAGTCCAGATTGCAGAGGGGAACGTCACAGCATGCGTGCATATGTGTATGTTTAAACTATACTGTTGGATCCAATGTTGCATTCCTGACCAAGGGACACATGATCGGACCTGTGAAGTAGAGAGAGGAAAGAAAATCTGTAAATGCAAAATCAAAATGAAATAGTTACAAATATAGGTTCTAATCCTTCAAGCTGATGCATGTGTGTTGATTTCCAGTCTAAACACAGTAGGGAGTAAGCAAGGCTTAGCTAGTGGGAAAGACTGGCTAGATGCAGTGGGCAGACTCTTGTAAGCTGGGAGAAGGATTGTGCCTCCCAAAAGCGACTGCACCATACTGAGGTTCATGTGCAATAGCAGGAAACCTGTGGCATGTGAAGATATGTAAATGCAGGAGACTTATGAGTCTGTTTTTTGTGCTATGCAACCTTAAATGTAGGTTCCCTGTCTCTCTGTTGGGAAGCAATGGCTTTTAGTCAGTTGAAGGTAGCTGTTACAGTGTAAGGAACATTCTTTGTCCTCTCTCTCTCATGGACGCTTAGGTTCCAGTCCCTCAGATCTAGTAGAACTGCACTTGGTATAGAACTGGAAGCTGGGAGTATCGAAGGTGGCTACAGTCGAGTTCTGTGCTCCCTTATCCCCAGGACTGCCAGGGGCTGGTTTAGCCATCTGATGTAAGTTAGAACAGCCCCTGTCCCTCCCAGACACATGACAGCTCTATGCCACACAGAGATTCCTCAATAACAGCTGGCAAAGCAACCTTCTTGGCACCAAGAATTAGGCCCTTCCATTTGTTCTCTGTTTGTGCTTTCCTTAACCTGACATATAGGTCACTGAGACTGAAAGTTCATGTGTACTGTTTGTGCATGGAAAATAAAAGCAAATCAAATACAGTATAAAAAACAGTACAACGAGGCTCTCAGATATGGTCTGTCAAAAAATCTTCTAACAATAGTTCCTACATTAGGGAGTTGCCCTGTCATTACTCAGGGATTTTCAGCAGCTGAACATTTGATATCAGGCTACCACCCACATAGTGCCAAAAATGCCACCAAGAAATCTGCTGTTGAAGCACTAAACAAGGCTATAAAGCCTGGACTCAAAAGAGTATGACATCTGCTTTCCTGTGTCTTCTCTTTCTCTCTGTATCTCTCCCAGTAATCACCTCTTAGCTCCTACAGAACAAGAAATAAACACTGGCAGAGACAAGCTTCAGACAGTGTATGCTAAAACCTGTGAAGTCTGCCTTTCCCCAGCGTGTGTCTTGAAAATAATACCTAGATTAAAGCTTTAAAACCTAGTGAAGTTCTTTGTTGTTTCAGGCTTTTGAAAAGTGGTCATTTTCCTAATGTGATAATAAACTGAAACATTTTCAAAGAAACAAGGATTTTAGCCATATAGCCTGTGTGGATTAGTAGGCCTGGAAGTGGCACTTAAATGAATACCTTAATTATGATGATCTCTCTCTTTTAGGTGTTATATTTCCTTAACAGATTATTTAACTACTGCTGTGGAATATATCTGCATCTACAGTGTTTTTAATGTGTACTAAAATTACTTAAGCACTAAGGTTACTTTGCAACCTAACAACATTTGATTTGGCATAATATAATGCTTGGGGTTTTTTTTAATTACAACTTCCTCAAAGTTCAGGGGGGGGAAACAAAACACTGAGGCCTCAAGATTTGGGAATATTGCTTAAGCTCTGCATCTGCAACTAATAATAAAGACCATGCAACTTGGTATGAAAATATGTCTAATTATCACGGCAATGAGAAGATGTCTGACTCATCTTCAGTGGTTTGGGTTACATGTGTGGGATTGTGTTTTGGATGGAGCACTCCAGAATAGCAACACTCCATCAAAAACACAGTTGTACACCTGTACTCCAAATGGCTGAATAAGGGAAAACACATGTCACCAGAACACTGTGAATCAAATTAAAAAAAAAAAAAGCTGGAAGAGAAATAAAGAAACGTACCATAACACTGGTGTGTGTGAAGAGTTGTTTCTCTAGAGCTCTCTAAATTATTTATCTATCACTAAATCTCTGGTCACAAGCCATGTTTGATTTTGCTTGATGCTGATATAGATGCTGCAACCGGATCTTGCGGAGAGTGCTGCCAACTAATGTTGAGATAGATAAATTACAATAGCAGGTACAATTTACAATGAGAAGCTATTGCTGCTTATGCCCCAAATGTGTGATGTGGTTTTAAAATCTCATGAGCCAGATGCTCATTTACACTCAGGTCCCTTCATATTGCTCTGGCTGTGTAAAAGGCCTTAAAGTGGGAGTATATAACATTTACAATAAGAATCAGGCCCATGAATATGAATATATACACACACACACACACACACACTGAGTCTATTTGGAACATTAAATGATGACTGACTGCATGTTGCCAGTTTCACAGTATCTAGCTTAGAAAATAATAAGAAATATAGAAAAGAAGGTATTTTTGTCTGAACACAGAAAATGGGCCAAATTCAGACAGGATGTGTAAGACTGCATGAATTAGATTTCTGTCATTGTTTGTTTTGCAGTAGCATCCAAAGGCCCTATCAGGCTCCTGGCCATTATTACACTAAGTGTTGTACCAACACACAGGAAGACACAGTCCCTATCCTGAAGAGCCTTGGGTCCAGATTTTAAAAGGTATTTAGGCACCTAAAAATGCAGACAGACAACAAGTGGAATTTTCAAAAGTGCCTCGGCATCTCTCTCTGCATCTTTAAATGCCTAAAGACCTTTAACAACCTGGCGCTTAAACTCATGTACACTTTGGCATGTAGATGTAAGTCAGTCTAGGTGAGTGTAAGTTGGTACAGGTAACTTGCTGAAGCGTCAGAAGAAAGTTAAAGTAGAGGGTGGTGCAACATGGGTGTGGCAGGCAGCGGACAGAAGAAAGTGCAAGTGCCCTGTTTGGTGACTTTTATATTAAATGAGCCCTACAGTTTATCACTATTAACTCCCCGTAGGGGAAAGCATACCAGGCCAAAACTAAAGATATCAATGGTATGTGTAGACAAGAGATTGCATTACCATATGTGCATGGCTATGAGGTGTCTGTCCTAAAATCCTTACTCAGGCTCTATTCAGCTGAGTGTTGCCTGAATAAGGACTGAGTTAAAGACTTCAAGACTGGGGCCAGATATATACTGTATTGATAAGTTTTTAAATGTCTTTTCTATTGTCATATTTTTAATAGAATGCGTTACAGTCTAGAAGCTTAGAGAAGCTTATAAGTGTTACTCTAGTATTGTAGCTTTTAAAACCACACAAACTATTGGGATGCCAAGGTAAACTGTTCCAGCAGTCAGGTCAGGGTCAGGTAATATCTTTTATTGTACCAACATCTGAGACAAGCGTTTGAGCTACACAGAGCTCTTTTTCAGGTCTGGGGAAAGCACTTAGGACATATATCTACACTAAAATATTATGTCAACCTAAACCTAAGGCAGCATACATCGACCTAATTCTGTAAGCATCTACACTAAAAGGTTGCTCCTGTTGATGTAACTCACCCACCACACTGACTTATTAACTCCACTTCCATGAGAGGTGTAGTGCTTAGGTTGATGTAGTTAGGGTGATGCAGTGTCTGCATCAACATTGCATTACTTACATCATCTGTTGGTTGTCAGCTCCACTTCAGGGCTCAGATCTGGAGCTCCCTTGCTTGGGGGTGCACAGCTGAAGACCCCCACCCCACAGAGGCTCAAATCTCAGGTTGTCAGCCCCAGGGTGGCGGGGTTCCAGCTGACAGTACCCTACAATGCTCCACATAGTTATGTCAGTGGAAGTGTACTGGTGAGGATGTGCACCACCAACAGAAGGAGTGTAGTTTGCATGTGCAACACAACTTTAATTATTGTAGTGGCTGTATGTTGACTTAAGTCAATTTAATTTTGTAGTGTAGACATGTCCTTGTAAAGTTATGAACTGAAGCTCCCAGGTTCATCTTCTGAAGGGCTTTTCCCTTATGGACGAGGACTGAGGGGTCTAATGGAGTGATTGTTTTGTCAAAAGTGTTTGTGCATGGCTGATGTGGTGTTTTTGTCTTTTATTATTTTTCTGTGTGAATTCATTCGAGATCATAGTGATTGTCTGATTTCACCTATGTAGTTGTTATTGGGGCATTCAGGTCATTGAATGAGGTACACCACGTTATGACAAGCATGTGTAGGCAAGAAGTTTTGCTATTGATCCGTATAGCAGTGGTGATATGTGTACAAGTTTTGCATTTCTTGTTATGGCAAGGTTTGGTGCTGCTTTGAATTGGTGTTCCCTAGTCTGTGGGGAATTAGCTTCTGATGATGAACTGGTGAAGTTAGGGGGTTGTTTGAAGGTCAGAAGAGAGGGTTCAGGAAGATTTATTTTAGGATTTGGTCCCCATTGAGTCTGGGTTGTAATTGTTTAATGATACCCCATATGAGTTCCAGTGTGAGGTGGTAGGTGACAACTAGAGGTGTGCAGTCAGACTTTTTTCCCTGAATTGAAACAGGTTCTCTTGGGGTATTTGGGTGGTCTACTCCATGATGAGATCTTCTTC
>ML675604.1:70308625-70335481 GCA_007922155.1 Mesoclemmys tuberculata | reverse complement strand
TTCTCTTGGGGTATTTGGGTGGTCTACTCCATGATGAGATCTTCTTCTTTTTTGGTGAAGGCAGTTTTAAGTGTGTTAAAGTCTGTATCCTGGACTTTCCCTTCGGAGCATACTCTGTGGTATCTGAGGGCCTGGCTGTAGATATCAGGTTTCTTGGTGTGGTTACTGGATTTGTGGTGATACATGTGGTGATCCATGACTTTTTTGTATATATTTGTTTTGTATATATTGTTCAACACCATTGTTGAAGCTGATCATGGCGTCCAGGAAGGTGATGCTGGTGCGGGAGTGTTCCAGAAAGAGTTTGATGGATGGCTGGTGGTGGTTGAAGTTGTGGTGGAAATCTGTGAGGGAGTTTATATCATGTGTCCAGAAGATAAAAATATCATGGACATATCTCAGATGAATCACTGGTTTTACGGTACATTTGTCCAGAAATTCTTCCTCAAGGTAGCCCATGAAGAGATTGGCATATCGGAGAGCCATCCAAGCACCCAAGACTGTTCCCATGGTTTGGACAAAGGATTTGTTGTTGAATGTAAAATTGTTATGAGTGAGGATGAAATGAATGAGTTTACCAATGTGTTTTGGATGAATATCTGAGTGTTGTCCATTGTCTTGTAGATAGTTGAGACAGACAGCAATGCCATCATAATGAGGGAGGCTGGTGTATAGAGAGAAGACATCCATGGTGGCAAGGATAATGTTCTGAGGGAGGCTGTTAATATTGCAGTGTCCCTGGAAGGACAGAAGCTGGTAGAATACTTCCGGCAGTGACTTTGAGGTATCATCTACTAGAGCAGGGGGAGTCACTTGTTTTTTGTCAAAGTTCAAAATTCTTGGTCATGGTATAGTCAAGGTCCAGATTCCAGAAATTATAATAAAATAAATAAAATAAAATAATAATAATAATAATAATGAAAAATAATAATAAAAATAAGATTTCGGGATCCATTCAAAGGTGTCTGATGGTCTGGATTTGGCCCACAATCCGCCTATTGACTCCCCTTGTACTACATCCTTTGAAAAGGTGTAATGTCTGCTCCTCTCAGCACTGACTCTACTCTCCAGCAGGGCCAACAGGGCCAAGACTAGGCCTCACCCTCTCTACCAGCTCATCTTCTTTGGGATATCTAGCATGATTGGCATCACTAACATTCCTTAAACCTCAGAGAGCATTAGGAGAGGGTTGTGTCTCTCTTGTACTCTTCTCCACCACACACACACATTTACTGTGTGCTTAATACAGGAACAGACAGAATCTGGCTCTAATTTTCCCACAAGAGCAACTGTGGGCCCAATTCAGCATTGCTCTGCACCTTGTAGAGTCATTTCCACCAACGCAAAGGTCATTCTGATTTGGTAGTACTGTACACTCACTCAAAATGAGTGTAAATGACAGCACAAGGTGCAGGGCTATTGTAAATCAGCCTCTTTGTTAACATACTAGCTGGCACATTCAGGATACTTCCTTCATTTGCAAGAATAATGAGCACTGAAATCAGGAATAACTGATGCTAAAAATATAATGCATATGTAGACCATCCCTGATAGGTGTTTGTCTAGCTTGTTCTTCAAAATCTCCCATGATGGAGTTTTTATTACTTCCCTTGGAAACCTATTCTAGTTCTTAATTATCTTTATAATAAGAAAGATTTTCCTACTATCTAACCTAAATATCTAAGCTTAGTGTCATCCAAATTTTATAAGCATACTTTCCACGCCATTATCCAAATCATTAATGCAAATATTGAATAGTACTAGACCCAAGACAAACCCTCTTACACAGCCCCCCAGTGTAACAGCAAACCATTGACAACTAATCCTTGAGTATGGTCTTTCAACCAGTTGTCCTTGTAGTAATTTCATCTAGATCGCATTTCCTTAGTTTGCTTCATAGATGCAATCTAAGAACTTTATTCTTCTATTTTTGGTTACTGGAGTTAGGACAAGTAGATGCACAGTAACTTTTAGTTAATACTGTGTACTTGTACATACTGCTGTCATAGTATTGCATTTGCAATGCTAAGGTGCTGAATAAAATGACAGCAGTATGTACAAGTACACAATAGTAACTAAAAATTACTGTTGTACCCGCTTGTCTTAACACTACTAACAGAAAACAAATGCACAAAACAATACAAAACATCGAAGTATAAGAGATAAAACAGTGGGATTCTGCCTGTCATCCAGTGACATCTACGTAAATGTAGAAAATTAGCTTCAGCTGACTAAAATCACATCTGGTTGTCGCTACATGGTGTTACACAAGATTTAGTAAAGATTCTCCTCAGCCATTCATGTGTCCCTTACACTTTCTCTCTTGCACTGACAAAAAAAATACCTTGCATATTTCAAATTTCATAGTGATTCAGATCCACTGAATTGGCAAATGTCAACCTACCCCTTTAGGCAAATGTCAGCATGAAGAGCAGAAATGCCAGCAGCGAGCACATATGGCATTGTTTGTACTCTTAAGAATGAGAGAGCTAAACAAGTTAACAAATACAGATGTTTAAAATCAGTACGAGTGTTTAACGAAAACAAACAAAATACTGTAGTATATAAACTAAAACCTGTTTGCTTTTTGCTACTTTTGACCAGCTAGCAGTACTATTTTTGACCCTATACCAGTGAGTCTCTGACATTTAATTACATTAGGACTTTTTTTAGGGACTTTAGTCTCTGCAGATGGTGGGTGGTACTGTGGAGAATGACTTTCATTCTTAGTTAGCTAATAAATCAGCTTTTACAAGCAAGTGTATCCTATGATTTAACATGTGTGTAACAATAATACTGGATTAGGAAGAACAAACTGTTTCACTGAAAATAATATTTTGTTTCTGATTAATATTGCGTACAATGGAGTTTTTCCTGTAAATTAGGAAAAGGATTCCTGCTCTTTTTCATTAGACAGTGTCCTTCACCCCTAGGAGTCCCACTAACCAGGGAATCAAAATTACATTTCTGTAAACCTAGAGTAACTCCAGTGAGTTCAATAAAAGTCGTTCCATTGACTTCAAAGGGCATTGGATCAAATCTTATGTCTCGTTTATAATCCTCGGTGCTTCTTTCTTGAGAGGAGCATTCCTGGATTCTCTGACCTCTTGCCATGGCTTTTACCACAAAAGAATATGATATGTGCCCATATAAGCCAGAATGTAGCCAGCTGCTAATTGTTCAAGGAAGGAAGAGTGCATGGCTCATTCCTACTCTGCACCTCTTCCTTCACCTCAGGCAGGGTAAGAGAACAACTGGAGTCTCTCTGGGTGCCTTCCATTTTGCTAGTTCCCCCAAAAGGAGGGTGAACTCCCATTGCACAGCAGGGAGCTGGGGGAAGTATTGTGCTTCTCTGAGTTGATGTTCCTTTTGGATCTCTCTCTTCTACTGCAGGGCTGTGCCTATCATGCACAACTGAGTTCAATATTAGTCTGAGAGCTGAGGAAAGCACTGCTCTTGGGTTCCTTTTTTATTTGAGATAAAACATTTCAGATAAAAGTTCTTTTAGTGCAGCGACCTAATGTTTAAGGACAGGAGCCAGTTCATGCCCCACTATGCTCCTTCAAGTGACATTTCTTCTATTAAACAGACTGGATAATACCTTATGTAATCAAAAGGTTTAGTTCTGTGTCATGGTGGTTTCCAGGAAAATACATTTTCCTACTTATCCTAGGAGATGTTATAAAAAATGAAAACATGTTGTTTTTTTTTAAATTGAGTCTCCCGCTTTAGATAAGTGCCGAGCTATTACAACAAATGACATCATATTTGGCTCTAGCCCTTGGAAATGAAATGGTATTAAAAAATATGACAGTTTCTGGTAGCAATGTCATAGCCTGTGTTGAAGTTTCAAACAAAACTGACCAAATCAACTTTGAGAAAATGGACTATTTTTATATTAAACATTTATCATGTCAGTTATTGGGTTAATTGCTAGAGCCAGCACAAGCATGCATGAGGTAACATTTGCACATGTTGTGGATAAGATAGAATGGAAATGGATTTTTTTTTTAAGATTATGTGCTAGGGAGATTATGAGCTTGATGGCTGGAATTAGTACAAGCTGTTACTGAGTAGCAAAGTGTGAAAACACTAGATTAGAATGGTTTTAATATATATTATGATGGCCTCTGAAAGTGATGTGCACAATGTGTTGTGAATAGGGGTATTTGCAGGAGGTACTAAGAAAAGTGGTGGGTGGACTTAATTCTGAAAAAGGCTTTCAGAGCCAACATATTTAGTGGATAAACTTAAGGACTTAGACTCACTGATTTAGTTACGAGTGATAACAATTGAAACTTCAACAGAGTTGGAATTTGATGACAGGGCCAGTTTAATGATGTTTGTATGTAAGTTATGGTACCGGAAGAGAATGTAACACTGAATTATATCCTTTACTATACTATTACTATACTATACTAATTCTATTTGAAAAAATATCTGAGAACTTGTTTTGGTTCACATTTTAGTTTTACTTAAAATACACACTGACTATAACTGAAGAGCTAATTGAGGAATGCCATTACCTCTCATTTGTATGTATTTTGTGAAACCATTTTAAAAGTTTGCCCAGATATTTAAGGCAAACATACTCTTGACAAAGGCCAAAGTTTGAGCAGGATTCACAATAAATTGCTGTTTGAAAACAATCATGTTGCTTTTGGTGAAATAAGGGGTTAAGGGGGCTTTAATCCACCTTAAATTGGTGACCTCCTGATTCTGGGGTGCTTTGGGTGCTAGAATGGCCTCTGGAATAACCGAGACAGCCCTAGGGTCTTAAGTTACAGCAACCTGCTCCCAGTTGCCCTTGGGCAACAGTGCTGTCCAGAATCTCCACAGTGCTGCATTCTGCAGCCTTGCTCCCAGCGTCCCAGCTACACCCTCAGTATGCCCCCTCCCCACACAAAACAGCTCAATTTAGAGCCACTTTATACTGTTTTGGCCCCTTTACCTGG
Source organism: Mesoclemmys tuberculata (assembly GCA_007922155.1). Lineage (NCBI taxonomy): Eukaryota > Metazoa > Chordata > Testudines > Chelidae > Mesoclemmys > Mesoclemmys tuberculata. The sequence continues at coordinate 70,330,526 of ML675604.1, read as the reverse complement.
ATTAAAGGGACCAGAGGGGATGGGACTCTCACCCTATATATTTTTAATGCACACCTGCATTTTAGCCCACTACGCCCCAAAATTCTGTTAATCAGATGTGAGCAACTGGATTCACTGGGTCCATTTCTCCACTTCACTAAGGCCACTTTGCATCTCCTAAGCATGCAAAGTGGCCTTACAGTGGCAAGAGATGGTCAGCAGAGAATCCTCCCATGCAGGGAAACTCTACAAGCATAAAGGTGGTGAAAAGGGTTTAGCTGCCTCCCGCACCACCCGCCACCCACCCTTTCCACATCCCTTTGTAGAAGGGGAAAAAAGGGCTATGTCAGGGGCAGGGCAGAATGGAACTCTGCTATGCTCATTCCTCCACTATTGTACAGTTTCTGAAGAACATCAGTGGTAAACTTTAGCACTATGCAGGAGCAGCTCTGACATGCACTAAAGCCAGATGACTTTGAAGCAGGGAGCCATAGCCAGCTCCCTGAAGCTCCCATCTCTGCTCCCCTTGAGAGCCACTCAAACAGAATGGAGAATCGAGCTTTTACTATCTACATGTGTATAATTTCATGATTATCCATGGAGAGATTTACATGGCACAGGAATATGGTTCTCAAACAAGAAAGAAAAAGTGATATGTCTCAGTTTTTTATATTCTTCTCCACCTCTCTTATTTCAACCAGTCACCACTGAAAGGAGATTAAAAGTGTTTGCTGTTAGGGATGTATTCGCCTGTAGGTTATTCTCATCACGAGAGAGATTGTTATTAACAAACATGAAAAAGTAGAAGTTGGCCCAGGGGATAGCAGGTTTGAGATGCACATTTTAACTTTTGATGCTATGAATTCCAAGGGCTGTATACTTCCTCTGTCCACATAAACAAGGGGGATGAAAGTGTTGTTATAGCTGTGATGGTCCCAGGATATTGGCAAGACAAGTTGGGTGAGGTAATATCTTTTATTGGATGAACTTCTGTTGGTGAGAGAGACAAACTTTCAAGCTCTCACAGAGCTCTTCTTCAGGTTTGTGTTAGCTCAGAAGCTTGCGTCTCTCATCAAGAGAAGCTGGTCCAATAAAAGATATTACCTCCCCCACCTTGTCTCTCAACAGAGGATGAAAAGGAGTCAGCTGAGAGATGAAAGGCTCAAGGCCATGCTTCATCTGTGGCATCATCTCCTGACCGGGTGGAAACACTTCTGGATGTGCTTTGCAAGATTCAGGTTCCACAGTTCAGGAGGGGCTGTGGCTGTTCTCTGGCATTGTCACTTCACCAAGCCTGTGGAGATTCCTTGAGGCATTTAATTCTGACTCTGGCAGGATTAATATACACAGGTTCCCCACTTTGAGATGTTAATTCTGTCTCTCTTGAGGGGGAATCCCCATGCAACAGGCAGAGGTATTGCCTTTAGTTTTCATGGTGCAAAAAGGTATGGGATGATGTAGGAGCCAGTGAAAACACAAAAGCCCTGTGTGCCGTGTACTGAATGCCCTCTTATTTTGGAACTTAGCCTTTCCCAAGAGAAGAACACTTCAGAAACATGGGCCATTTTCCATGATAATGGATGCCCTGCAAGTGCACAGAGTAATAAGACGACCGATGAAGAAAGCATTTGGTATGAAGCTGTCACGCTTTTCAATGGAATCTAAAAACAATACAAAGTTCTCACGACTTCCTAAAAGAGTTACTGCAGAAAATGACTATGAGCTTTTACTGAACTGACAATGGTTATGGCTTCCTGTAATGTCAGGTCTGATTCAAGTAATAGCCATTTTCTAATATGGGGCACAGCTACTTTCTCCTGAGAAAGACTGAGCTGGTCTTCAGTCATTTAGTTTGCTATGTTGCCAAAATCACATGACAATCAATTCCCTGAAAGCGCAATATACTGTTCTATTGACTCCCCTATTTTCTGTTCATGAGGGTGGAATTTACGGCTTTCAGCCACCACATTTGCTTTAGGCACAAAAAATTCTTTAAATGTGGTGAGTGGAGTACTATATTTATCATTCAGAAAGGGAAGAGTGTAGAATATATACTGCCCTTCTGCTGCAAGATAGTGAATAAGCAGAGAGTATTTTTTTGGTTCGGAAAATTGTCATTAATTGTAAGGACATGGATTTCAAACACTAGAAGTATTGAAAGCACATGGAGGTTTACCTGGGCTTTGAAGAAGGGGTGCAGGTAGATTCAGGGGCCGCAGAGCCATCCCCGTTGCCAATTCATGGAGTAGTGGAGGTCAAGACTGAAAGAATGAAATCCAACAAGGTTCTTTAGTAAGACAAACTCATGCCACACCAGAAGCCCTTGTAACCACAGCAGTATCTGACCCGGCTGTGTCACTCACCCACTTCCACTTTGCTTCCTGCTAGTTTTTTCTAAACTCAAAGACGACAACAACTCCCGGCATGCAATAGTGGATCTAGCAACACCACACTTGGGCACTGAGATGTTAAGGGAAAAAAGAGCTTTATCAATCTCTCTTCTCCTCCATTTCTTCCCTAAGAATCCATTTCTTTTCTATATTTAGTTTGAGCTGGTGGAAGGCCATTTAAAAATTATTTACATCGGGCACCTCTGTGCAGGTGTTTATAACCACAGAAGGCATTTTCATGGTTTCCCAAGGAAAGAATTTACCCAGTGGCATGTTCTTGAATCTATAAATGAACTATTTTCCACAACAGTGTCAGGCATCAAGCACATCATGTAAGGAAATGACAGGGCAATTACTCCGACAATAGTATAGGAAATATTACAAAATAGATGTGGAACAATACAAATAATATTCTAAAGAATTCTAATTTAGCATGACAAATCTGTAGCAAAATACTGTGTTACTGATTGGATATGCAATGAAAATAAATGTGTGATGTTCCAAACAGAAGTTCCAGGCAGAACTTCTTCCTGCTGGGTGATAGCTAGCTAGCAACATATGAAGTGGATTAACACCAACCAAGTGGTCCTGGGTTTGAACTTTCCTTATAAAATTCTGGAACATTTTGCAAGATGGAGAAGAAAGAATAGCATCATAATAAAGAAGAAGGGAGATATCAGATCCTCAACTTTAGTTTAGTTTACTTGAACCCTTTAAGAGGAAAGGTAATGAAACCTATAACAACAGCATTGTAATAAATGTTTACATTTATATAGTCCTAGATCTCAAAGTGGTTTACCAAATTTATACTGCAGACAATCATTTCAGCATCACTGAAACACAGTAAAGTCTGGGGTGAACGTGGCAAGTGTTTAACAGCAGACAACATTTATTATAGAGAGAGTAAAGATGAATGTAACCATGATTCATAGTGAAATTAGATAGGCAGAAGGTAGTAATTCAGTTGGAATTTGGCCAGAATACAGAGGCTAATATACCTATTTATTATACTGTATAATCAAAGTAAATATATTTGAATTTACATTTCTTTCTTAATGATAAACAAAGTAACTACCATTGTATTAGGTGTCTGGTAGAAATGTGCTGGGGGTAAGCTGTTTGATTTGTGTATGCTGGTGCTTCATATTAGACTTTAGGCAGTACATCTGGCCTCACTTGGTCATTTTCTAACTTGCCAATCTTATTGCTGAAGTATATTTTATTATTATTTCAAAGTAGCCACATCAACTATTATTTTTTTGAAATGTAAATGTTCATGGAAGTGTGTATCTGTTTTGATTTTGTTGTTGTCAGATTGATGTGGAGAATAAATTAAATGCAAGTATACACATTTCTTGCCATCACAAAGCAGCAAAATTGTATCATGCAAACTTTTATTCCATTTTAAACGGGAGATGTAAAGTCATGTGAGCATATTGTTATAAGCTTCTGCCAACTGTAAACCTCATCACAGTTCCTGTAAAGTACATTTCCACAGATTAAGTTACTGCCAGGGAAGACTTTAACAATATTCTACCCTACTTTCAACCAACAACAATTAGCATTAGCAAATGATCCAGGCCACTGCCTGGAATCACATATGACTTCTATTCAAGAAAGACAAACTTTTATTCAAACCAGACCCATAAGCTAAACATGAGTTCCCCTGTTTAAAATAATGAATCTGAAGTAGTTTCTATCATTCATTTTACAAATCACTCTGAGCTTTGAAATCAAGTTGGCTATTTTCCCTTGTCTATGTTAGCCATCTGGTAAGGATGACTTTTCTAGCACTGATGTCTAGGGCTAGGATTTATTTTAAAAAAATATTATCCCTTTTGTCTTTTTGGAACTTGGCCTTTTAATATGGCCAAAACTCAGCTTTGAAAATGGAGATTGTCCTAGGAAAAAATATTACCACACATGGCATAACTTCCTCTATACAATTCTTAATATATTTTGCAGTCAAATTTTAGTTTTGAATGTGATGATTCAAAAAAGCACACATATGTTTCAGGTCATTAAAGCTCATTGTAAAAATAATAAAGACACAAAGGGCTTATTATTGAGAAACAATGTGCACCCTTTTTACTCATGGGATTTTGAAGATCTGCTTTATTTTTCAATGTAAGACAAGTTCAGGATGCAGTTTTCTTGCCACGTACCTCAGTGATGTGAAACCCCCAAAAATAGAAAGTGGGTAGATTTAGATGTAAATGAAAAATCTTGGCATTTAGCATTTGAATCCTTTTCTTAAATAAAAACTTTAAAATGTATCCTCTTACTGGCTGTTGTTCCTAGTGAAGGGGGTTACCATATCTTATATCATAAACCTTATTCTCTATGGATGCAAATTGAATGAGTCAGATAGTTCAAGCAATGTGGACACTTCATTGTAACAAACACTACACCTTCAGCATACAGTATAAAAGTTCACGATGACCCATTAACCCATAACATGGATGAATATCCAGAAAATACCCCTGGAATGAAACCATCACTTCTGTTCAGTCGTTATTTCTGATCCAAGAACTGAAGCAAATATAGGGCTTGATGCTGAGGGTTCTGGGCACCTACAACTCAAACTGAAAAAAATGGGATATACAAATGCTCAGCACCTCCCAGGAAGGAGTCGCTGTTTCCACTGAAGGCAATGGCAACACCTCCATTAACTTCACTGGATTTAAAAAAGCAGCCACAGCAGAGTCATCAATCCCAAGGCCAGAAGAGACCATTGTGATCATCTTGTCTGACCTCCTGTAGAACACAGGCCATAGAACATAAAAGATCACGATGAAAGTCATCACACGTACAGAGCATGTGTGCAATTATGAGAACAACCCCAACTGCCAAATTACTACTGGATTTATTTCTCAGTCACTGGAGTTATTTTCTGGAGAAAAGAGAAATGCAATACCTTTTTAATACACTTCACCCCAACTATTTTCATAATGTATATGGGCCAGATTGTGGCATTTTGTTACAGATATGAGTATGGGGTACTCATCGGGTACCATCCCTACATACCCTACATCATGGAGTAATTCATCGGGACCATAGAGAAGGATTGTGCTTTGGAAGTAAACCCCAGTTCCACATTTAAAAGGAGGGGAAAAAACTAGAAATTTGAAAAGAAAAAGTTAAAAGGAGGGCATTGAGAAGAGAAAAAAGTCAACTTTCTTTAGTTAGCTGCAAAAGAGAAACATGTAGTGTCAGTTGCTTTTGCATCAGCTATGGTAAGAATTGGGAGTAAAATCCAAAACTCTGATTAGCTTTGATGTGCAGGGGTAGAAGGGAAGGACTGACTACGTTTAAATCATCCTGTTGGTTTTGGGAAGAAAAATATTCCCTTTTGATATAGCACTACATGACTTACCAGGTACATTATGGTACCTCTGAAACATCAGACATTGGCAGAGGTAGGATAGGGGATTATTGATCTGTTTTAGTATGGCAAATACAGTGTTCGCATAGACTGCAGCTCTTTGTTTAATAGAACATACTTTCATCAGTTCAGGACTACATTCCATGTAAATATTGTATCACCTCTCGAGTAGAGACTCAGTGATCAGAAGGGAGTCTAACATATACCACTGTACAAATCAGCTGTGAATTTGTCCCAGTCATACAGACAGCCGATTAGCAACATAAACGCTATGTCATACAATAATCTTAAAAAGAAGTACATCATGAAACTTGATTATAGCAATCCCCAGAGTAATTCTTGGAATTATAAAGAACAGAAGATAGTCAGTCAATACTTTAGGTGAGAACCTAGGCTACAATGACAATAAACACAGCAGCTTCAAAATGTTCAACCAACTGTTCAGATTGTAAAGTAACTTACATTAACCAGAAACCTTCACATTGATGAGGAATGCAGGAAACAACAGCCTAGCACTAACAAGTGTCAGTGCCCTCCCAGCTGACAGAAAAAATGGGAGGAATGAATACCCTGAAATCTGGAGTGCTTGGGAAAAGGACAGCCAGTGCCTGGGATAAACAATACTAGGTCAGCCTGCAACACTCTATAAAACATATGAAACACAGGGACTCCAAAATGGCCATCCAAAGTTTCTGACTGATCTTATATAGCAGTGATTTAAACTGTACTCAACACAATTTCACTTCTGCTTTTTAGCTGATGTAGACATCCCTCCAAGGCAGTTTTCAAGCCCACCCCTCTAACCTAAATGTCAAAGTACCAGTAACAATAACCTTTACAAAGTTTTGGTTAGCAAAGACATTCAACCTGTTGTCCAGGATTTTGTTCTTACAATCTCACTTCTCAGAAAGAATCTGTCTACTCACAAGTTAGATTCAGTAGGTAGCTGATGCATGGCTTCTTGAAAAGTAGTCTTGAAGCATTTCTAGCACTTAATGAATTCTGAGCCTGGTTCAAAAGTGTATTAGGTTCTTGAATTAATCACAAAATGTATATTTAAATCATTTCAGGGAATCTCTGAATATGTAGACAACCTGTCACGCTGTATATGTGGGTATTATTTTTAACAGGTTTAGAGTGAAATTGGTTATTGGTAGGGTCATAAAAGTGAAGAATTGATGCATAGGTAAAATTGAAGAAGTGTGAAAACTTCCCCATGACATTTTTGAACTACAACACTGCTGTTTCCATTCCCGTGTCTCTTGTCAGCAGACATTGCCGATGATGCCAAATTAATTATTGCTTTGATATGGTTGATACCTCCCTACATGAAGAGGCGGTACCACATTTCTTACCATCACTCCTGGAAGTTCAAGCTCCACAAGACAGAATCACAGAAGGCAGTCAGAGATGGAGAAGACCTATCTAGTACGTATTTCTGTCAGCACTGGCTCCCTGCTTCACAAACTGCTGACTAGCTGGTACTTAATATCATTCCCAGATATACAGTGTCACCATCTATAGCACAAATACAATTGCCCACATCCTACCTTGTGGCCCACTAACACCCTCTTTTTTCTTTGTGAATTAGGAGTACAGGGCAAACTCAATCACATCAATGGCACATTCTTAGAGTGTAGCTGTCTAGACCATTTCCTTTAGACTATGGCTCAAGAGTCTTTTTAGAGTAATTGCTGGAACACAAAGCAAAGGTAATGATTTTCAAGGGATGCCTTACAAGGCTCAGGCAGTGATTTACTAAAAGGTGTTTTACTTGATTATAAATGAATATGTTTCTATCAGGTTCCCTTATATCTTTGCTTTGCTGTAGAAAGAGGTATTTATTTTTGATAGTATAGAACTGTATTTTTAAATCATTAGTTAGAGAAAGTGCAGGTATTTTAAACAATCCTTTTACCCCATCAACTCCATTTGTTCTGTATTTTCACTCATGATCTTATTTCTTGCCAGCCATGCTTATCTGCAGTGACCCACATCTGCTCATCCCACTTCCTGGGATGCACACTGAGAGCTGCTGCCTTTCAGGAGAAGCTTTGTTATAGTCTTCCTCTTCCTCCTCCAGAAGCTGCTAATTCACACCTTATCTCTGGACTAGATCTTTTCCTGTCAGAGCTGCTATTACCATTGCTCTTTTAGAATAATCAGCAGGGGGGGCTCCTGTAGCGAGACAGCCTGTTCCCTCTGGCATACATACGTATTTTAAACAATATACCCACTAGGAAGTATTGGTTTATAAATTATTAACCACAGTTCTCAGACACACTAGCAGACTCACATCTGTGGACATTTTATGTAAAAGACAAGTAATGGGAGAAGGTGAGATCTTCAAAGTGTCTTGTAACTCAAGAAGGCCTGTATTATATAAGCACAGAAGGCAGCAAGGGATTATAATAAGTTGTGTTTGGGCTACACTGTAGACCCTGCTCTTAGGACTGTTGCTTGATTCCTGGTGCCAGCAATGCCTTTTGTGAGCAGAAAGCTTCCTGAGCTCAGTGCTCAAGGAAAAGCCTATAGGGAATATTTCAATCACTTTTCTCCTTTTGGGTGGGCAGCCCAAGCCAAGCCATGGAATATTTGCTGGCATTGCCAGACCCCATGGGGTGTGGGGCATGCATAGTATGCATATACAGATGGGAGGTGGGAGGAGGAAGGCAGCAGTGGAGTAGCACAATTTGAAGTTGCTATCAACATGAATGCAGAAAAAGCCTGTTAGTGAGAAGAAATGTAGGGTTAAAAAAAAGGAAATACTTCAGAAGCCAGGTCTACACTTACCTTGCAATTTGGCGGCAGTCAACGGGAGTTACGCAAGCTACACAAAGCTTTGTAACTCCTCTTCTATGCGGTGTCTTCACTGTGCTGCGCTGAAGGGAAATGCGTTCCCATCGACGCAGCGCTATGCCCCTTGAGGGGGTGGTTTTAATGTGTTGACTTCTGGATCAATTGAGCAGGTCTTTACTGACCGCTCAATTGATCCGGATAGATTGATCTGACAGCGGCGAATTTGCCACCATCAGTGAAGACATACCCTCTGTTCCAAAACAACACCTCTTGTTTTCACTGCATTTTTCTTTTAATCTGCTACTGTTTTTCTGAGCATTTTTTCAAACTAACTACATTGTGCGTATTTGCGAATAGGAGGTTATATTGACACTGTGATATAGATGCGTATACCTGAAATCTAGGATGACATATTTATATCTTGATTATCTGGATGATTTATTTAGAAAGCTGCATTACGGATACACAGTAGTCTTATTAGAGCAAGTTAAAGTGCATATTGAACTCAGCTGTGTTGTAATTTTTCTGGATGAGGCTTCGGATTTGGTTGTTTGCAAATGTACATAGCCAGCAGAGGTTGGGAGGTAAGATATGCAGAGTTTCTTGTTTCTAAACTAATTTTGTTTTTAAATCTCTCACTCTTCATGTTCTCATTGTTTGAGGTATTTTATCATATTGAGACAATCCAATACAATTTCTGTTTATCCTAGTGCCAGCCAAAAATAAAATAAAGTAAAATAAAATAAAAAGCATTTTTGTATCATGCCATATAATTAGCTACTCAAGGATATAACTATAACAGTGAAGATGAATACAAACATAAACTGCGGTCTAGCTACAACTGACTAAATATATATCCTCACATACTTTCTTTAATGTCTATTCAGCCAGAAGAAATTAACTGAACAATACAGTCAATTAATATATTTTTCTGTTCTTTAACAAGCTCTTGTCAAAACCTTCTATGTGGTCTCTTATGCCTAGAGGGAATCAGTTTGCCATGCCTCTGTATTCTCCATCAAGTCTCTCCTTAAAAATCTCCTTTTCCTAAAAAGCCCTGTACATCCCAGTCCTCCTCTCCAAGAAGTATTTACAAGTCAGAGAAAAATATATTTTGAAAAAATCCCAAACAAAACAAAACTCCTGGAACCAACGAAACATTAGTTAAACAATGTTTTTCATTGCTTCCCAACCCTGGTGTATATGTGGTCCATCTAGACCTGGTTCTGCTCCATACAAGGAGAAATCTGTATTTATGCAGAGGCTCATTCGTTTCATTGGGGTTTTGAAGTCAATGAGACTAATTGCAGCATACAAAGTAAGCACATCCCTCAGAACTGAGGCCCTAGATTAAGCTATTTGGGGCAGGGACCTTGTCTTATTTGTATGCAGAGCCCCTCGTATGCTATCAGTGCTATGTGAACAGTCATACACATTGAAATAAGGCTAGTTGTCAAATTAGGCTGATACCGTAATTTAGCAGCATCTATTAAAAAGTAGATGCAATTCATAGAATATATTATTCTTTGGTAAAATTCAGTTTCCTGGTGGAAGTGAGACGTCTTTAGCTCACAGTATCCATTGCTAATGATGCCCATGACTGAAAGAGTCTTTATAAAATGCAGACTTTTTTTTTTTAAACAACTAAAGAATAACAAGGTGTAACATCAGATGTCCATTAAGCCAGGGGCATGGCAGCCACTGTTTACATCTAAAATTCCTCGGATTATCTTTCCCAGTGACACTATTAACTTGTTCTACCTTCAAACAACTGCAAATCAGAGCATTTCCCCTGACCTAATTCCTCTGGATATTGCATTATCCAAATGAGCCAGACTGTGTGAAGTGGCTTTTTGTTTCCTGGACACACAGGATTAAGCAAGGGGATGTGTGTTGTGTGGAGTTAAAAGAAAAAGACATGTAAAGTCTTTCTGTACACATGACACCTTTAATATGAATAATTTCAGTTTTATTCAGTCAATCCTCAGTAGTGCTCTATAGTCAAACCTAGTTTAAAAATATATTTTTTTCTTTGAACAGCATTTTTACAGAGGGGATTAAATAAATGTTACAGATCTATATACTCTGCAAGGCTGAGAATGGAATAAGGAAGAACAGTTTCATTTCTAGAAGATTTCACAAAAAGTAATACTGGGTCATCCTTACGTTGCTTGGTAATTAAAATGTAGTGTGTGTGTTTTAAATAATTTTAAGGCAACTGAAATGTACAGTGGTTGTAGATCTATCATTGAGAAATAAAAACATTGTAGATGTTACATGTGAAAAACTACCTAGAGGGCAGTTCAACAATGGTAGGCTAACTACATACAGATTTTAAAGGTATTTTTCTCCAAGTTGGCACAAGTAATCATGATTCTGAACCTCCAATAGTTGGGCTCAATGGCAACATTCCCATATATGTTAGGAGGATTGGGCCTGTGGGCTTGAACCTGAAAACCTTTAATCCCAAAGATATCCCCACTGAATTTAAAGACTACTCAGATTCATAAAGGTTTGCGAGATTTAATTGGCTGCACATAAGGAGTTCTTATGTGCATAACAGTTTGCAGGATCAAGCCAGTTATGAAATGGCTAATTTAGGATTGAAGCTGATAGAGATTCTGCACTGGGGAGTTTTAGTAGGGAACAGGGCCATCATAAAGAAAGGTGCTCTGAGGGCTAGGACTGAAATCCTACCTTTTCAAGGTCACAGGATCTGGTTGAAAGGCATCCCCAGCTTGGTGTTTGAAACAACTTTGGCTTTTGGTTGAGATGATTCCAGAATATAAAATGAGAAGCCGTCTTTACATCTGCTCCCTTTGGCAAAACTCTGATCCAACAAAGAACCTAGGAATATGCTTCACTTTAAGCACCTGGTAGCCCCAGCAGAAGCTACCAGGACTATTTTCCTATTTAAAGTTAAGTGTGTGTTAAGCTTTGCTGGACTAGGGCTGAGCGTACTGCTACCTCACTGGTGCCAGTGACTCAGCTCAAATATCAGATTGTCAGTAACGAATACTTAAAATTGACAGTCTGGGGTCAATCCATGGGGATGAAATGTAGTCACCCCAAAGCATTAATTGAATTAACGAGAATGAGCACATCTGTTCAATCATTATTTAATTATAGAAGACTTACAATTAGAAAAAATGGCTGAACTCAGCAACTAAACTATGGCTTGAGCTCTAGTGTGTCGGTACTGAATCACCACACTGAGACAGAAGGCATAGCTTGAAGAGTCCAGAGGGCCATGCAAAATGTTCACAAATAATTCAAACCCCTGGAAATTTTGTTTGGAATTCCTATCTGTGAAGTGATTCTGAAATTTTAGTTTCATATTTGAAAGCCGGACCATTTGTAACAAAAATGGGTCCATTTCACTCAAAAATAGTTCTGTATGGAGGAAAGACCCCATTTTTTTAAACTCAGTTCTGTTTAGACAAAGATTAACATTCAAAGTTCTGAATTTTTGCACTTTTATATGTGAAACTGGCTATTTTACAAAAGTTTCATGACAACCGTAAAATTCCTGAGTTGCAAAATGGTCAAGAATGAAGTTATGACTTTTTTCAAAAAATGTGTCATAATTTCTGTCTGTCTCTCAAGTTGAGTCTCTCCTGCCCCTAGAATATTTTCTTGATGTCCAACTGAATTAACTGTTCCTACATCCATGGAACATCCAGCTCATTCATGGCTGGCAAAGATCAACAGACTATGGTTAGGTAACATCATGATTTGTATTCAATCTGAGCTCTTTCTGTATTAGGAAAATGACACTGTACCCTCAAAGAACTTCTTTGATTTTTTTCATATTTTTAATGGAAAGATTCTCCTGGAGCAAGCGTCTTCAAAAGAGCCTGTACATTTTCTCTGCTCAATGAAATCATGGACATAGAAGCCTGGCAACATCAGAAGAATTGGGCATATTCCAAATGCAACACATACTGGGATATGTGGATGGAGTCTCCATACATAAGGGGAGTGGAGTGATAGTATAGATTCCAAGTTCCATGGAGCCACTGCAGTGGAATATATGAACCACAAATGAAGATTTGGAGTCTCATTTTAAGTCACAGAATAAGATTCTGTATTTGGGGGGCAGGGAAGGGAAGTGAGACCTTAATTGAACAGAACTGAACAGAACCCTGAATAATTAAATAGCATTAAACACATCAAATCTTTATTCTAGGGATAGTTCTTTGAGCAGCACGCTTGCCACAACAAGAGATTCTGTTTCTATTCTGAAAGAGAATATTGCTCATGTGTGCCACACACATTGTCTCAGAAGACTCATATAAAGAGAAAAACACTTTTTAAGATCACAGCTGCCCCAAGATAGGTAGATTTCAAGGAACAAAGAGAATAAAAATGTAATAAAGGAGGAGACTTTTAAAATGTTTTAAATAACTTTTTAGAAAGCTGGAGTAGGATGTGTGGAAAAACTTAAAATCTTTAAAGCATCTTTTAATATGTTAGTTAACTGAGATATTTATTAACTGATTTATTAGGTTCTACACTATTGGATCCAGGTCAGTATAGGAAATACTCAGCTGCAGTGGGTCTCTACAAAAAAAAAAGGTCAGACTATTCATATATTTTCTTCTATTATTGGGAAATTGCTTCTTAGATAGGACTATAGTAGATGTGGAAAAGCAAGTTTTTGCATTTCTATGTATTCCCAGTGGTCACGCTGTGACTTCCTGTGCATACTGTTCCAATGCTCCTCTGTCTAACTCCATAAAATAGTTCACTTTGTATTCCCCAGAATTTAATGAAATATAGGGGCCGTCAATTTTTCAGAAGAGGAGCAGAGCATGTTGTGGTATTATGAGAAAAAAATAAATTGTCATACTATGCAAATATATATTAGCAGAGTTTCATCATCTCAGAAGCATAAACACTACCACTTCCAAGAGACAGATTCTCCTCTTTCAGGGGAAAACACATTTCCCTTTGAAAATGGTATATAATTCTTTTAGTAACAATATGTACATTAACTTCCATTATAATCTTACATATAAGTCAGAATTATTATTTTAAATCGTATTGTATTACTTGTTGTGAATTTTTATTTTATTTTATGGCATATTTGATATATGTGTCTGAATGTAAAAGTAATAAAAAGGGAGCTAGAAAACTGCAGGTGTGATTTATAAATGAGTTGCTGTGCTCTCTTCTATAGAAAAATCTTGAAATTCTGTCTAGTCACAGTAGGTGTTATAACATCCTCTCAAAAAATATCAGCAGGAAGGCAATTCAGAATCTTGACTCATCCCTGTCCCTGCTCCCATCCTTCCACTAAAGTGATTCTTACATCTCACACTTCCCATGTTACCACTGTAATGCTACACCTATTGTTGAATCTAGGGTAACATTTCCATATACACTGTGGTGACTTAGAAGAATAAGTCCCATTGCTTTCCAATGAGTCCAAACACATGTAGATGTAATATACATACTTCTATGTTTTTTTACTACTCTGAGCTCCTAAATAGCTTTCTTTGGTTCTTTCGCCTTTAAAATATAATCTTTGCAGTTCCTCTTAATATGATTTTACCTTTGCTGAATGATACTAAAATACAAGTAAACTGATGAAGTACCATGTTGGCAAGTATATTTTTGATTTCTTTTTCAAAGGAAATTCACAAGATGAGAGGAAGGATGGCAGAACTGACAAAGCAGGTTAAATAAAAGACCCCTGTATGAAAGTGCACAATCCTATATTTTGCATTGGTGGTGTACGTAGACAATAAATGCCAGAAATCAGGAGGAAGGTGCCACTTTCTCAAAGCTAGGTGTGCAAACCCATCCTTTTCACATATTCTGCAATCTCCTTTCATATAACTATAGTCCCTGTTTCCAGGGTAAAACATCTTAAATCATTTAAAAGGTTTATTAATGTCTTTTCCATTCATTTCCTATTGTCACTTCTAAAAGTACTCTGCCAGAAGACTCCTTGGCAGCTAGATAACCAGTTCACCAAGTGGCTATATGATATGAATGTAAATAAGATGGTTAGTTGTTATTATACAAAGCACATACTTTTCTGCTTCTTACTAACCACTTGCAAGTGTAAACAACAGAGAGCCACATCATTTTGAATAGAAATGTTGGGCCAGATCTTCAGGGTAAATGTTGTAGCTCAACTGTAGTTAATTGAACTACTTCATTTCAGACCATTCTGGGACTATTGTTTGTGGTCTTCATATAGACTTCGGAAGTGGATTATATCTCACTAAAGCCAGTACAATGCAGGTGATTGTCATGGTGTCATTCATTAATTACTTCTCTTGTTGTTCTAATGACAGATTTTTCTCCCTGAGCATTTTCAGTTGTAGGGACAAGCTTCTTCCAAAGCAGCCTGGGTATCGGCAAACCGTGCTCAGAAAGGGTGCGGCAGAAGAAGCTGAGGGGATTAACTAGATTTTGTAACCATGCATGCTGTAGATCACGAGCGCCCTACGTGCTGATTGAGAGAGCCCTCGGCTACTACTAATCATGTAGATGTATCAGCGGGTTAATCAATGAACAAGCCTGAGATATGTAATAAAAGAAGCCTGTGGAAAGCACGGGCATGCCTCTTCTCATCTCACACTGACTCCGTGTCTGATCTTCGCCAACGCTACATTCAGTTGTCATTTTGATTAGAGATGGAAGTATATGGAACAAATACAGTAATTCAAATCCTTTTAGAACTTAATGAATTTAATATTTCAAAGGCTTGTAGACATTATTTTTTTAAAATTATTATTTATTTGTTTTCCAATCATGCCTAAAAGGTACCAACTGAGATCAAGATCTTGTTGTGCTAGATGCTATACAGACAAATAGTAAGAGAAGCTCTGAAGAGTTAGTAATTTAAATAGATAAGGCAGGCAAAGGGTGATAGATTGAAAATACTGGTATTCCAATTTTACAGAGGGTGGACTGAGGCACCAAGAGGTGACTTGCTTCAGGTCACACATGAGGTCTGTGTGAAAGAGATGAGAGCGGAAGCAGATCTCCAGTCCTGTGCATTAGCCACAGATAATGATTCTTATCCTTTTGATCCTTCTGTGACAGATATTTCTTTTTCTTTTTTGAGGGGGGGCGGGGTTAGTGGAAGGGAAACAATTTTTCCAAATGATGCACTAAAAAGAATCACCAAACCTCAGACATTTTGAAGCGATCTAGAGGTTTCTCCCACCACTAAGTCAAATATCATCACCAAAATCATTGTGGCAGAAAATTCATAAATTAATTTGGGAGAGAAGGAAACTTTAGCAAGTCACCTACTCCTAATTCACATAGGGTCATGGTATTGGAAGTGTTATTGGGTATTATGGAAGTGTTAACTCCAAATTAACTGGAAGAGTGGAAAACAGGGGAGTAGGAAAGATCTGTTGTTGCAGCCTGTGTGTAAGTTATAAATAAGGTCTTACTAAAAACATGTTGACACTGACTATTAGGGGTAAAATTTTCAAATGTAGCTAAGCCTTTCAGTGAAACTTAGGCTTCTAATAGGTCAGTTTTGAAAATTTTACCTCCGAAGTTTAAAATGGATGCAATGGAGAATGGGGAGCCAGAGCAGGATGTGAACTGCAGATTCTGTAACTTTGGTCCAAGCTCTGATTCTCAGAATATCCAGGTGACTTGTGGGCAAGTAATCCACTCGTCCTTCTGTACAATTGCAGGAGCTGCTGAAAAGGGACTGCTCTGTCTGGCGGAATGTGGCCCATTTAAATGGCCCCTCTTGGGGCCACTTATAATATCTGTTTGCCTAGGCTGTGCTGCACACTTGGCACCTTATAGGGAATTAGGCACTTTAACTTTGCCATGCCCACAAGTAATGGGGTGACTTTCTGAGGGCATGATGTTGTCTAATTTGCTCTTAACCAAACATTTTTCTATCTATCTTAGGGTCACATGCAACCCGTCTGCAGGGTAAAACATCTGCCCCAAACTCCATGGAGTTTAAAGCATATCTTCCTCTTAGGGTGAAGGGTCTGTAGGAAGTTATAGCTGTGTAGAAGAGGAAAGGGCCATGGATGGTGGAATTCAGCAGATTCTTGGGGTCCATAAAGAAGTCTTTCCAAACTGAGCTGAAGCCTATAACTTCTTGGATAAGGGCCATCCTTTCCAGAATAATCACTAGACTCTTCCTCCTAATAGCAAACTGATACTGACTCTCCCCTCATAGACTTCCCTGCCTTAGATGGGTTATAGGCATCAAAAACAGTTACTGTTTGGTGAAACCAGCAATTAACATGGATTTCTAGTAGAAATTCATGTGGTACCAAAGGGAATACAATGCAGAAATCTAGTATCCATGTCTACTTCAGTCCACACAGAGCAATAACTGCATAGATTATTAGGGTCACCACATATGACCATACTGCTATAAAGATGACCCAGGGCTTAGATGAGATCATCTCATGGATGAGGAAGAGCTGGTTGAAACAGAACCTGAACAAGGCAGAGGTGATGCTGGTGGGCAGAGGAAAGTATTTTGAAAAGTTTGTAGTCACAGAGATGTCCCCTTTGGTTGAATATGCACAATTCAGTCCAAAATTTAGGAGTATTCCTTAATTCCTCACTGACACTAAACTCACATGACAGCATCTGTGAGTAATGCATTCTACCATCTCCAGTTGACTAGGAGACTCCATCATCCAATAGGAAGGGATGATTTAGCCCCAGTTATTTTTGTCTTTATTAGCTTCCATCTGGACTATAGCAATGCAATACACCTTGCCTGAAGCCATCAGCCCTTAGGAAATTCCAACTAGTACAAAATGCTATGGCATGCCTCATCACCAGCACAGGCTACTGTGAGCATATCAGACCTGTCTTCCACTCCTTACACTGACTTTCCATAGAATACTGAGTCAAATTCAGTGTCTTCGTCTTCAATGTCCTCAATTGCCTGGACCCAGGATATCTAAAAGAACACCTAAAGCTCTTGGATGACCACCATAGGTCGAAAACTCTAACTTATTGTGGCAGACGAGCAAAACTCATCTATGTGGGTGACAAATCTTTCTTGAGGGCAGGTCCCAGACTGTGAAACGAACTCCCAGTGAAACAAAGGACCATCACAAACCACACCTCCTTCTGCTCCAAGTGCAAGGTGTACTTCTTTGACCTTACCTTCTCTAACATGAACACACAGCAGTACATACTTATAAATATCCCCCAACAAAAATAAAAATCCTATCAAAACAAAACACTCCACTGCACACACACTTCTTCCCCTGGGAAGAGGATGAGAGCAGAAACCATAACGTGAAAGATGTGGTCATATCACTTACTGAACTACTGGAAAATGCTCAGATACTGCAGTGATGAGCTTGGTATAAGAACCTTTATCATATAGAGCATTTAAAGCATTTTCTGTCAACTAAATTAGAGGCACTGCTTCCCCTTTCTGCATATTTTGGGGCTTTTCTGACTAATTTTCCTTCCTTCCACACTGCAACATAAGAAACATGTCTTTGGTGGCTTGTTTTATTTGAACACAAGGATGGTCTGTCCTGCTGTTATTCACATAAATCGTCCCTATCGGAAATACTTGTTTATACAGTATTGGTCACCATATCACAGGAAAGGGATATTATTGTCCTTTTGTAACAATGCAGCATACCACAAACCACAAGACGTCATGTGATAAGGGAAAGGTTAAAGGAGCTAGACTTGTTCTCGCTGGCAAAGAAAAGTACTTGGGGTGACCAAGCAGAGACTTTTGAAATTATAAGGGGTTTAAAAAACAAGTGACAATCTACAAAACTGGGACAGGATCCTCTGGTGTGCTGAGACAGTGTCCAGTGCACCTAGCTGGGGGATACTAGTGATTTTCCATCTCCTTTACACTCCCCTTAATCTCCAGGGATGCTGGGAGCTAGTCTGGCCCCTGTTGCAATTTAGGGTAGCCCAAGAGATCATCAGAGCATAGCATGCTGTGAAAACACCCCTCCCTGCCCCAGCATGCTTCCAGTGCTGAGGTGAGGCCAGGAGAGTGTGGCTTAGGGCAAAGCTTGTGTTAGGGCACATCTGCACTTAGAGTGCTGCAGTGGCACAGCTGCGCCGCTGTAACATTTAATGAAGATACTGCCTGCATCAACGGGAGAGCTTCTCCTGGCAGCCTAGCTACTCCACCACCCCGAGAGGTAGTAGCTATGTCAATGGGAAAAGTCCTCCTGTTGACACAGCTCTGACTACTTCAGGAGTTAGGTTGGTATAACTGGTGCTCAGGGTGTGACTTTTTCCTACTCTCCGAATGACTTAAATTTGAGTGAGTGAAAGATGGCTGTCACAACCGTATTGGCTGCTCCCCAAAACATATATGCCATTGCAATGAAACATATGGGAAAGTTACCTAGGAAATGGGTATCACTGCAAGAGAACTGCTTTGATGGAGAGATTTTGTCATTAGGGTTTTCCTCAGGCCTTGGTGCTGTGCAATTAATGGGAATTTGCAAAAGGCTTATCCCTAATCTTTAAAGAAAAGAGTCCTGGTGATTCTGCCTATTTATCAAAGGAATATGAGATTGTCATGGAAGTTAATATCTATTTAGGATGATATGGGAAGAGGGGAAACCAGAAAAGTTGAGAGCCTCTTTTTAGCAATTTGTTTAAATTACTCTGTTAAAACATCCAGGTTTATATCTCAAATTTACATTCATTCTGTCTCTAATCACTAAAGGCATTATCTCACAAAAATAAAAATACAAATTACCGGTAGATGGTTTTGGCCTCTCCTCTGGGTCTTCTCTCCACTGGGGAAGGCTATGTCAGATAGGAAGTGCAGAGTTAACATGGGTACCTCGGATGCGTTCAGTTATTATGGCGATGAAGACCATAAAGGATAGAGTAACATTTCAATCCTGACTCAAGTTCAGGCTTGTAAGAAATGAACTGGTGCTTGTAAATAATGGACTTAAGGCTGTATCTAGACAGCAGCTGAGATGTGTAATTCTCAGCTCTGACCGATGTACATGCACTAGCTGTGCTTGAGCTAGTGTGCTAAAAATAGCAGCGTGGCCATGGCAGGTCGGACAGTGGCTCAGGCTAGCTGGTTTAGTACATGCCTAGGATCTTGGATGGGGTTGTACTTGGGCGGCTAGCCTGAGCCACTACCCGCACTACTTCAGCCACAGTGCTATTTTCAGGGGCAATCTTCAGCAGAACTAGCGTGTGTATGTCTACCCAGTCTGGGAATTACCCCTCCCAGCTCTTCTGCAGACCTGCCCTAAGTGGCTGAAAATGAATTGGTTTCAAAGTTAGCACCTTTCATTAAGACAGTCACCCAGAGGTGGTGGAAGATGGAAGTGTGGATTGAAACATCTGCTGGGGTATGTTTATACTTTCCAGTAAACAGCTAAACAATAAAGAAAGAAGGAAAGAAATGGTTTAATAAAGATAATGAGTGCAAAAGTGAATGACAGGATAATAGGAACAGAATAAAATCTCAGCTAATCTGGGAGACTAAGACTGGTCTGGACAATCTGCAAAATACATGGCACTGGAATACTGCACAGATTTATTTTGGCACGGTTACTCCTTTCATTGGATGGTAAGTCTCAGATCACAGAAAAGAATACCATTCCCATTGTCTTCAAATAAGGACCGGGACCCCTAAGACCCTTCTTGTATCCTCAGCACTGATTTCACAGATTTCAGAGCATGGACAAGAGTTCCAAATGAAGTACGGGAAAAAGTCTGTGGACATATACTTTGCCCTTGTAAATTAGCAAATGATGCATCTGAATCAGTCACCTAGAACATAAAAATGTAATTTCTATCCCTGAATTGACACAATGAATTTTTATTAATGAACAATATGTTTTCTCTCTCACACATTGCCTGTCTTCCTGCTTTTTAGTCCTCATGGAACATCTGTAGCATGCACACGTATTTTATGGGAGCTACATCCAGGGCGACAACCAAGAAAATACAGGAGAGAGATAATTACCATATTGCTACTTTTCTTAGAGTTATAAACTTTTCCTACATATAGGCCTTAGGCATTTCTATGCCCAACTTTGACTTTTATTAGAAGAAATTTGATATGATAGCAACTTCAAAACTCTTATTGTTGGCCCAATTTGTGACGTTTTATAAGATGCAGTTATTTTAATTTCCAGGGCCTGTTTACAGCTGCTGTTGCTCTTTGTGGACAGCTTTTTCCCCTGGCAAAATATTGAGCTACATCCACTTCTAGTTGGTAAACACACAGACAGAGTATTGAACTATGAACCAAGTTGACTTTAAAATGTACAGAATCATTTAACTATTAAATTTGGTGATTCACTAGTCTTGGAGACTGAAGTTATTAACCATCCAAAACTTTCTTAAGGTTACCCAGTGATGCTTCATGCCTTTCCAGAAAGCTGAGCTCTGTAAACCTGGAAATACAGAGTTAAGATAGACACCATCCTTGTAACACAACCCCATCTCTGCTCCCTGGAGCTGGCAATAGCCAGCGGTATGGGTGCTGGAACAAGAGGTGCGCTGTCGTGAAGTGGTTTCCATCATACACAGGTTTTACAGTTTGGAATAATGGCTCTCAGCACCACCACTATAAAAATTGTTCAAGCACCACTGGCCAGTGGGACTGGTGCTTACACATCATAAGCAGAATGAAGAATGACTTAGGCAGCGTGCCATTGTTTGTGTTGTGTTCGACAGATTTGATTTCCAGCAGTGCTCTGCATGCAGTCCAGCAGCACTCACTGTCTTAGGTCTGGCTGTCCTGAAGGGTGGTGGGATTAGTTAGACTAAGTTGGTAGAGCTATTACTGGGATATGAGGAGAGGTGCACTTGCACCTTGAGGGAACAAATATGTCTCACTGCAGCACTAAGTTCTGCAGGCTGTGTCAGTAGCCGTTCACAGAGGGTATTTCTACACTGCAATGGAAGCCTAGGATACGCATAACTCAAGTTAGCAGACCCTGGGTTTTGTAAACCTAGCGCTTGAGCATCTACACTCCTTGGTAACCCCAGGTTAGGCATTGCTGAACCTTGGATCCCAGCTTGGGGCTCTGACATCTACACTTCCTTATGTGGGACTCAGTCCAATCACCCATATCCCACACTTCCCAGTGTCCTCCCAAAACGTGGCTATCCCAGCCCTTTGTTTGTAATGTAGTGTGGGAAAACTTTACTCTTCAACAAACTTCACTGTCCAGAGGACAAAGTAAATCAGCCCATGGGATTGTGAGATACTTTTGGTGGACTCCCAGAGCACGAGCCCAGTGAGGCTGCAGCTACACTGCAAAGCAATAGGACTTGAACCCTGGGTCCTGGCTCAACTCAGACTCAGATCTAGACTAGAAATTAGACGAAGGTTTCTAACCATTAGGGGAGTGAA
>ML675604.1:70281183-70308225 GCA_007922155.1 Mesoclemmys tuberculata | reverse complement strand
CTATGAGTCTATGAGATCCTCCAACCCCTGGTTTCCTGAGACCCTGGTTAGCAGAATGTGTGTGTAGACAGAAGGGGGAGCGGGTTAGGCTTGAGCCTGAATTTGGACCCTGGGCTTACACTGCAGTGCAGACATACTCAGAGAGGTCTTGTTATGGGGATTGTCAGCAGTTTATTGGCATACCTGAATGTGGTCTCTGGGGCTTAGTGAGGTGTCAGTGAAGGCAATGTTACAGAAGGGCAAGAATGGTAACATTTGGGTACTTTGTGTGGACTACACTCAGTGCCTGAATAAAGACTAGGGAAATGAGCTCCTGTTTGCTATGCCTGATCTAAACCCAAGTTTTGCATTAGTATAGAGAAGATGTTAGACTTGTCCTACAGGGCTCATGTGATATGTTTACAGAGTGTTCTGTAGCATCTGTAAGGGTTGAGTGCTTGTATGTGTGTTATTGGTGTGTACTGGTACTGAAATATTCATGGAGCCAGTGAGTGAATGAGGATGATTTTATGGCCTAGCTGTTAGGGCACTCACCCAGGAGATAGGACACCTAGGTTTAAGTCCCTCCTCTGAGTCAGGCAGAGTGGGAATATTAACACAGGGAAGAATGATACATTATGAATTACCAACAACTGCAGGATTTTCCTGAAATATCTTCCATTCAGGTACTGACCTAAATGGAATTGTTTTGGGATGGACAGTTGATAGGGAAGGCAGACTATACTGGTATCTTTCTAAATCATCTTAGTACTTAACTGACACTGGTTTTAAAAGTAATGTTGTGCATCTGTTTCTGAAAATCCCAAGAACAAAGTGTGCAATAGTGATGGTTAGTTAATTCCTATAGTAGCTGCTTTTCTCCAATTATCCTGATGTTCACACATCTGGCTTAAGGAACCATTAACAAAGCTAGGAAAATCAAGGATTTTAAAAAAATCATCCACATTTAAAATGGATGTGTCTATATTATATTTAGCATAATTATATTTTAAAACAACATGGCCATTCAGAAGGGCACAAAAAGCAGATGACAGACTGTAGCAATCCTAGGGTGAGAACTTTTTAAAAATCAAATTTCTGTCCACTTTTAAAGCTAAGTTATAGACTTACAATGGAGATTCAGAATGTGGTGCAGATGTAGTTTGGATTATACCTATATTAATGCCAGTGATACATTGCTATTTTATACATATATTTATATATATAATATTTTATATTAAAATAGTCTCACTTTTTAAAAATCATTTTAGCTAGGGCATATAGTCAGGGTAACCTGACTGGGTTACTGCCTAAAGGGGAGTGTACCTTATTTTCTGAAACTCAAGGTAATTTCCTCTATAGGTTTGTATCCCTGCCATGCCTCTGTAAGTAAAATATTCAGGTAATTTAAAATATTATTCAAGCTACCAGGTGATAACTTGAAAACCCTACAGCAGGAACATATTATCATTGCTTAGTCATTTGCTCCCTTTTGCCGTACTTCAGTATGTGATGTGCTCACTTCTCTATTTTAACTGAATATAGGACCAGATCTCAGCTAATATAGATCAGTGAAGCTACACCAAAATCAATGGAGCTATGCTGATTAACACAAGCTTAGAATCTGGTTGATAGATTTTACAATGAATGCACAGGACCAACACACCAGTATTTGATTTGTGTATATTCTGTCAATGTGCTAGATTTTAGCCTCTGAGCAAACGTCATACATTTTGATTGATTTAACAGTCCAGGCAGTATACATAGTTCAATGGCTATGAGAATGAAAGACATTTAGCAGCCCATCCAAAAGCCAATCCTTCTGCTAAGGCAATGTAATTTGAAATGTCCTGATATCCCTTCAGATTTTCTGGTTATCTCATATGAGTTGCTTCTTGGCCCGGCTCAGTCGATACATATACCGTCCTCTCTCTGATGTAGTTCAAGCATGTAAATCTTGTGCAGAAGATAAAACTGGATCTTCATTTTGTTTGCCTAATTAAGTCTGCACTTGCTTCTTCAAAACAAGGCCTTCCAACTATTCATAACCTCTTTACCAATGAGATTCACCTGACCTGACATCTTCTCTAGTCATTTCCCTGAGTCTCCAAAGACAAAAATGTTATGAATGGTGGATCCATTTTCTAAGCAAAATCAGCCCCTATCCGGGTCTTCTGCAGCAGTCCTTATTCATCCTTACTCAGTAAAGACCACTAACAAGATTTGTACTTCATTTCCCCCCCCCAGTGGTAGTATATTTTGGTACTTGAATACTTACAATACAAACTCACTTTCCTTAGATTTATGTTTAGCACATTAATCTCTGACTATTTTCTGTGTCTGCTACATTTCGGTCTGAAAGCAACCTGAAAATTCAGAAAAAAGACTGAAGTTGGTCAAAGTACCTTTTGGACCACCCTTTTATATAGAAAAGATTATTTTCCCCAGAGCTTTTTGAAAACTGCACTACTGCCCTTCTCTGTACTTAATGAGACCTGCGGGCATACAGCTGATTCAGTGGAAACTAACAGTCAGAGTTTAAATATGCTCTGATGACAGCTGACTTTACTTGCTTGAGCTGTTGCAAAAGGATTTTGCTAATGATTAAAGCAGATGGACAGAAGGAAGAAAGCAGAATGTTAGAATGTGTGAGAGGTGAAAAGTCAAGAAGAATTAGCCTAGTGATTTCCTGTGGTCTGTGGGTGTTTTGTGTTGTATACTAAAACACGGAATTGTTTTTAAATTCATGAATTTTCTAAACATCAGGAGCTTAATTAAAAATAAAAATTTACATCTATTCACTTGTTCACTTTAATCTGGGAAATACAATTTAGATGTTATTATGGCTTAGTTTTAAAATAATCTTTCTTTACACGTTTACTGTATTACTTTGAAAACATTTAATTTTGGACTGGTCCATAAGGATCAGAATTTGATTCTATGATCGTTCTGAATAGTACTTTACATCACAATTAGTCTTACTGAAATCAATGGAGCTACTTATGAAGTAAGGTCTTATTCAGCAGGAGTCAGGGTATCAGAATCTGATTAGCTGCAGAAGCCTTAATATGATGATATTTTCAGTTGCTTCTTCTGCTTTGTTGACATTTAGTGTAATCTTCCTTCTTGTTTTCCTTCCTATAGCTCTGTTACCAAAATATTGTAATTAATTTATTAACACTTAGGAATTTCCAGACTGGATCAGAACTGTGGTCCATCTAACCCAGCATCCTGTCTTTAACAGTGGCCAACACCTGATGTTTCAAAGGAAGGAGCAAAAAACTCCACAGTAGACAGAAGTGGAATAATCTAAATCCCATAAAGGCCTCATTCTAAATCTTGAGAGAATAGTTTAAATCCTAAAACATGTGGTTTTAGCTTTCCTATAATACTCTTTTTGTTAGTATTATCTATTGTAATTCTGGGAATTCTTGTTACCCATATAAATGTCTAATCCATTTTTGAATCTTGTTAAGGTCTTAGCCTCAGTGACATCCTGTATCAATGAGTTCCACAGTCTAATTTTGCACTGTGTGAAAAATAAATTCTTTAGAAGTTTTGAAGTTGCCACCCCTTAATTTAATGGAATGGCCACCATTCTGAAGATGAATGTGCTAATTCTATTGCTACAAGGGTGCCACTCCAAGTAACTTTTCATTTCACATGATCAAGTGATATTATGACATTCTCCCTTAGTCTCCTCTAGTTATGAAAAATGTTTGTCCATTTATATCTAAGTTAAAGAAAAACCCAACAAAACAAATTATGTCTTTCCTTCACAACCAATTCGATCACAGATTTAGAAATAAAACAGTTTTCAGTCAAGGAAATTTGTTGTGGCTCAAAAGGATAAAATATGTTTGCTTTGCTGAATATTATAATTTAAACCTCTAAGGAAACAACATTCTGTAACCTTGTCTGTAAACTGGCCATCTGAGAAAAAAGTTTACTACTAGCTGCCCTGTGTCTGCAGTTTATTCACTCAAATTCATTTTTTCCATTAGGACATATCTATGCATCTGCATTAGCCTCAGGGTAAAAATGTAGTATGCTTTAACATGAATTATTAATTAAGCAAATCTGAGAACCTAAGTAGACATACAAATATGAATGTATCAATGAGAACAATTATTTATAGCCTAGCTCAGTGGTTCTCACACTTTCCAGACTACTGTTCCCCTTTCAGGAGCCTGATTTGTCTTGTGTACCCCAAATTTTTACCTCACTTAAAAACTACTTGCTTACAAAATCAGACATAAAAATAAAAAAAAGTGTCACAGCACACTATTACTGAAAAATTGCTTATGTTCTCATTTTACCATATAATTATAAAACAAATCAATTGGAATATAAATATAAATATTTCAGTGTGATATTTACTGTATAATAGTATATATAGCAGTATAAACAAATCATTTCTGTGTGAAATTTTAGTTTGTACTGACTTTGCTAGTTCTTTTTATGTAGCCTGATGTAAAACCTGGCAAAGATCTAGATGAGCTGATGTACCTCCTGGAAGTCCTCTGCATATCCCCAGGGTTACACAGGCTCTTTGTTGAGAACGCCTGACCTAGATGCCCAAAACTTTTTCTGACTAAAAAAGTTATTTGGAGAGCATAAGTAATTACCAGGACCTGCTATAAAAATTGCAATGGACAGGGATTTAAAAAAACCCATCACATTCAGCAGCTGGTTATTCAGTTTTCACGCTGGTAGTACAAATAGCCTATGACGTTTCTGTTCTCTGTAGTTTAACATTATGAGAAACTACTTTGTCCTAACCAGTGCAATGACGATGCTTATTTTATTCAAGAATGGGACATTCAAGAAACTATAAACCTGGACAGACTATGATGGGGTATATTAACCCTGTACTAGCATAGAAGGGGTTAAGGAGCTGCTCTGGGCTGAAGTGGCCCTGCCTCTCCACACCTGCAGATCATGACAGGACTAGAGGAGGAGTGAAAGCCACTCAAATGGGGGCAACTCTGGGAAGGGAACAGGCTGCTGTGCTTCCCAGCTGTGAGTGAGTGAGTGAGTGAGTGAGAGAGAGATACTAGCTAGCTAGCTGAACCCCTGCTCTCAATGAAGGAGGGCATGGATCCCCTGAACTGAAAAGGGGAATGAGGCTGAGACTTGTACTGGAGACCCACTGAACTCTGAAGGGGACTGTGAGGGTTCCAAGGCCCTCTGAATTAAAGAGATGCTCATATCCTGACCAAAGCTGCCTATATGTTTTGTCTTCTGTCTTTTCCTTCCTGGTTTTATTAAGCCTTATTGGCTGACTGCAGACTATTCTGTTTGCATCACATGGGACACAGAGGGGAAGAAGCAGCCCGGAGGCCTCAGCTGGAGAACTGAACACAAACCTACTAGAGAGACACATACCTATTGTGCCCACTGGGCTGAGGGTAATTGGACCCACATCTTTGTGCTCCCCACATAGCTCTGAAAGGGGGCACTCGCCAAGGACAGATTGTGACATGGTTATTCTCTCTTTTTAGTTGAGACCCCAATATCTCTTAAATGTAAGATCCCCTAATCAGGAGAAATCTATTATTCATGAAGAAATCTGATTTCAGTATCATTGGAGGAATACTCTGAGACGACTGCTTACACTATGGTGATCATAAACAGATATTGATCAGAGAAGGCTTGTAGCTAGAAATCCATATCAGTTTTGCCACTAATATCAATGGCAGAAGACTACAGCCCTTGATAAAAATATTTTTGTAGAAAGATAGGAACTAGGTGGGGTTTCATGAATTGGGATTCTTCAGAAAACATTTGTTCTGCTTTTTGTTTGTGTGGATAACATCTGAGCTTTGATTTGAGTATTGGGTTTATTCAGCTGAAACTGCTTAATTCTCTCTGGGTTGACAAGCATAACGACACAAAACAAGCAAGTTCTCAAAGGTTTCTTCCAGAGACAATAAATCAGTGCAGGATCAATTGAAATTTGTCCCACATTTTCTCCAAACTAAGTGAATATTCAACAGCTTGGGCCCAGGTTTTTGGCTGGTAATGAATTTTCCAGTTTGTTTGGCCTGCTTTGAGGTTTTGATAGAAGACAGTTACACAACTCTATTGTAACCCAAAAGTGATCATCATCAAATAACGCAGAAAGGAGATCAACATGGACACATTTGTCCAAACATCCAGATGGATGGCAGAGTTCCCAACCCTCACTGGCAAGTGAGACTCCTCAAAAAGCAGTGGCAGCGACATGGACATAGCAGTATCATGGAAATTAAATGACGTCAAAGTTACTTATCCTAATCACTTAGCAGAGTTTATCTACCAGTTGTAGATCTAGCCCTTTGATTTCAGGCAATGTTGTGCCAGATGGGTACAATATAAAATGATGAAAGGTTTAATAGGATAGTGTAATTTTTTTGTCCTCATTTACAGCTGGACTTTTCTTGATATCATGATACTTCAGTCACTGGATTTGACTTTTGGTCATCTTGGAGACAAAGGTATCACAGCAAAAATTTACAATTTGATGTACATCCATTAGATCCCGCAGTACTTTGAAATCTACTTTCAGTCTTTTCAGGAGGATCCAGCAACCCATAGACAGGAAAACACTATGGTTTTGTGGAGTTTGCAATAACCTCTTTCATTTTACAGCTTTAACAAGTCATACAGGAATTTTGAAAATACTTCATTTCAACACTCGATTTAAAAATGTGCTCTTTGAACTAGAACCGTGAAATTTCATTCAGTACTTGGAAATGTGACATTTTCCTTCCAGAAATCTCAGATTAGGGATCATTAAAAACAAAACGAACAAACATAAAAAACTGATAACGGCTGCAAGAGTGGGCAACTGTCTAGAAGCAATTTATACACAGACTTAATTAATTTTATATTATATAGCATCAATAATGCTTTATTTGCCTAGCTATATATGAAGCAATGGATGCTTGAAAGTGCATTCTGCTCTTGCTTTTTCCAAGCTGCCATAGCAGGGAGAGTTAGAATGGAAAAGAAAGTAATTCAGCATTTAATATTACCGGGGATGCAGAGTGGATAGGAACATTTTAACTTCTTTCTGTCATGAGACACAGCACAGGTATTCTCAGTAATGCGGACAGTACTCAGGTTACTAAGAGTGCTTGCCTATGAAATCTCTGAGTCCTAACCCTACCCCAAAATCTGAACAATGAGATTTACCCAGATAATGTGAGGTAATATAAGCCAACAATAAAACCAAAGAAAACAATACTTAAGCAACGTAGCAAGTAATATCATCTGGTGGCAACTATAAAAGACAATGGGTTTGGGCATAGCCATGTACACATGGAAGTATCTGTGTACTTCAAATACCTACTGTTGGCTCTACCTCCAGTGGCTTCACAGGTCACCAGTGGAAGGACCCCATACAGATGAGGTTCTTATAACCTGAGATGAGGCAGAGTTTGGATGCAGAATGAGATCTGGACTTTCACAATGTTCGGGGTTCTTTGGTTTTAGGGTTTTGTTGTATTCAGTCTAGCTAAAGGTCCAGGCTGAAAGTGTGATCCTGAACCAACTCTTACCTGCATTTGGGCCTCTATGGATTTGGAGTTTTGGTTCAGGCTTTTCTTTACTCATAAGGGATATGGTTAAACAGGGAACTGAGTATGCCCAAAGCTTCAGTTAGTTTATTGCTATGTCACCACATGGTCCCCTGTTTGGACCAGGTAAAGCCACAAAAACTCTGTCCCCTTCTTCTCTTGAGCATCTCTGCCATTCGGTCAAACCTTCTTTTTCCTTTGTCTGCTTCTTTGATCTGTGGTTCCCCCCCTAGAAAGGGGAGTTGAATGAATTTCCTATACCTTTCTTCCATGCCAGTTCCTTTGGAAGGACAGAGTGTAGAGTAGGGTAGAAAACAAACGTATTTTCCAAATGTACTTAAAGTAAAGTCGTGTGTTATCATTTATGACTGAAATGTCAATTTCAGTGGCTGATTCTGCTCAGTCCCTTCCTTGTCACAACTGCTGTTTCTCAGTTTTACTTTGGGTCATATTCTATTTTATTTTCATAGGTCCGGGCAGTTTCCATGGCGTGGGGATTATAGTGATAGAGAGGATCGGAAGGAGCTGGAGAAGAAGTTAGTACAATGGGAGCAGAAAGCCTGCTCAAGGATTCTGGAGACAAAAGAAAATGAGGAGGGCTGGCTGAGGCATTAGAAAGTGACTCAGAGGAAGAAAAGTTGGTGCAAGCCGAGAGCAGGGAGAAAGGATAAACGTTAACGTTAGATATTGCCTATTCTATTTTACTTCTTTAAATGGGAGGAGGAGGAAGGGTTGTGAAGGGGATTTATGGAGCATAAAAGACAATGGAGAATCAACAGAGGTCAGGAGCAAAGTCTCAAGGCAAGGAGGAGATGTAAAGTTGCTCAGAAAGAAAGAGAACAGGGATATGAAACATGAAATGATCAGAATGGGGGGAAATTGGCATAGTTTTGGGACTTTCTCCATAGCACTCAGCTGTGCCAGAACAGAGACAGCAAATGCAAGAACAGCTCAACAGCCAAGGATAAGGGAGATTGACAGTAATGAATACAGAAGGTGCAGGCATCAATAGATAAGAAGGGAGAGTTGAAAGTCAAGATCATGAAGTTAACAGAGGGAAGTGAGTTCTGGGAGAAAAAAAAAAGAGTTAAGAGAAACAGAGCCGGAAGGGCTGACAGACTAGAAATCTGGAATGCAGAGAGATCAGAAAGAGGTTAGTCTATGCTTTCTTGCAGGTCAAGAACATAACTGCAATTGTGAGTATGGAACTTAGTCCAAATCTGGAGGTTAAAAAGGGTTAAGAAAACATACCACCAAGATCCGAATTCAGAACTCAAGAACAGAATATACATACAGGCCATTGAAAAGTCAGTATTTGCCAGCCACTATCTCACTGTGTCCGCAGATATCTCCTGGTGAAAAACCAAGGTACTCTGATACTACTGGGTGAGACTTGTAAACCCCAGCTAATTTCTTGGTGGTGACTGATAATAGCTCTTTTTCCAAGCTGCCATAGAAGGGAGAGTTGAAATTAGAAAGGAAAAGAAAGTAATTCAGCAGACTGTAGCAAACAAATCAGTTTTAAACAATCAATGTATTCTAAAAGATTTGTAATAGATTAGTCTGCCACTAAAAACAATTGCATAAAAAACATAGGGTCCAATTCTTCCATCAGTTACATGGAAAAAACACTGTGTAACTGAAGGCAGAAGTGGGCCATTACATCTCCAAGTAACAGGCAAATGCAGCATAGAGGTCACAAATTGTCTTCTATACATAATATGGTTACTCCTATCATATGGTACATATAGGATCAGCCATTGTTCTAGTGTAGTGACAAAGGATAGTGCCAACTGCAACAACAAATCACAAATTTGGGACAAATTGAAAACGAAGTGGCAGTATTGACTGACTATCTGGGTTTTTTTGGTAAGTTTCAGTGAAGTTATTATATAGGCAGTGGGCAGGTTTTATTTTAATGGGGAACATTTTCCATTGTTTCATATTAATTTTCATAAATATTCTGTTAGTGTGACAAGAATTTGACTTGTGTAATAGCTTGCAGTATCTGAGTCATTCTATTCCCCTGCACATTTTATAACTTGCATTTCTAATCATGACAAGCTGGGCAAACTGAACGAGAAGTCATTTTCCTCTAACGATCAGTCTGGTTTATTCTGTCAGCTAGTCTAGTCACTGCATTGTCTGTGGTTCCTCCTTATGAGGCTGCTGGGTAGAAGGCTAGTTGAGGTCTAAGGACACTGCACCCTGTCTTCCATATCTCCAGTTTCAGAAGCATCCCTAAGTGCAACACATCCCTTCTATGTAGAACACACAAAGTCCTTAAGTCGAAGAAGAGTACTTTGGAAGAATAGTTGTGTGTCACAGTAGAAGTCTGTGATGTATAGTACAATGGTATTTCTCATAGAAGAGTACAAGAAAATATTTAACACGTCTTAAAATTCTCTAGGCCTGCTCATTTCCTGCTCTTTCCCCATTCTCTTCCCCTCCCCACCACCTAAGTGCTTCCTTTCCCCAGTCCACCTTCTTCCGGAAAGACTTTAAGACCTAGGGATTTATTATTATTAACCTATAACTAGTGGCTGCAGGCTCCAATCAGGCTTCAGGGCCACATTGTCCTAACCACCCATACATGAGTGACTGCACAAAAGAGACAGTTCTTGCCTTAAACAACTTACAAACTCAGTGAATGATGAGATGCAACAGGCTGATTAAACAAACAAAAAGATTAGGATGGAGGGAGGAAGTACCAATGAGTACATTTTCATGTAGACCAGTTGTGTTTATAATTCCAGCTCACATACCTTAGGTCAATCACTCAGGGAACAGGAAAAAAATGCCATGTGACTTAGTAGACCAATCAGTGTGGCTAACTATTAGTCAATTCACTGGCTACAATTTGTCCACACAAATGATTGAAAGAACTGTAGCTAAGGATAAATTCCTAACAAGCATGACCTGTTCGCAGATCATTTGTGTACAGAAAAGGAATGAAATTCAAATTATTCATTTTGAACTGTCTTTCCAATACACTGAAAACATAAGACTAAAATGGCAATAATTGGATTTAATATTGAAAGAAACAGCAATGAGGGAGATGTGTTGATTGAATCATTGTTACATTCATTCAATGAAACCTTCAGTTTTCACATTGCAATGCCACTCACCGGAGAGTTGTTGGCTACTGCTGCTCCAGGGGGGCAAACACCAAATCATACCCCGCCCCACACACCCCCAAAGTATATTGTGCCAAAGTTTTGCCAAGCAGTGAAGGCTGCAGTATAAAATACCTGTGAGATAGGGAGGGTACACCTGACTACAGACCTGTGGACCAGTGTTCCAGCCACTGATTACATACCCATTAGTACACACTGGGTCAGCCTTAGCAGCAGAAGTATCATGCCTCAGCACACTATATTGTGCACATGTGGATCTGAGAAGCAACCTACTGCCATCAGTGTATTGGAAGAAATGAATGCTGACATGATGCATGCACTCTCTCTCTCTCTCTTCTGGATTTATCATCTTATGCAATGGTCAAAACATGAGAAAGGCAGTTCATGACACAAATATTCCCACACCTATCTGACTTTGTGCACTACTTGAACCTAGTTGTGAAGGACTCAGTCACGATCTCGAAGAAGGTGGGAATTACTCTCTGCATGCCCTAAAAGACCTCTGCCCACTTCATCCAGGCAGATATTACACATATTCTTTAAGAGATTCAGTTACTGAATCAACCTCTATGCCAAACTAGCAAGTGGTGGTTATGTTTTTCAGTTTCACACAGCACATGTTAGACTGGGTCCATGAGCAGAGATCTTCCAGCTAAGGTTTTACCAGCATGGCTCCATTTAGGCCCCAGCTGCTTGCACTTCTCACCATCAAACTGACCACTAAGAATGACTCGGCTGGATTTTCAAAAGATGCTGAACACCTTTAGCTCCCACTAACTTCAGTGCAAGTTGTGAATAGAAGTGGGTGATTTTTTTCCCAGCAAATTGAATTTGCACTGACAAAATGCACCTAGGGGGTTAAGGGCCCTCTGAAATGATTTGTGTATTTGGGTTGAATTGGACAATAATTTTGGATGAAAAACTTCCCCCTCCCCTCCTGCCCCAGAAATGTCAAAACAAAACATTGATCTGAGACCATGTTTGAAATATTTAGTCTGACTCAGACAATTGTTTGGGGATTTTTCATTTTGAGGAAAAAAAACCAATTCCATTTCAGTTCAAAACCAATCAATTTTTTCAGTTCGGCGACTGAGCCCCAAGATCCATTATTCACTCAACTGTCATTGTGAATGCTCAGCAACTCTGAAATTGGACCGTGAGTGTGACATCCTCACAATACCAGAGGCTAACTCATTAGTGGGGATGATCGTGGCATGAGCCAGAACATTTCACTCATGGGCTGACTGGAGGTGGAAAGTTAGCTGTACGGTGAAGCAGTCATGCAAGCAACCAGGCGAGACAGATGCAGCCCCTGGCACACTGCGTGCTGAGGCAATCACCACTCTAGCAGACACATGAGCATATTTTGGCTACATGTGTTCCAAATTATAGTTACATATGTTAAAAATACCAAGACTTTCTCACTCCTGCATGATGCAGACACAGACAAACCTTGGAAGGAAAGACTAAGTGACAGAAGCAGAGGCTACGCAGGCCAGTGGAGACAGCATGAACAGGGCCCAAGCATAATTTTTTCAGGCCCAGTACAAACTTGTAACACGGGACCCTTTCCACACACATACCCAAGGGGATTGCAGCCTGGGCTGGGTCCCCCCAAGGCCTCCAGGTCCCAGTAAAGTGTACCTTTCCCCCCCCCCATGTGGGGACCCTGAGCACAAGTCTGGACTCAGAACATGGATCTATGGTATAAGATTGGGTGAGTCACTACCTCTCTGTTCCTCTGCTTTGCCTTCCATCCTCTCGGTCTCGTGTTTAGATTAGTGACTCTTTGAGGCAGGGGCTGTCTCCTATCATGTTAAAGCACAATAAGGCCACCAGTCTTGGTTTGGCCTCAAAGGCCCTACAGCGACACAGTGGTTGAACGTATTGAACCGAATCTTGAGCCAAAAGCCAGAAGGCATCACACTGTTGGTAGAGAATGGTAGCTGCAGCAGCAGTTCAGAGGTGGACGGTCCCTGTGGATGCTGGGCTTAACAGCACTGCTCACTCACGAACTGTGTGGTAGTGTAAATAGGTGGGATGGGACTACACAGCTCAAAAGGTCATCCTCTGATTTGGAAGGTGGCACTTGGCATTCAAGTTGCAATCAGCACCAACTCCGGTTGCTGTCAGGTTAAAGTTATGTAAGCTTTAAATAAAGAGAATTTAATTGTGAAATGGAAACTCTCTGCGCCTTAATGTGAACAGCATGAGCTCCGGCATGACTCATCTGAAGCTAGGGCCTTGTAGACGGTGGAGAGATATCTTCAGGGTTACCACTGTTGGGCCTGCCAATGCAGACCCATGGCTGTATGAGCAGCTCGTGAGGAGGGGGCGGAGGGGTTGTGGCTGGCACTGTATTCCATAGTGATACACACCAAATCACGCTACTTTAACATTTATTCCCAAATGGTTTGGAATAATTTAAGCTACAGCTATAAGAATTAAACTAAAATCCCAATGCTTTAAACAGGGATAAAGATGGAAAAAGCCCATTATTGGTTGAACAAAAATGGAAAAAAACAACCAGACCCTAAACAAAACTATTCACCCATTTCCCTGGGAAACTGGCTGGTCCTGGGATCTGCCTGTTTCAGTCCATGCAGCACCAGCCGCTGCAGCTGGAGTAGCAACACAAGCAGCAGAAATGGGCATGGAAGCAGAAGGATGTGCAGGAGCAGGTTGCAGGTCAAACAACTGGGCTAAGCCTACTGCAGCCTCTTTGTGCGTGGCATCTGATGCTGGCCCTCTTCCAGATCCTACCTGTGCAATGAGAGCAGACCTGTGCACCCCAGCATTACCTGTTTGCATGCTTGCAGCAGCTGCATGGTCTGGAGTGCCTTCCCACAGCACTAGATGTTTCACTGCTTCCCTAGAAGAACATTTAAGAAAGGGATCTGTCCTCTCCCTTGATGCCTACAACGGCTAGGCTGCAGGTGTGCGGAGACCACCACCTATCATGGTATCCTCTGTCTGTCTGCATCCAACTATGGTCTTGTCTCATACTTAAATTGTAAACTCTTTGGGGCAGAGACTGACTTTGTCCTCTATTTGACCAGAGCTTAGTGCAATGGGGTCCTGGTCTATGACTAGGGCTCTTAGGAATCACAGTAAAGGAAATAATAACAGAAGGATGAACAGGGAATGTTCAGCTAACCCCACAGCTGCCCCACCAGCAGGGCTCCTTTCAGGTCCCAGCAGGAATTAAAACTGCTTTCCCTTACTGGAAACACCAAACTGTGGCAAACACTATGCTCCAAACACAAAGAGTCCTTGCTGGTGCTGGAAGGTGTAAATTAACTCCTGCACCAGACTCCATGAATCTTGCCCTATATTTATTCTTACTTGCTGACTAGTTTCCATTTTCCAAAATGACAACAACAACAAAAATTCTCCAAATCAAGTACCAAGCAATTTATATTTCTTTCTGCTTTATTTGGACTCAGTATTAACCAAATTAAAGAAAGGGTTTAATTCCATCTCAGTTTAAATAGCCAATTTGCAAACAGTATCCACTTTACATTACATACTGTTCTCCCATTAGAGGCTTATTTTCTTCTTGGTGTTTTGAGATAAAACAGAATCTTTTGCTGCAACTGTGGTTTTAGAATGGAGAGAGAAAGATAGTGGTTTTCTTTTTTGTTACTTTTAATGGAGCTATTTCTTAGGCTGCCAAAAAACAACAACAAAAAAAAAAAAAACCCAAACCCCAACAAGTTTAACTTACCTAAATTGGTTGTTTAAAGTGCCATGGTGGACTTGTCTTTTAAAGATAGCTCATAGTAAAGTTCACATTGAACTGAAATTTGAAATAGATCCTTTTCGCTTTAAAATGAAATCTGTAATACTTGGGGTGTTTAAGGCTTTCTGACTCCACGTTAATTGTTTTCCTTTAGTATGAGCAGAATTACATATATTAAAAATCGGCAGTTGGAACACATAATTGTGGCCTCTCATCTATTCTTTTGTGGAAATGAAAGGAATATTGAAAGACTTTCTATTTTACAATACCAGAGGTGGCTAAGCATTTACAACTCTATATATTCTTTTAGCTGAATTCTTCTAAACCTCACGCCTGGCTAGCAGTTTTCTCCCAGACGATTTTCATTTTCAAAACATTCACATCCAATAAACTACACAAAACATAGTGTGAGAGAAAAAAGGGGACAGGAAATGGCTCTGTTGCATGGTTATTACATCCTATTGCCTGTGGGTTGCTTTGTTATGAGTTTTAACTATGTAAATATGACGTATATGACATCAGAATTTAATCTAAAGCTACTAGGTGGGAGATAGAGTGTGACTTTATTGTTAGGGCTAAAATCAACTGGGTGTTGACAGGTCTCAAAAGTCACGGAGTATAAGCTTGAAAAAGAAAAGCTCAGACTGATAAGCTGTTCCTTGATTGACAACTTCAGGCCTGACTGCAAGTATTGAAAACAGTTGGGCAAATGGAGGGAAAAAAAGCTTTTTTCATAAGAAACTATACTGGGAAATACAGGAGGATTTATAGGCTGATGTTGCACAAAAATCTAAGAAAAACAGGTGTGAGGTTTATAAAATCTGGAGACTGGAAAAGGACATTGTTCGTGAATGATTTCCCTATTATGGTTTAATTAGCCTTGTAAAAGCAACTATGCAAAAATAATGCCATGTTGGAGGGAGAAGGGAGAGAAGGAGGACATAAACCATTGGTGTCCACTAGCTTTGACTTTCAACAAATCATATGTCAACAGCTCATGGCAAGAGAGCTGGGTTAGGAAAAAAATAAGAAAGAAAATATAAGGGAAAGGATTTCAGTGGGAAATAAAAGCACAAGGGAATATACTGCTTTTTCATCTTTCTGGTGAAGTTGGACCAATTTTTGGCACTGTAAAATCCATTATGGAGACAATAAAATAAATACCGCTTAAAGTAGCAATCATGAGATGATTGAAATGTTATGATAGCTACACATGCTACATCTTATCAAATATTGTCCATAAGGAAGCATTCAATTCCGATTGTGCCAATTATCATACTATGTGCATCATAAACTTTTATTGCTTGTTATAGAATGCCACTTGGCCAACTTTTTTCTTCAGATATT
Source organism: Mesoclemmys tuberculata (assembly GCA_007922155.1). Taxonomy (NCBI): domain Eukaryota; kingdom Metazoa; phylum Chordata; order Testudines; family Chelidae; genus Mesoclemmys; species Mesoclemmys tuberculata. The sequence goes on along the minus strand of ML675604.1, from coordinate 70,292,458 downwards.
GCATCATCACATTCAGATGGAAAACATATTCCAATGTGGCAAAGTATTAAAGAAATCTAATACTCCAGGGCTAAATGAAAATGTTAAGGTTCATCTCCCGGATAGAAAAAAAACAATTTATGAATGCAATATTCATTTCCTGAGGTGGGCATAAGCAACAAAAAAAACCCCAAAAAACTCATCTGAAACTTAAAACGGAGATGTTGGCCTTTATGAGTTTCCTTAGTTTAACTCATTGATGTCATGTATTATGGACCATTGCTACATCTGGGCAGAACTCACTCTTTTCCGCTTCCCAGATCATTTTTACAGGGAACTCCTTGTATAATTGCATGTGCTGAGACTTGAAGGGCTGAAATATCACATTTCACTTTTAATATATTATTGAAGGTATCAGAATAATCTGCTTGTTTAATCTCCACCATGGTAGCTGCTTAACAGTTTGACACTCTAAATCACAGATGTAAACAGCACAGGGGAAGGTTTCAGCAGAGCATATGAATTACAATGGTGCTTTGTGAAGTTATGGACTAGACAGATTTAGCTGAGCATCTGCAGTAGAGAGAGCAGTGCGGTAGCTATTAAACTCGATCAGAAGGACTATTTGCAACACAATTTATACAAATACATCTGACAAAGTGGGTTTCTGCCCACGAAAGCTTATGCCCAAATAAGTGTGTTAGTCTTTAAGGTGCCACAGGACTCTCGCTGTTTTGATGAAGACAGACTAACATGGTTACCCCTCTGGAACTCACCACCAATTTATAAAGAGGATCTATTATCATTTGGGCAGAGGGAGGTAGTGTCTGTAGCAGCTCCAAGCCTGGCTATGATGGGATGGAGATGTTATTCATGGTGGTGGTGATAGTACTCAATGCACAGAGAATATTGGGTAGAGTGGTTCTAATTTTTCTTTCGGGATCCTCACTGGGAAAGTGCGAAGGATCCTTAGCCTAATATATACATAACAGCATGCTTCTGTTGCACGTTCTGCTTGGGAAAATTACAGGGGATATTTCAAAGCAGTTGGGTTTACATTCAGCACAAATAACGAAACTCATGTGAATAGGCAGCTGGATGTCTGTGGAGCAAGTCCTGCTCTCCTTGTTCATTTAGTGAAACAGTTAGCTGGGACTTAACTTTATTTTTCTCACATTTTTAGCAAAAATGTTTTGATGTCTATAGTTTTTCGTTCTTCATACAAAACACTGTAGCTGCATTATTAGCGATACTGGGATTTCACCACTGGCTTCTGAAAAACTAAATAAATAGAGGGCAAGATTCTGGAATCCGGAGTACCTGATCCAAAGTCCACTGAAGTCAATGGAAAGACTCCATTGATTTCAATGGGCCTTGGAGCAGGTCTTTACCCATGTTGAAAAGTACCTTATTCCACAGATAGCCCTACTAATTTCAAGAGAAATGCACGCAAAGTAAAGTAACAACCTGAGGATGGGAGAATACAGCCCTAACTCTTTACTGCTTGTGTAGTACGGACTGTTTTTTTTAAATCCTTAAGTGGATCCCTCTGTGTTTTACTAAGAGCCCAAAAGTAAAAGCACCACCAATAAAAATCAGTGGCCATGTACTCAAAATGTACATGCATATATAGGTAGTTAGGCAGTAAACTTGTAAATGCCTGATTGCCCAGTGAAATGCAGGTTTGGTGCATGCAAATGACTCCATGCAAACTTTGCACAAAATTACATATAAAGGTCCATTAAAAATTTGCTCCTAAAAAATTCACATTTATCACATTTACCTAAGTTTTCCATTGTGGAGACCATCTGTTGTGACCACTGATGGCTATGGAGATTTCAGCTGTGTAATGTAAGAAACAGGACAAGCCTGCTCCCTGAAGCATATATTTCTCTGCTGTCAAACATTTCCAGCTTGTCTGATGTCCTGCAGTGTGTCCAAATCACAGTAGTTTTCACTTTTCCAGTCATGAATACAGAGCATGAATGAAAGCAAACCAGGACTCATAGCCACAAAACTGCAAGGCTCCAACAGACAAGACTCTTCCCATCTTCTTCACAGCCCAGGACACTTCCTCCCAGCATAACCTGAACAGACATCCTTCCCAAATAGACTAGTCCTTGTCCCATTTGTCTAGTACTTGATCTTCCTCCCAAGTGAAGAATCTGAGCCAATCCCAAGTCACCCTGGCAGTTAGCACCAACCGCTGGGGTGTTGCACCATCTCCTGTGCAATAGGGCCTCCAGTATACTGCTGCATCTGGGCCTTTTCTGAATCCAGGGCTTAGAAGCCAGAGATGCTGCATTAATTCATCCTTGTGTGAACCAAAGGTCTCTGGAAATACAAACAGACCTTGCTACTCTAATGCCATTTTCCTTATTACATAGACATTAAGGGTGGGATTTTCAAAAGCATTCAGCAAACATTGGCCTAACTGATTCCATTGAAGGCAATGGAAGTTTTACCACTAGCTTTAGCGGGAATAGAGTTAGGCCAACACTGAATACTTTTCAAAATCTCACTTAAAAAATAAACAGGGAAAAATAAATGGCTTCCTTGAGCTGCTGGACGGTATTTGGAAGCTGGTGAATGTGCTTCTACTTAAAGAGTGCCTGTGAGAAATCGAGTCAATTTCCTGTTTAGTGAGAAGTACCTTTCCACTCTCCCCAATTCATTGGGTAGCACGACCAAGTCTATATGCTGAAGAAATAACCATCTACTTGGCACTTCTATTGATTATTGGTGTTCAGCCTGATTTAAAGTGAACACGAGCCTGGATACAAATCCAGCACAAAGGCTATAAACATGAAGAGGGAAAGAGTTTGGGCAAGCATGGGGCCAGAGAAGGCTGATAACCGAAGGCCAAGGCCCATGGCAAGAACAGCAACAAAGTTTTGAAAAGAAAAAAAAACAAAACATACCAGACGCGCCTCTCCATCCCCAACGAGAGGAGATTCTCAGTCCAAATCTAAAACCAAATTTAACAAACTACATTTTAGAGAAACAAATAAAAGCACCATCTACTTTAGGAATGAGGATGGTAGACATGAAGCTGGAGTAGCAATCCTAATATTGAATGAAGCAGAGCAGGCAGTGACCGAGTTGGAATTAGTCAGTGACAGAATTATTAGAGCTCACTTTCAGACTAGATTCTTCAAACTAACAGTCAAACAATACAATGCACCAGCCAATGAAAAGCCAGATGAAGAAAAAGATGCTATTTCTGATTTATTACAAGATGTGTTAATCAAGGTTCCAAAGCATTGTATCACAGTGCCTATGGGTGATTTTAACGTAGAAGTTGAAAGAAACTATGATGGGTTGCGTAAAGCTCTGGGCAAGTGCGGCAGGGATTTGGACATGAACAAAAAAATGATGAGAAATTTGCAGTGTAAACAACCTACTGATAGGTAGAACAATATTTCCCTCAAAGAATTCCGTGAAGTGACATGGAACTCCCTTGCTGGTACTAAATAAAAAGAACAAATAGATCACTTCTGCATCTCAAGAAAGTTTTTCAGCTTGTTGGCAGATGTATGTGCTTACTGAGAGCAGATGTGGGCAGTGACTTTTGTATAGCTAAATTGAATATCAAGTTAGAGAGGATGAAGAAGGTTACAAAAACACTGTGCAGTAACAGTGCACAGTTAAGAGATGCAAACACAAAAAGGGCTTTTCTGCTTGAACTGAAGAACAGGTTCCGTGTTATAGTGAAGTTAACTGAAGAAAATCAAGACATTGATACTCTGTGGGAAAACATCAGGTAGCGCCATCTAGAAAGTGCAGAGACGGATTTTGTTGTTATTAGAACTAAAAAGGAAGAATTAATTTGTGCTGCTATTTGGGCAGTGGTAAAGCAAAAACTCATGAATGGTAAGATGTGAAAAGACAAGCAAGTGGAAGAAGAATACAAAGCTCTGTATACAAAGTGGTAAAAAGGAATCCTAGCAGAGATAAAAGGGCATATATTGGTAGAGGCTGAAAATACTGAAAACTCTATTAAAGATACAAATAAAAAGGCTCTGAGAACAGAATGAAGGACAAGATGGACAGAAAATTTTCAGGTTGTTTTAAACAGACAAAGTCCAAGACATCTACTAGAAATAAGTGATGAAGACCTATCATTAGAGCTTGATATTGATTTAAGAGAGAGTACGATGGAAGAAATTAGAAAAATCATCTGTAAACTCAACAATGGGAAAGCAATTAGAAAGGATAACATTACCAGAGAAAAGCTTAAAAGAGGTGATGAAACAGCCCTCCAGAATTTCCTGGTGTTTTTGGATATTGTGTGCAAAGAAGAATCCAACCCAGTGAAAGAGGCCTTGTAGTAAAATTGCCAAAGAAAGGGACCTTACTGACCATAATTACATGCAGTGCCTGAGGAAATCTTGTGCAACATAATACTGGAATGCACCAAGAAACAAGCAGATTTTCAACTTAGGAACAAGCAGGTTTTAGACTACTGAGATCATGTGCAGACCATATTGTTGTTCTCAGATGCATTACAGAACGAAGTATGGAGAGACAAGCATCTTGTGATAAATTTTATAGGTTTCTAGAAGGCTTTTAATAGTGTTCACAGACTCAGTGTTTGGAAAATTATGGCATATCATGAAGTACCAGTAAAGATAATAAGCAGCATTTAGGATCTATATGATAATGCTGAATGTGCAGTCAGAAGGTGACAACATCAGCCAATGATTTGCAGTGACAACTAGTATAAGCCAAGGTTATATGAAGCCCCCTTTATGTTTGCAATATTGATTATGTCATGGGGAAAGTAACCGCAGAAGGCAACCGAGGAATTTTATGGACGAATGATAAAGCACAATAGGATTACCTTGTTGTTGTTGCTGACAGTGCTGTCCTGCTTAGTTCAACACATTGCTTAAAGTAAAAGAAGATCCAGCTTTTGGCAGATATAGTAAAACAAACTGGTTTATACATCAAGAAGGGGAAAACAAAATATATGGTTATCAATGTCCTCAACGTAACCCTTAGGGTGGATGAAGAAACACTTGAAGTCCTACAGTAGAACCTCAAAGTTATGAACTGACCAGTCAACCACACACTTCATTTGGACCTGGAAGTATGCAATTAGACAGCAGCAGAGACCCAAAAAAAATTTATTTTAAAGCAGCAAATACAGTACTGTGTTAAACATAAACTGCTAAAATATAAAGGGAAAGCAGCATTTTTCTTCTGCACAGTAAAGCTTCAAAGCTGTATTAAGTCAACATTCAATTGCCAACTTTTGAAAGAACAACTCTGAACAGAGTGTTATGGCTATGAACAACCTCCATTCCCAAGATGTTCGTAACTCAGAGGCAAAATGACTTACTGTAGAAACTATCTAGACAGTGATATGTGCAATGATGGTGACATCATATTAGATGTCAAGTAGTGACTACCAAAAGCACCAAACAGCTTTCATAAGATTTTGAAAAATGACATGATTGGCACTGACACAAAGGTCTGAATTTTTAACACCAGCATGTCCATCCTCTTTATGTAGCAGAGTTGTGGAAATTTGCAACAGAAATTGATAAGATCAGTTCATTCCACAGTAAATGCCTGCAGAAGATCTTCAGAGTCCATTGGAAAGAGTTTCTTGCAACATCAGCAATTCTACGTAGAGCAAACCAATCTAAATCATCAAATAGGCAACAATGGATATATTTAAGATATGCTTTAAGGATGCCACCAACATGACTTCCATGACAAGTGATAAAATGGACAATACCTGGAAAAGAGAAAGAGAGGCTGATCTAGTGAAACAAACAGAGAAAGAAGCCAGGTGCATCAACATGACACTCAGAAGCCTGAACAGACCAGCACTAGCCTGAAATAAATGGTGGAAACTGGTGGATGCCCTGTGCATGTGAAGGTGACAGATAAAGGGGGGAAAATTAATACTTTATGTAGCTCCTGTGCCTTATGCATGAAACTTGGGGCTTGAATGCATATATTATGTTTAAGCTATTCAGTGCACACTATGGCTGGGTTTACACTGATGGTGGCAAATTTGCTGCCATCAGATAGATTGCTCTGGATCGACTGAGTGGTCTGTGTAGACCCGCTCAGTTGATCCAGCAATCAATGCAGGAAAACCACCCCGATAAGTGGTGTAGCGCTGTGTCGAAAAGAATGCTGTTCCCTTCGGCACAGCACAGTGTGTACATGGTGCGTGGAGCATACACAGTGAAGTCAATGAGAGATACATCACTTGTATATCTCCCATCGACTGCTGCAGAATCCGGAAGTAAGTGTAGACCAAGCCTATGATGTAGAGAGTTTGATCAACCTATGTTAGAGCTGAAAGTTAGATGTGGCTTCTGTGTAGAGTACTGAAATACATCAACAGCCAAACTGAGTGTCAACAACTGCGATAGGATAAGGCGACTGCTGTACTGGACAGAAGATGTTAAGCATAGCTTAATTTCCAGGGTAAATATCTTTTGTTTCTTCTTTCTTTCACACTACCTGGCAATCCTAGGTGGGTACAGATCATTCAGAGGAAAAGGACCTAGAGGAGAATAAAGATCAAGGAGAGAGAGCAGTCCCTTTCCTGTTCATTTCTGAAAGCTGCATCTCATTTCAGCATATATCAAAGGGTCTGACTGATGAGTCCACAGAGCCTTGTGACCCACTATTTCATGGCTGAGGGCTGCTAAGAAGCACAACTTATCCAAAGTCTGTAAAGACCTGTAGTGGTTGCCTCTACTAGAGCTTAGGGGTGATGGATGAGGCAAGCAACACAGATTTAAACATGGTTCTTGCTAGGAAAATGTGAATATAGTTTCTATACTCAATGTAGACAGGACCTTTGAGATAAGAAAAGAAACAAAAGCTAATAAGGAAACCACCACTGACTGTATGCAAGTACTTCTCACAGGAATCAGCCCTCTTCTGTACTGGAGAGCAAAATTTATCCCCTTTCCACTGGATACCATCTGCTCCTTGATAGAGGAGAATTATCCATTTTTAGCAGCCATCAGTCTTAGGATCTCCTTTAAACCAAAACAGAGGGTTCTTGTTAGGAGGACTAATGGCCATTGAAGCTGACACTGGACTCCGAGCTCTGTCCTGGGGACTCATGAGGTCAATCCTCAGCTGGTTTAAGTCAGGACTGCTGTACTGAAGTCAATGAAACTATTTCAATTTACACCTGGTGTAAATTATGGTGGCCCATAATGTTTTTCTTCCAGGCTTCTATTTACATACTCTCTATATTTGTACTGTATACCAACACATGTGCACATGAACATACAAAGAGCCAAGCTGGTGAAGGAGGTCTATTTCTTAACAAATCCAACCACTCCCAACTGTTCTTGTAAGGCAGCTAACTCACTTTTTGGCATCAGATATTAACTACTTTGAAGTGAAAGCAACACAGTGTAGAGCACTCAGCAGCAATACAAGTAGAGCTCTGGGTAAACAATGAGGTAAAATTAACATAAAGTAGCAAGATCGCCAGTTTCACACCCAACAGCCAAGCAGAAAGTTAAATTCATGTGTTTAATTGGGGATTAGAGTGGCTTATATATTAGTATTCAACTCCATGGCAAACAGCAGCTGTAAATAAGCTGATTTACTTATTTAGTTGCTGATTAAAATTCTGTGATCAAATTCTGCTCTCAGTTACATCATTGTAAATCAGAACTCCACTAACTTTCAGTGAAAGCAACATTTCACACTTGCAAATTATCGTTGGATTCATCCAACACATTATGCCTTATTTTGCCAATAGTTTAAAATGTTCTGATTTTTCAGTTCTGCTTATATGTTGTAGATGTTGTGTGGCGTGATAACATATGGCAAGAATATGTTCATTTCTTTTAATACAGAAAATTAATCCACGCTTCAGTCTTGTTTTAATGCCTTTCATTCCCTTGTAAATGATTTAATTTGTTTTGATTGCCTTTTGAGGACAGATTAAAATATAAGATAGAGTCTGCCATTATACTGAAGCACCCAGCTACCTACATATCAGAACATATAGTAAAGAAACATTTAGTAGAGATACAATTTTCAATATCGACTTTATTGACCAAGTTGCCTGCCTTGATAGAGATTTCAATAATGAAATAATTTTGCATATTTTCTCTGTAATTTCTCTATTGTTATCATATTTTTAACAGTCATGTTTTTTTGTTACCAGATGTCCAGATAAGCAATGCTCAAGAACACATGGCAATGCTTGTGATGTCGAATTGAATGTGCTGGCAAAACAGAAACAGATGGCCATGGATTTGCTTTCTAACACATCGTTCCTGTAATGTAGCCCTTGCCATAGATTACTCTATTGTACTAATGAACTAGTATTTACCTAAGTTCTCCACACCACAAATCACATGCCACCTAGTGACTGAGCAAAGAATTGCACCTTATTTATTCGTAAGTTTCTTAGGCCTGGTGTAACAATCCGAAGTTAGGCTGCCCTAAATTGACTTGTTTTGACTGAGGCCCAGTCTATACTTACCTTTGCAATTCAGCGGCAGTCGACGGGAGATACGCAAGTGAGGTAAATCACTGACATATCTCCCGTCAACTTTGCAGTGTCTCCTCTGTGCGCCATCCACACTGCAGCGTTCCCTTCAATGCAGAGCTACGCCACTTACCAGGGTAGTTTTTCTGTGTCGCTTGCTGGATCGACTGAGTGCATCTACATAGACCACTCAGTCGATCCAGAGCAATCAATCTGACGGCGGCGAATTTGCCATCGTCAGTGTGGACCCAGCCTTAGTTCTGCATCTACGCTTACGTTCGTCTTTTGCCAATATAAGCACCCACTTAAATCAATTCAATAACACCCCACTCCCCCGAATGACTAAGAGCCACATTCAACCTACTTTTGCAGAGACAGTGCAACTGTAGACTTTGCATTACCTGTGGGCACCCTAAATGCCCACAAGCAGCTGTCTCAAAGTGCGCCTGGCCCCACAACAATGGTTGCTCTGGTCACAATTACGACCTCTACTACCTAGGGGCCTTTAAGTCTCCAGTGTGTTTTTGAAGTATCTTTTCCTGATTGCCTAGCTTTGTGAGTGAACTTACTAGCCCAGTTTTGTGCATATTAACCATACCAGCTCCCAGCACATCAAGAGCTGCTAGCCACACTTCTGCCTGGAGCAGGAAAGGAATCATGGATCTCCTTGGCCTGTGGAGAGAATGGGGCTGTGCAAGGAGCAGCTGAAAAATTCAGGGTATGTCTGCACTGCATCTGGGATTCTGCCTCCCTATCTGGGTAGACAATCAGCTCAGCCTAGTGCACTAAAAAGAGCAGCATGGATATTGCAGTACAGGCAGGGACTCACCCAAGTCCAAGACTACTCAACCTTCTGGGTCTGAGCTTGGGTGTCTAGCCTGTGCCAGAACATCATGCTATTTTTAAGCATGCTAGCTCGAGCAGAGTTAACATGAGCTTGTCTCCCCAGGCTGGGAGGTTTACCCCCAGCTGCAGCTGAGCCATACCCATAGACGTCTATGTGCAGATTGCACAAAGGATGCTAAAACAGGGACATGACAGGAATGAGGAAGTGTGCTCATCGACGGAACTTTGGCAGGCATATCAGGAGGTGAGAGGGCACAAGAAATGTGTGGCTGACCTGCAGACCTGCCATTTCTACAATTAATTGCAGGCCAGACTTGGTGGGGACCCCGCGAGCAGCCTGAATGGACTGTGGACATGTCATGGGAGTCTGATGCAGTGATCCCTGCAGTGTACAGGGAGGAGGAAGGGAGACACAAACCTTGTGGGGAACCAGGAGCTGTTTGAAACTCCAGAGTTAAGCCAGTCCTGCCAGGTAGGCAGTGATGAGCCTGATAATGGAGCTTAGATAAGTGTGTACATACATTATTCCTTATAAGTATTTTTTATGTTTTTGTTGCCTGAAACCTCTTCTCCCTCCTGCCTTGCCCCTTATTCCCTATTTAAAAATGGCCCCTGTTTACAGAACAAGGACATTACTTTTGTTTGCTCACTTTCCTTGTAAAAAGTTAGAAAAGTTCAAAACAATTAGTACGACAAGGTGGGCGAGGTAGTATCTTTCATTGGGCCTACTTCTGTTGGAGAGAGAGACAATCAAGCTTACACAGAGCTCAGGTCTCGGATGTGTAAGCTCAAAAGTTTGTCTCCTTCTCTCTATCCTGAACAGAAGTTGGTCCAGTAAAAGATATTACCTCACCCACTTTGTCTCTCTAATATGCTGGGACCAACAGGGCTACAACTACACTGCATAAAACAATTAGTGTGGCAGTCCAAATTACACAGTCCACATCAGATCAGTATCCTGCCCTTGGATAGAGGTAGAAGATTGTCTAAAGTAACCAATAACTATAGATAAGGCTATTACCCACCCCAAGGTGAGGGTTTACACCTACTTTAATCTGTGAAAGTTCAGACCCAAGACAGATTATAATAAGAGGTTGACAGTGAAAGGGGGACCCCAAGGTGTACAACAGGGACAACGCTGTACTTTTTCTATAATAAATACTGTTATTTGCCAAGCAGACAACAATACACGTGTTACAGTCTGGAAAAAGAGAATCCCTGGTATTTTCATTACTCACACAATGCCTTGTGTAAAAACTGGAATATTAGTCATCATGCTCATTCTTACACTCATCATCCTCACCACCACCAGCAGCTGTTCTCCTGGTGTCTTTCCCCACCAAAATACACAGGCTGGGATCCAGCTGATCCTCTCTGAGGTTCATTCACATACATGAAGATTTTCCTTACTTCCTTTTCCTTATTTTAACTTCTACGCCCCAGTACTTTTGGGCTAACTCATTCTAAGCTACTTTCATAGGCTAACTCATTAATTCCTCTTATGCTCAGTAACATTTACATCATATTATCACCCTAGTAACAAGTGGTTATCTTAAGGAACTCAAACATTTCTAACCATCATCTCATTGTGTCTACTGATCTCTGGTAGATATTATCCAAACACAGCAGTTCTTTTCAAAACATCAGCATATCACAAGCAGACACAAGCGTAGCAGTTTATTATTAATTTACTTATGCTAACTTATCCTAAGGCCAAACCTGGCTATGCTAAATATCTCAGAGGCCTTTAGGTCCTGTGTACAACATTAATTAATCCTTATATTTCACCTCCTCTATATCCTAAATATACTGATTTATACCTTTTATCCTTGGCTCCAAAGAGATATTTCACATTTCACCTCCTCTATATCCTAAATATACTGATTTATACCTTTTATCCTTGGCTCCAAAGAGATATAAGTGGCTTCAGCTTTTCCATTCTTTGACTCATTGGGCTAA
>ML675604.1:70267783-70280783 GCA_007922155.1 Mesoclemmys tuberculata | reverse complement strand
GTATCTTTTATCCCTTTGAATGATCTTGATGAAGCTTTCAAAGAGATACTCTGCAACCCTCCCCCAACATTTCTAGGGATGGCAGTCTTGTTTCTTCCCTTGTGGTAGGAGACTTTCCCACACCAGTCTGTAATGACTTTGGCTGGCACCATTGTGGTTAATTGGCTAGCAGCATACAGGCCCAGGCAGCATCAGTACTCCAGCAGCAGTTGCATTCTGTACCTTTGTCAGCCTCAGGAGTGAAATATCCGCCAAGATCACCACAGTCTGTGAAAACGTTGCCAATACTCATGGCACTCTCTCTACCCTCATACCCGGGGCACTCAGTGTTTAACGCTTCCATGCAACAGACACCGCCCCACGAGGCCATATTCACCATGGCTTGAGCTGCAGAGAGATGCTTCAAAGCTAAAGTGACAATTAACTTTTCTTATTAGAGGTATTTATTAGATTAATGTAAGATAAGTCTCAAAATTCCCCTCCTTTTTCCATTGTGACTGCAAATCTTTCTGTCTGCTTTAATAAAAAAGCTCTGGTGTGGTGGCCTTGAGAGGTGCCCCTTTCTTCACCTGATGAGGGTCAGACGTTCAGCAGGTGTGAAAGAAGCAGACCAGGGAGGATATGTTCTGTATGATCTTCCAGTCCTCTACAGTTGCTGCCCATGTACACAGGGATTGGAAGGCCTGAATGTCTGAGACCAGGATAAAGGACCAAGAATGGAGACAATGGTTGCTGCAGGAGAAGCAAAGGGACCAAGAGGTACAGTGGGAAGTGCACCAAGACATGATGGGTTTGCTCAGGCAACAAACGCAGATGTAGAGTATTATCAAGCTACATGCCCAAATTCCTATATTCCTCAGCATGGCATAAACTCTTATCCCTACCTCTCCATGTCAGGTAAAAACAAGAACAACCATGGCTACAACTACACTGACCTGTGATAACAATGGGATCAGCCAGCAAACACAATGCACTACATATATTGTAACATGAAACGTTGTGTTATGTTTTTAATATGTAAATGTGTGTTTATTATTTCTTTGTTTCGGTTTTTTTTAAACTATCAGCCTGGTGAAGCAGGATATGTTTAATGGCCTTGCTCCCTTAGATAACAACAGCCCCACTGTGTATTTTGCATCTCCAAACTGATTTCCACTGACTGGTAGCAACCTCAGTTGCAAGCCTTCAAAGTATGATCGTCACTTACTTAGACTCATAGATTTTAAGGGACCATCATGACCATCTAGTCTGACCCCTGCACATAACAGCCACGAAACCTCACCCACCCAATCCTGTAATAGACCCATAACCTCTGGCTGAGTTAGTGACATCCTCAAATCATGGCTTAAAGATTTCAAGTTACAGAGAATCCACCATTTACATTAGTTTAAACTTGCAGGATGACGATGTTGCAAAGGAAGGTGAAAACCTCCCAGCATCTCTGCCAATCTGACCCAGGGAAGATTCCTTCCCAACTCCAGATATGGTGATCAGTTAGACCCTGAGCTTATGAGCAAGGCCCACCAGCCAGATACCCAGGAAAGAATTCTCTGTTGTAACTCAGAGCCCTCCCCTTCTAGTATCCCATCACTGGCCATTGGAGATGATTACTGCTAGCATCTGCAGATCAGCTACATACCATTGTAGGCAGTCTCATCATATCATCCATTCCATAAATTCATCAGGCTCAGTCTTGAAGCCAGTTAGGTTTTTTGTCCCCACTGCTCCCCTGGGAAGGCTATTCCAGAACTTCACTCCTCCGATGGTTAGAAACCTTTGTTAAATTTCAAGCCTAAACTCATGGCCAGTTTATGTCCATTTGTTCTTTTGTCCACATTGGCACTGAACTTAAATAACTCCTCTTCCTCCCTGAGATATATGTGTGTATATATACACACACACCTTGTTTCTCCGAAAATAAGACAGGATCTTATATTATTTTTTGCTCTGAAAGATGGGTTAGGGCTTATTTTCAGGGGATGTCTTATTTTTTTCCATGAGTGTAAAGTGTATGGGGACCTTTACTTGTGAACCACTTGTAAACTGGGCTACTTCCTCCCACTCTGTACCTGGGCACCTGCAGCCAGGTGTCTTCCTCCAGGTCGCTGGGGTAGACGGTGAGCGGGAGCCCCATGAGTCCCTCACCATCGGCAGATCCAGAAACTCCTCAGGGTCATCAGCGGACAGCAGCTCCTCCAGGTCCCAGGGTCCGAGTGGGTCCTCCGGTACAACGGGCTCAGGCAGCCCCAATGGGTCCGCAGCATCGAGCAGCTCCTCCAAGTCAGGGCCAGCCTTGGTGGGTTTCTCCCATTCAGAGGCTTCAGGTAGCTCTTCCTAGCTACTAGGGCCTGTCAGCCCTCCCCAGTCACTTGGGCCGGGCAGGCCTTGGAGGGTCCAGAGTCTTTGCTCTGCACAGCCACAGGGCCTGGGTCAGGCCCAGACCACAGCCTCAGGGAAGGCATGTCCTTCTCCAGCACCAGCTTCCCCCTGACTGAGCTGCTAGGCTGGCCTTTTAAGCTTCCCTTTCCTGTCCTGGCTCCGCCCCTATGCTCCCAGGGTATTCAGCCTGCAGGGCTTTATTCTGCCCAGCAGAGGCGTCACGACCCTTCCTCGGGCCCAGGCTCTGAGGAAAGCCACAGCGCCTTGCTACACCAGGTCTTTCTCCTCCTCTGTCTCTTCCAACTGATACATCCCCAGCTTATAGCAAAACTTCTTGTTGTTAGTCCCTAAATGCCTGACCTTCCACTTTGCACTATTAAATTTCATCCCATTCCTATTATGCCAGTTTACAAGCTTTACTTCTCCACTCTCAGAGCAGCTCTTATTCTGGTGTCCCTGTGCTGGAAGATTGGGGCAAACTCAGTGCACAGATTCAGGAATGTGGTCCGTCACATTGTCTCCAGCTAGACTGTCTGGAGATTACATGTTCAAGCTTTTCTCTGCAGCTGTGAGGGCCTACTTTTTTTAAAATTAAAAAAGCTAAGATTTTCAAATAGTTATCTGATTCCAGCAGCTGATGCTCTAACAAAGCCACCAGATATCATGAGACTTGCAATAAAATCATGAGAAATGACAATGCTACAAACAACAAGCACAACACTTCCACAGCCAGAATATGGAGAGGTAAAGGAATTAAAAAAGATGTCAGTTGTCTGTTGTTTTTTTTTTAAATATTGCTTCTGCACATTACAGCTGCCCTCTCAGGAGCTTTGGTAGCAACTGATCCTATCTTTATCTACTCAACAATGGATTTCACATTAAGGACCATATACTTGCAAGGGTATGACGGTAAAAAGTCTTTTTCTCCATTCAATGTATCCATAGAAGGGCATGCTCTGGCCACCATAAAGACCTAATGCTCTACTGAACACAAGGCTGGGGTCTGGCAAGCACAGTGGGCAGTGCCACAATGGGCGGTATCCAGGCCAGTCTTTCTGCTGTATGTTTGCCATTGGCTGGGGCTGAGGACACCCATAGGGAATTAGTAAAGGTAGATGCCGAGTGCCTCGTCTTGGAATTAGGGCAGGCCTGCTCAGTTGTGGCAGCTCGGGACTCTCACTTTCCATTACAGAGTGCAGGAAGCCACAACTGTGTCCTTAATGTTTCAATTTCATTGAGTGGCCTTTTTGTTTTACTGCTTAACACATTACAGGGATATTTTTACATATTCATTGGCAAGGTTCATACAGCAGACAATGTCAAAACTCTCCAACAGTATTTTAAACATTTATTTTCCTTTGTTACAACAGAAAGAAAACTTGGAAAAATTTCTTCTAATCTTATGTTTGGCTCCAAATAAGCTTTTACCAAATGTAAATGGACAATCTCTTTAAGATATTTTCTCAAATCCCTTTTGGACTTTCCAAGAAAAAAAGTTCACGTGTTTTTGGAAGTTTGTGAACAATGGAATGTCAGATTTTGGTTACTGCTCTTAATGTATTTAACCATTAGCCATTTTGTAATTGGCTCAGACAAATGTTATTTCCCATACTGACATGGCCCAAAGAATGATGAAATAATTCTGAAATGTCAATCTTCAGATATGTTTTAATAACATTACAGAAATTCCAGAGGTCTCGATTTGGAAGTAACAATAACACTGCCAAGTACAGACAGACTTTTAAAGCAAAATCTAATGAAGTGATGTGTACTCTAAAATCCATTTTGGATTTTTAGACTAAAAATAATTTCCAAACCCTGTTGTATATGTGACTTCCAAAAGAGGAAGTTTACATAGCTACTTTAGCTTTTTACCTGAGAGCATGGACTAAATTTTCTCTGCTGTCTCAGTTTAAAATGTGGGTTTTCCATCTCTTTCTTACACATAATTTGAACTAGTCCCGTGCTTTGGTTTTTCAACCATAATTGCATTGAATCGATGCCAAATCACTACAGTCTGTGAAAGATGATTATTTAATTGATGCTACCTATTTTACGTGGCTGCTGTTATTATTATTACCTTCGCACCTAAGATCCTCAGTCATGGACCAGGACCCCATTGTGCTAAGTGCTGTACAAACACAGAACAAAAAGACCCTGTCAAGGGATTTACAATCTAGTGATGATATTCCTTTTACCTTTGGCAATCTAACCCCAGTGATACAATGAAGCCATGCCAGTTGTTTATACAGTCCCAATCACTTCACTACATAGAAATGATGCAAAACTCACATTAGCTAGGCAGGGCTTGATCCTGCAAGGGTTTGGGTCCCTTCAGTTCCTGATAACTTCTGCTCAGCACCTCACAGTACTGGACCCTAAATTTGCCTATGAATATACATTACAGTTTTCCCAAAAGCACTGAATAGAGATATAATAAGAATTACAGTCATTACCAGGGGTTTCATTCTTTTGACTTTCAATCACTGAAACACAGGAAGAAAAAACATGGGCCAAATTCATCCTTTGGCTGCACCTGTGCACTCCAAGGAAATTATTTTCTCTTCTGTAGGGTTGATTTATATGGGGTTGTACCAGGGTAGCTAAGGCTAGAATTTGGGCTCATGTGTTTAGAGACTCACACCGATCCATGTAGGTATTTTCTTTTCCTTTTGGATTCATAAAGAAGTCTCTAGACCTGAGTTCAAACTGTGATTGATGAGAGACAGGGTAATTAGGTCATACCCCCATTGTGTGAAGATAAAAATGAAAAAAATATTCCAAAAAAATTGGAGTATCCCAAGTTATTCTATCTATGATCAACTCAGAGATGTTCTCTCAGACTCTGACCTTAACACAGGGGCCCACTTATTCACGACCTCAAGTATTGTAGTGCAATGTGCTTAGAGATGAAGTCTCCAGCCTTAAAAAAAGGCTTCAGTTGGTTCAAAATACAAGAGCTAGCTTAGTGATCCACACTAACTTCAGAGTACAGATCACTCCCATGCTACAGTCCCTACATTTGCTACTCAATGAATAGCAGGTCAAGTTCAAAGGTTTCACTCCTGAGCTATAAAACTGTCCATGGAACTATGGTACAATCATGACCACTCACTACGTTCCTCTGAGAGAATGGAACTGTCAGCCACAAGAGTGAAAACAGTGAGTAGTTAAGCTTCAATAGGCTTGAATAGTGATGTACAAGGTACAAAAGAAGCCATGGTCCTATTATGTTATCCATACATAAAAAAGAAAACATGTGTTTTGGTTTCATTTACAGATAACAGCAAAGAAAGAATGAATGTAAGATTTCTGGATGAATGACAATTCAGCATGGCACTGTCTCTCTAAGGTCCTCTAACTCGAACCCTCTCAAAACTCTGCCACTGGCAGGCAGGCAGGCATACTTCCCACACAGAAAGGTGCTGTACAAAGAAAACAGAATCAGAAAACAGAACCACAGGTCCCCATAGGAGCTTACAAGCTAGATAAATCAACAAACAAAGACACAAACTGGCACTCTAGAGTTTCTGTAAATGTGCAATTCATTCTAAAGGGGCAGATTCTGTCATCTGTAATCACAGTGGCTCAGATCCTCTGAGGTATTTAGGCACTTAATTCTCATTGAAATCACTGGGAGTTAGGCACTGTGGCAAAGCTGCCACCCCGGAACAACTCTCCAGCATTGTGGTAGTTGTGCCTCACTTTCTCCACCCCCCCACTGTCCTATGGCTAATTCCCATCAGAAACAGTGTCCTGGCCCTTTGGCCAGGCTTTTTTGCAGAGTCCTTGCCACAAAGTCCCACAGCAATATAAACAAAACCAAATCTTCAGCTCTGCTGGGCTCAGCTGGCAGCCTCTTATCCCAGGCATGCCTCTGCTGCTCCATACTGGCCTCCCAGCCAACTACAGGCTTCTGTGCCTTGCTCAGCCCCACAGATCAGGGGCTGGCACACTCCTCCCTTCACTCAGGGTTCAGGCAGGCTACAGTTCCTCAGTGCCCCTGCCTCCACTCATCCCCAGAGTAGCATGTCTGCTCTGCTCTGCTCTCCTTTCCTTCTTAGCCTTTTTCAGGCTGCTTCTCAGGACAGGCCTACACTTCAAACACTGCATCGTCACAGCTATGCTGCTGTGGTGTGTAAGTGAAGATGCTCTTACACCAATGGGAGAGCTTCTCCTGTCAGCATAGTTGACCCAGCTCCTCAAGAGATGGTAGCTATGTTGATGGGAGAAGCCCTTCTGCCAACATAGTGATATCTGCACTCGGGCTAGGTTGGCATAACTACGTCATTCAGGGGCATGAATATAAGTCTGTAGTGTAGACTGGCCTTAGAGACTGGGAGCCCTCTACCTCCTCTCTGGTTCTCGTCCCCATAGCTGGGCTCACCCTGCTCTCTATGGAGACAAACCTGCTCTCCCCGAGCTGGGCTTTATTTCTAATTAGGCCTAGCCTACCCTCCAAGGGCAAACAGGCCGATTACTTGGCCTCTCAGGTCCATACTAACCTCTTCCCACCACGTGTGGTCTGAACACTTCCTCATCACATATCCTCCCCCTCAAGACAGAACCCCACCTAGCACTGGGGTCTTTCTGTCTAGGAGTGGGGACTGCAGAATATCCTCTGAGTATATGAACTACCTGCCTCCCCACATTGCTTTCTCACTGGACATCTTCCAACCACAAATGAAGTCTGACCTCGTCTTCCAAAAACTCTCCTCAGATGTCCAACTTGGACTTTTCTTTAAGTCTTTGATTTTTCTTTTGCTGGGTCATCAGCAAACCTTGCCGTGCTGTCATCAGCTTCTCTCAATGACTTTTCATCTCCCGGATCTCAGTTTCAGTTTTCCTTTGTCCCTTCTGCCACCAGTGCTGCTTGTGCCTCCACACAGCCCTTCACTTGACCTTCAGCCCACTCATAGGTGTCAACAGTTATTCCTGGATCACGTATTTTCATTAGGGGCTCTGACTGTGTACTCCCCCAGTGAATTGTTTCCACCTCCATCTGTACCCCTACGTCTGCTGGGTCATACTCCTCCCTTCCTGTTCCCTCCAGAGTCCTAATGGGGTGGGTCCATTACATGTCTGTGAGGGCCACCATCCCCACTGCCAGATGTCTCTGATTGTTCTCCACTCCATGGATGCTATAAAACTGCCTGCTCCTTTTCTTTCCTATTGCTGGAGCTCTGGTCCTTTCTCTGGCTTCAGCTCATTCTCTGCTGAGGGCAATACTTTGTTAAATTCCCTACTTCTCTACACAAAAACCACATAGGACTTGTCCTTACTTGGGCCATAGGCTGAACATCTATGTGTTTTCCCATGATCTGCACCTCCAGAATGAGCCTTTGTATCATAGCTCACATAGGGTTGGGGCAAGACATTTTCTGTGCAGAGATTGCCCACAGGCACAACATACTCTGGGCTGGATCTCAGACCTCTTTTTTTTACTTTTATCTTTTTTTTACCCACTATCTGTGTCCTCTGGGTGATTCTTTTCTCATGCTTTCCAGTAGGCTTTTCTTCTGCACCCTCCAATACAGACAGTCACCTCTGCAGCTCCAACTGCACCTCTCGCAGTTTTTGCTTCTGTTTCAGGAGCTGCATGAGGACAGCTCGGATGTGTTTTAATTGCTTGACTGCTTCTTGCAACTGGAACAGGACCTCCAGTGTCTGTGACTGCTCCTCCTTACCCCAACCTGAGTGGGTAAACAGCGCTCTTCTAGAGAAGACTTCTGCATCTTTTGGCTCCTTTTTTTCTTGTATCCTTCTTTTCTGAGAGGGGATTTCAGTACCT
Source organism: Mesoclemmys tuberculata (assembly GCA_007922155.1). Taxonomy (NCBI): domain Eukaryota; kingdom Metazoa; phylum Chordata; order Testudines; family Chelidae; genus Mesoclemmys; species Mesoclemmys tuberculata. The sequence goes on along the minus strand of ML675604.1, from coordinate 70,272,613 downwards.
ACTGGAGAAGGTCTGATCTGTGGCAAAATTGCTGCTCCAGAACACCTACTTGTGGCCAGATGTGGAGTTGCAGTAGCTGTGCCTCTGTTTCCCCCCCACTGTTCTCTGATCAACTCCAACTGTCAGAGTGTTCTGCCCCTCTGGCCAGACTACTTTGTGGAGTTCTGCCCCTTCTGGGGACAGAAAGTCAGGCTTCCAAATGACCTCTGAAGAAGGCTGTATGGTCTGGTCTGGTGTGGTCTGCTCTCCTTCTTAGCTTTCTTTCAGATTACTTCTCAAAGAGAGGGAACTCTCAACCTCATTGCCTCTCTCCAAACAGGGCTCACCCTGTGGTTTATGGAGATAAGCCCTACTATCCCCCACCTGAGCTTTATTTCTAATTAGACCTGGCCCACTCTCCAGGAGTGAGCAGGCAGGTTAATTGGCCTCTCAGGACCATATTAACCCTTTCCCAACATGTGTGGGATGAACACCTCATCACGGTGCCTTACAGGGTTTGGGCCCTGAAAACTACTTACAGAGTAAAGTATTATGCAGAATGAGCAACAGTGCTAAAAATCTGGACCCCAGTACCTGCAAATTATTGAAGATATAGAAACTGTCATACTGGAATTATAACTATGGTGCATCTAAGCCTGTCTCTGACAACGGTCAGTATCAGCTGCCTTAGAAGAAAAAGAAAAAGGAACCCTGCAGTAGGCAGTTATGGGATAATCTGGCCCAAGGGCAATTTCTTCTTAATCCTCATTGGATCCCACATATAAATACACACACCTTTCCAGAATTCTTCTTAATTTTTTTCAATCTTTAATATTATATTTATGTATATTTTTATTATCTAGATAAGCATCCAAACCTTTTTTTGAATCCTGCTAAGCTCTTGGCCTCAGTGATATCTTCTGGTAAGGAGTTCCACAGCCTAATTATACATTATGTGAGTAAGTATTTCTCTTATCAGGATCTTTGGTTGCATAAACAGAGGAATCTTGAGTAGGAGTAGAGAGATTATTTTATCTCTGTATGTGGTGACTGCCACTGAATACTCTGTACAGTTCCGGTGCCCACAATTCAAGAAGGATGTTGATAAACTGGATTGGGTTCAAAAAAGACCCATGAGAATGATTAAAAGATTAGAAAACATTCTTCATAGTGATAAACTCAAAGAGCTCAATCGATTTAGCTTCATAAAGAGAAGGTGATGAGATGACTTGATTACAGTCTGTAAGTATCTACACAGGGAACACATGGGCTCTTCAGTCTAGCAGACAAAGGACTACCAAGATCCAATGGCTAGAAGTTTAAGTTAGACAAATTCAGACTGGAAATCAGGCATAAAAAAGGATCGTGGTGGATTTTCCATCACTGACTGTGACCGGTCCGTGCCCAGGGTAGCCCACTGATAATGCCAAGGTCAGGGCAGGCTGTAAAAGGAGAGCAAATTCTCCAAGCACTGGTGGGTGACACTCAAGTCAGACTTCCCAACCAGCCACAAACAGTGCTTCTGATTCCTCCACACTGGTTATCAAGAAGCCACTGTGCAAATACACACAGCCCCCTTTACTGCATTTCAGTCTCTGGCTTCCCAAACTGACACTAAGTCCAGTAAAGAGACCAGTTGTTTAAACTCTATGCTCTTTACTAAAAGATTCCCTCTGATCCCAAAGGATCAGCCACAGTACCAGTTCACTATAAGTTTGGATCTTACCCAAAATACCACGCTGCCAGCCAATCCTTTAGTAACTAAAACTAAAGGTTTATTAATAAAAGAAAAACAAACAATAAGAAGTGTTAAGGGCTTAAAGCAATCAGATATATACAAATGATTTAAAAGTCCATATACATCAGGTTTCTAGAACAATTGTGGAGTTGTATAGTTCCTCTGGTATACATCCAGTACCTGGATGGGTCTAAGTCCTTCAGTTCAGTTGCAAAGTGTGTTGATCCAGAGGTGTGTCCGCAGCTGGACAGGAACAAAGACCAAATGGTTTCTGTGGTTTGATCTTATATACCCTCTGTCACTGGCCATGTGGCTTGTGAAACTTTACAGGAACCAAAATGGAGTCCATAGTCACATTGGCCAATCCTGGTAACTCTTCAGGTATGCCCGTGGTTCCTTCCTGGGCCTTTTGCTTCTGTAAAGGTCTTGATGGGCCATTAAGCAGGCTATTGTCCTGCAGCCTCTCTGTCTGGGGTGTGTCTTCTACAGCACAGTTTGAAATACAGGTATATCAAAGATCTCCATAACTTCCTTCACACATATCACACATGAACACAAATATTATCCTCTTACTCAGCATATTATAACCTTTCTAACAGTATCTGACATGGCGTGTCTTACATGAATCATTATGATTTTGACATATTAATATCAAATAACACAAAAACCGCCTCCCCACTCCAGTCCGCATGACACTGACAATTTTTAAATCACAATTGGCAGTTTTTCTAAAAAATCTGTTCTAGGAATTATTTTGGTAGTGTTCTCTGGCCTGTGCTATAAAGGAGACCAGATTAGATTATCACAATTGTCTCTTCTGGCCTTGGAATCTATGAATCTATGAAATTTGCAGGTTTTTAATGTCATTAACTGAATTGTTTGGTATTATGAGAAAGGGTGAAAGGAAGTTCTTGTTCTAGACCTTAAGTCTTTTCCTACAGAGTCATTTTCTATAGCTACAATAATATTATTTGCTTTTTTTCTGTTACCTTGTTAAACTGTTAGCCTTTTTAAAGTGCATCTTTCTTAAATCCCTGTGTTAGTCCATACTGAGTCCTAAGTTTTTACAGTGATAATGAATAATGATTACTTTATTTATAAAGAACTTCACCAACATGCTCCAGCTGCTTGCAAAAAGTAACCATAAAACACAATTACATTTTTAAAAGAATAAAATATTTAAAAGACCAAATATGGAAAGTGGAATAATTAAAATGGGGGTAGCTACCTCGGAACCAACTGTAAGCAAGACAAATAAATCACTTACATTGTTTTTTATTATTGGTTTTAAGTGTTTTGTGGGAATCTGTATGAAGTAAGCAATGTTCCACCCCAGGCAGAGTTCAGTAGCCAATGTAGCACTTTCTAAGTGTAGGGAGGGTGCAATAACTGAGATATGGAGGACTCTTGTGAGTCAATAGGAATATGGAGATATTTTGGCCTGCTGTAGAGGGTTGAGGTCTGAGGGCTTGTCATAATGGGGCCACTGAAGATAAATGAACGCCCAAATTCATCTTTAAAGATGGTGGCAATGGACTGAGCAATGGGGGAGTAGATGTTTTAGGTGTAGGTGGGAGGGTGTGCTAACAGAGAAGAACCCCTAAAGCATGTGACTCTGCGTGGCACCACATGCTTTGTACATGGTCAGGGCTGGCATTTTGTTGTTGCTATTCTAGTTATACCCGTATTCAATGGGGGGAATCTCATATTTTGAAGGGTTAAATCATTATTTTTAAAGCCCATTGTAGTCACCTTCCTTACAACACCACCACTGCATAACAACACCTCGGATGCTCGACTCCTAGGAATACTGTTCTGATGAGAACTAACTTAAATATATTTATAACGAGTGTAGGTCAATGGTCCAAGGGGTAGTTTCCTATTATGGGAGGGATAAAATAACTAAAATCAATAAATCTCCAGATCATAAATGTAGCTACAGTCTGGGCAAGGTTAAGAAAATTATTAGCAGAGCCTCATGATGTCTGGATATTGTAGCTTGTAAATTTCTACATACATATGTGTGTGGTTATGTACACGCTTGCTATTCGTCCCCCACAGAATTCGTTGAAACATTCAGTGGAATGTGCATTTAGTGTGCCTTTCATTCTGTTTAGAAAAAAAAGAAAAGAAAAGAAAAAAAAGGACGATCATTCCCAGAATTCACTGCTTCATTGCTGTGGTTTTGCCTTTAAAATCATCCAAAACAGTGCATGTTTTCAAATAGCAAAGACTGCAAAGAGGAGTGACAAAATGGTTATAGAAGAGTTGAGCCTGATAGCTCCATCAAGGAGACTGCAAATTTAATGGTCACAAAATTTTGCCTCTTACTTAAATATATTTTAGTACTCTGCTGCAGCCCTACATATAACCTTAAGTAGGTCCATCATTGTGTTCAATACATTTTTATAAAACCTGTGCCTAAATTTGCTCAGGTTTGCACATTTGAACATTTAAGAAGTCTTTTTAGCCTAACAGCATGAGTATGTATTTCAACTGCATATTATGTTTTAAAGCTACAATAAGATGCAGTAGGTCAACCGAAGAAATGGTGTAAGGAAGAGATTAATGGAAAAAACTCTGTAATCTTAGATGGTATATCATTTAAATAGGCAGTGGGTGTGAGAAACTATTTTTATGCAGGTTATGTGATGTATTTTCTAAAGATGAGCTCCAATCAAAACCACTCATTGTATCTGAATGTCCATCAGGTTGGGTGAGTATTTAAATCTGAATTTTGTCATCCACGTCCCTTTAGGATCCTATTTATCAGCTTGTGAAAAAGAGATTACTTCAAAAAAAGAGCAAAGGAAACTTTGAAAAAGTCAGTGTAACCGATGGGGGTTGACCCTTGGAGGGATCATTGGAGGGGCCACGCCACTTAGCAATCCGCACTAAGGAGAGTTGCCAGAATAAAGGTGGGGTGGAGGGGCTCCCCTCAGTCTAGGTGCCTAGCTCTTCTGGCAGAGAGAGACAACCAGCTGTTAGGGGGCTGGTCTGTAAACAGCCAGTCTCTTCAGAAATCTGTAGCACTCGGCTCTTGGGTAGGATGGAGCGGGCAAGCAGTCTAGACTAGAAATTAGACGAAGGTTTCTAACCATTAGGGGAGTGAA
>ML675604.1:70120953-70267383 GCA_007922155.1 Mesoclemmys tuberculata | reverse complement strand
CCCTGCAGCTTGAGGTCTTCAAATCTCACTTTTGAGGATTTCAATGAGTCTATAACTCTCAGCCCCTAGGCAGGGCACCAATACAGTCTTGGGCTCGCAGGCAAAGGGGGGTGAGCACCGGTGAGGTTGCACAGGCTGGGGTAAGGCTACCACCCCAGTGGCGGAGTGGCAAGGGGAGAAAGGAACGCTGGCCCTCCCAACTCCACCGTGTCCCAGCCCAGGGCCCTAGCAGTGACAGTTTTGCCACTGGGTCGGCGGGGCTCCAGCTGCAATGCACCGACTGGTGCTCAGGCACGAGCACAGCCAGACTGTGAGCAGCTATCCCTGGGCTACTTCCTCCCACCCCTGCCACAAGGTACCTGCCTCCACGGGTTGTCATCAGCTTTGTCAGGAGACACCACCAATGGCAGTCCCAGTAACTCCTTGGCATCGGGGTTATCGAGCAACTCCAGTGGGGCAGGCGAATCCTTGATGCAGCCGGTGTTCTCACCATACCCATAGATGGCTGTAGATGTCTTTCTCCTTTAGCGGCTCTCCCCTGACTGCAGGGCCTTGCTTTTATAATTCTTCCTGTCCCGCCCCTGTGCTTCTGGCGAGCAGGTTGTGCAGTAGCTGGGCCTGCCCTCCAGGTGCGTGGGTTGGCCCCTCGCCATTGGCTTCGGAGGAAGGCCACACTGCTTTGCTACAGTCAGGCATTCCATGTATTTGTAGCTTCCCTCCGCTGTTTTGTTAGTTCTTGTTACATGAAAGCCATTTGTTTGCTCAACTTTAAATTAAAGATTCCTGAATATAGACAGGGGAGCAACTGGAGAAACCTTCCAGTCCCCATCATCAACTTATTTGCCATTCAATATCTGCTGTGGCAACATTATGTTTCAGAAACATCTCCAAGGCTGGGTAACAATTCACTGGTTTGGGAGGAGGGTATTCTGAGAGGATGCTCTTGTACATGGAATCCTCTCTCCTCTTTACAGGATATTATTTAAAAAAATATAGATTTAAAAGATTAATGATTTTTTAAAGGTTTTGGGTGTTGTTTTAACAAACTGTTAGCAGTTATAAATAAGGAATGTGTTAAAAAGCTCTTGTCAGTTAGCCCAACTGATTGAAAACCTGAACAGGCCCTGGGAGAGGAAATTTTCGATAACCGAGCCGTATAAAAGAACTTAGTTTAAAAGAGGTGTAGAAAAAAGCATGGAAAAGGAGCCAGGAAAGTTATGAGGTAAATGAAAAACCTCAGTGTTCAGAACCTGTGCTGGTGTTTTTAATAGCTGTCAAAAGATTTATTCAGCCTTTTAACTTTACTACAGAACAACAGAGAAAATTTTAAATTATGGGCCAAATCGAGGCCAGAAGGGAAGCAGTGGAACTAACAGGCTGCATAAACTGACAGTACATTGGGTCATTCAATCCTAGGGACCTTCAAGCCAGAATGTAAAAGAGTGGAAGGGGGAAATAACTTCATAGTCAGGGGTTGCAGAGCTTCTCAAGGTGGGAGGAATAAGCTCATGCAAATGAACTCTGATATGAATATTCGTCCTATCCCTTCCTCTCCTGCAAGGGCTGTAGTAACCGTCTCCCTGACTCCAGCAGGGAGGAGAGAGAGCATGTGACTTGGATCCTTATTTTTTGCTTGGCTGGGTTGGCACCCCTCACGTTACGTTTGTGACAGGCTGGAATCACAACATTGTGGGTGAAAAAAATCACCATGAATCTAGCTCAAAGAGGAAGCCGCTGCTAAGCATGGCACTTTGAAAGAGTCCAGACGAAGAGTTTGGCCTGCCTGGGAATCAGTTGCTGAGTTGTAAAGATCTAGTGACTAGCTGAGGTGGGAGCTCTTAAATCTAGAGCAACTGGAAAGTTAGCCTAGCAGTGAATAGGGGACTGTAGGTGGGGACCTCCTGAGGTAACACAGAGTGTGTCTGCACTGCAATTAAACACTCGTGGCTGGCCTCAGGCTGCGGGGCTATACAATTGTGATGTAGATGTTTGGGCTCAGGTTGGAGCCTGAGCTCTGGGACAGAGCTCCACAAGCTCCAGTCAGCTGGCACAGGCCAGCCGTGGATGTTTAACTGCAACGTAGACATACCCAGTGATGATATCCAACCGGTTCGCACCGGTTCGCGCGAACCGGTTCTTAAAATAGAAAAAATGCAGCGAACCGGTTCTTAGCCCCGGGAGATTCAATGAAAAGGGGGAGCAGCGAACCGGTTGTTAGCGGCGGGAGAGTAAATTTCCCAGCGGCGAGTGTCTCCCGCGATTCTCCCTGCTGCCGAAATTGACCAGGGAGGTCAATTTCACGGTGGAGGGAACTCTGTAGTTGTGTGTGTGTGTTGGGTGCTGTGTGCATGATGTTTAAGAACCTATTCAGAATAGGTTCTTAAATATCACCTGCCTTCATAGAACTGGTTATTAGAAATTTGGGAAATCATCACTGGACATACCCACATTGGCCAGACCCCAACAGATTCCAAAAAGTGCAGAGAAATCTTGAGGTAAGAAGCAGCAGTTGCTATAAACAATGGCTAATGAATGATCTAAGGCAGCGTGATGTGAAACACAGGAAGCCGTGTGGACCTGGGGTCAATGGAAGGACCTGTTACAAGGATTGACTCTGGCTCTGCAGAGTCCTAACCAGATAAAGCCTGTGAGTGGGAGTTAAAGGAGGAAAGATGAGCTGAAAAACTGTGTGTTTGGCTTTGGACTTTTGAGGGATTTTTTTTTTTTTTTTTTTAGGACCAATTCTGTTGCTAGTCTGAGAAGAACTGGTGAAGAGTGAAAGAACAGATTTGAGCTTAGAAAGCCATTGGAGACTGAGTTCCTAAAGGAGCCTGGATGAAAGGGAAATAGAGGTGGAATGGCCACAGAGGCACCCCTTAGCCACAAGAGGTGTGTGGGAGGCAGTTAGCAGCCACTGTGTGACACCTACCTTCTGACACTGTCACTCCAGACTAGACAGAGGTGAAAAATGAATGAAGAGATGAAGAAATATGGTACAAAGGAAGAGAAGAAGCTGTAGAAAAGGGGCAGAAGGGAAATATTCTCAGAGCCATTTAATACTTGATACAAAGGACTTATGGAGCTCAGCAGTCTTACCAGTGACAAAGAACAAAGCACCAACGGGGATTTACCAAAGGGAAACCAAGCAACTGGCTGATTGGTGACTTCAGAGTGAGAAACATGGGTACAGCTGTGGGCCAGACAAAGAAAACAAGCAGACTGGCATGTCTAGGATATCAGGGAAAACAAAGTCGATATAAAGTTGGCAGATAACTTGAAGAATTCTGGGAAATTCCCACAGATTGCAATCAGGATTTTGGGACCTGAATCTGATTAAGCCCCTTTGATTTTCAGAGGGAAGGTCTGCACTGCATTTGAGACCCAAGTTTGTGGGACCCTGCCTGTGGACTTGGTGTTTCCAAGCCCGTGCTTGTGCATCTGCACTGCATTGTAAACCTGGGTTAACAATTGCTGGACCCAGGTTTCACAACCATGGAAGCGTGTTCACACTTCATGATGCAGACCTTCTGACTCATGTCTGTGGCTTGAGCTGTGTCCACACTGCAAAATGACAAGGTTTGAACCTGAGTCTCTGTGGAACTTGGGCTTAAGCCCCTTCCATCCCGGTGGGCCCTAGCACCTGGGTCCTGAATGGTTGCTAGCTTTGAGTCAAACTTGAGACTGAGCCAGGTTGTACAAGGTAGTGCAGCTATACCCAATATGCCTAAGTGCCAGATTTTTAAAAGGAATTTAGGTGGCTAACTCTGATTTCATTAGGAGTTAGGCACCTAAATGCCTTTAAATCTGGCCCTTAGGCTCTTAAATCACTTAGCATATGTCTACACTGCAATGAAAGCCCAGGCTCAGAGTCAGGCTTGAGCCCAGACCCCTCCTTCCATCTACATACATCTCCCAGACTCGGGCTTAGGACCCTGCAGGACTAGAGGGTCTAGTCTGAGTCAATTACCCAGGGTTCAAGCCTATTACTTTGCAGTGTAGATTTGGGTCCTGGGAATCCACCAAAAGTGTCCCATGGGCCAACTTCCTTTGTCCTCTCTATCCAGAGAATCGCCAGTTGACACCTGGGAAAATGGAAGCTACCCCCCTTGACATACAGCAGCAGCCCAGGGAGTCAACATTAGCCCCTCCATTGTCTTCTGACTACCGAACTGCAAACACAACATTGATGAGCCTTCTGTGTTTGCAATGGGGACTGGACAGAGCAAGCCTTTCGCACAGTGCACGGCTTCGTGGGTACAGGAGCACAGCCAGATTTTGATGAATCTCTGGCATGAGGCCAGCAAAACTATGGACATCAGTAAGAGTACCAGCAATGACCACACATACCAGCAAAGAAGCTGGCAGCTTTGCAAATTTACCAGAACATAACCAGTGGAGGGAGCAGATTAAGTAGCCTAAGACAAAGTATTGGAAAACCAGGCATCAGAACTGCATCTGGGGCAACTCGACATCATGTCCATTTTTTGAGGAGTCTGACTGGGTACTGGGCACTATTGCAAGTATGGGGGCATCTGCGGTGCAGGATAACCTGGTCAGCTGGGATGGTGTCCTGCTGGCCCCAGCTTCCAGCATGGGGACTGATGGGGGCCAACAGCGGCACCACGTGAGGACGGTGAAGTCACTCTGTTGCTGAAACTAGTCCCAGAGCGGACTTTGGAGCAGGAGTAGCAGCACATGCTGGGTCCAGACTCAGAGGAGCTCTTTGACGCTCCCCCAAAAACATCCTGCTGCAGAGCCTGCAGCAAACACAGGGGGGACAGAAGCTGACCCTGTGCCTGGTAACTTTCTGGCTCCATTTTAATGTTTATTAATACAGTGATGGGAGGGATTTCCAATCTATGAACCAATACGTAAGTTTTGAGAAATCCCAGCTAACAGTGTATATCTGCTAATGGAAGAGTGTATGCCAGTGCCTTGGCATCCTCCTTCCCTCCCCCTCCTCGCACCACATGGAGTTCAAAATGGCAGTTGGGAAATGCAAACAGTCACCAACACCTTTTTAAAGTCTATTTTACTAGAAAGGCACAGATTTTTGCTAGGGCCATTCTTGTTTCTTAAAAATAACCTTATATTGCCATCCATGAAAATATGCTGCTCTGTAAACTCTCAGTGGTCTGTTAAGCCACCTGGAAACAGTAAGGGTGATGTGGAAATGTGTTCCTTTTACAAATCTAGTCCACTTCACTTCACTTATAGGCAGTCCATGCAGCCCATAGGTGACAAAATCATTTGTCCCAAATATGGCTGGAGTTTGAAATTTTGTCCAGAAATGTGTTGGGGGAGGGGGAAGAGGAAGGCTGTGGGCTTGTATAATGCCAACAGATCCTGGTCATTGTCAGCCAGGTTCAAACCTGGGCCTTCTAGAGCTTAATGCATGAGTCTCTACTGCATGAGCTGAAAGACACACATCTCTTAGCCAAGGCTATAACAGACTCATCAATCTCTAGCTGGTTCCCAGAATAAAGGCGGGACAGTGACTCTGTTTATAACAATGTCATTTGGTGGGATAGTGTCCCAGCATGTCTGTGAACATAGACTCCTGATCACCAAAAATCCCTGGCCTCATGAACTTTCCTAGTGCAACTTGCACTGATGTTTATAAATTGCCCGTTCTACTCTATGACAGCCCACATAATAATGGAGTAATGACTTTTGTGGTTTATGTGCTCATGTGCTCCTTGAAGAGGGCAAACTATGGGCACATGAGTCCCATCAATGGCCCCAGCACAACTTGGAAGCCCCATTCTCTTAAAGCCAGCCATTACCTCAGGAATATCTTTTATGTCCACCACCTTGGGGGAAACCACACACCTAATTACCTCAGAAACCTCCACCACCACTTTACCCACAGTCAACTTTCCAACACCTAACTGTTGGCAATGGACCAGTAGCACTCTGGGGAAGCCAGCTTCCAGATAGCTATAGCAACTTGATTCTGGACCAGCAAGGGTGCCCTTATGCATCTGTTCTTATGCTGGACAGTCTGAGCAAACTAGTCAGAAAGCTCTAGAAATGTAGCTTTCTTCATACAAAAGTTCTAGGTCTGGATGAATGATTATGTGATCTGGGTCAGGTCTGAATGATTTTGTGATCCCACCAGTCTGTGCTTGTGGCTTGCACCAGAAGCACAAGCCTACATAGGGGGCATCAATGCGTACTGAGCAGCATCAGCCAGTGCGAGTCAGCCATACCTGGGTTTTCCCCCTCTTCCCATTCCATCATAAGCTCTGTCAGGTTCCTTTGGTGGGTCAGAAAAGGCTGTTGAAATGTCCACTTGCACCTCATGGAAGCTCTGCCCATTTCCTGACATGGGAGTGAATGTGCAAGGAGGAAAACTTCATGAGAAGGTACCTCCTCCATATTGCTTGGTAGAATGTGTTGGTGGGCTGTTCAAACTTCCTGTGATGAGCAGCGTGGATAGTCAAGTTTTCCCACAGTCAAAGGCTAGAGTGGTCACCTTTTTATAGAGTGGTAGGAAATATGGGATATGGCTGGTCTGACTCGGGTCTGTGTGCTACAGTGTGGATACCAGGGCCCCAGGTTTGTGCCTGGCTTAGAATATTTTTAGTGTAGGGTTAATCAGTGTAGACACTCAAGCCTTGGGTTCTCTAACGTAATGTAAACCTACTAACGTTGGGTTTACATTGCAAAGACATATCTTTAGATTGTGAAAATTTTATCCACAATCTAGAAAGGAGACCTAAAAATTTGACAAAGTGGAGGAGTGACATTACATGTCAGAACTGTTCATGATGCCAGTGGGCAATAGTCATAGATGAGTATTAATCAATTATTATTATTACTGATTTTATGGTAGCACCTAAAGGCCTCAACCAGGGTCAGAGCACCATTGTGCTAGACACCATAAGCATATATGAAGGGGTCAGATTCTTCTTTCCTCCGTCCCAGTGCTGGTTACAGGAAAGGAATGCGAGGCAAACGTGGCTTAAAATCAAACCTTACATTATGAACCTAGTTTCCTGTGAAAGTTAGAGCAGACCTGGGGCTGCTCTAAACCACTATAGCTTGTCATGGCTTCCCAGAGGCTACTTCTCAGGCACAAAATACCCAAAACACGGTGCTCAAACCATCCCCCTCCCCTCCCGCCCCTCCATCTCACTGCAATCCCCCATTCATCCTTATACATAGGTTGCGGAGGGGTGAGGTAGGGGAATGATGTAGGACTGTAATATAGGTTATATACTAACCAGAGAATTCCTGTTACAAGGGGGTATTCTGCAGCAGCAGTTTGGCCCTTTTACACTGTCTGAGTGGCATAACAAGGCTACACTTTTACAGCAAAACTGGGGCATAATTCCTGCCTGGACAAGTTTACAATCTAAGATGACAAGTGATCTATGAAGAATGGGGAGAAAGAGATACAATGAAGTACATACAACTTTTATATACAGTTGTTTGAATTTTGTTTGTAAAGTTCCCATCTGCTTCTTATTCTAATCATCATTCAGTGGACTATTTTCTATACATGTCATGACAAAGGTAGAATTTTCCTTGAGGAGAAATTTGAAGATAAGGAGACAAGGAATAAACAATAGAGAAATATCAATAAGCATCTACTGCAGACCATAGAGAAGAGTGAGCATGAAAAATTACCAGATCAACTCTTGGTACACAAAACCACTGAATACTAGACTTCTAGTACATTTAGACTATCCAGATAGTTATTGTACATGCTTAGCTGCATTTTGTACTCAATCAAAGTTTCCTAAATTGCACAGAGGTAGTTTTATGGTATTTGGGTTATACACCAAGAACTGGATAGTCACTTATAGATACATTTTTAAAATTTGGCAAAATATATAACAAAAATATAATAAATACTCAAGCATTTGATATAGGGTCTTATGAAATCTCACTCAAAATCAATTGAGAATTGACTTGGGTGTGAAAGAGCTTTCAATAATTCATGATAGAATTTGGAAACTTCAGTTAAATACATAAAATTCTTCATATAAAAATAGTATCATGTGGAAGGGAAAAAGCTGGAAAATGTTATTGCTGAAAGAGGTTTTGTAGTAGGCAAATTTATACTGCATTTCTAATGTGATATGGCAGCAAGAACAGTTTATGAAGAGACATCACATTATGTATGCAGAGAGATTGTGTCACAAACTTATGGTGACCACAGCTGGATTATTGTATTCATTTCTGGCTCTCTTAGTACCACAAATATAGTCACATACAGGAAGAAGCTTAAAAGGGCTGAGAGGACTGATTTATGAAGATAGCATGGCTTTATCTGTAGCTTGACTAAGTGAGAACTAAGGAGGGTTCAGGAGCTATGATAATCTTATAAAGGAACTAGAGTGGCAGCAAGGGGTTACAGCTAGGAATAAGGGGTTGACATTTGATTGGGAAAACTTCCCAACTATAAGATCTGTAAGACCACATCTACACTACACACCACTGGAGGCTTGGTGTAGTGTATGTGTAGCTGCTCACCATTGTGAAAAGCAGGCTGCATTCACACTGAGGTGTGTAGCTACACATATCAGTGAAAGGCTCTGGCAGAGAGGAGGCTTCGGGGAAAGGCTTAGCCTTTCTCTGTTGCTGCTTGCCTGCCAGAGCCTTTCTGCACTGCTGAAGTCTTTCCCTGCTGTAGGGGGAGGGCTTCAGCAATGGGACACTTCAGAGCTAAAATAGCAGGGTGGATTGGGAGGCATGTCTTGGGCTCGGGTACGTACTCACGTACAAATCCACACCCTTCAGGAATGTCTTTACTCTATGTCTCACAGTCTGCATTATTTATACCCAGGCTGGGTGGGGGGGCGAGCTACATAAGTACATACGCTATATGCCACTGAAAGAAGTGTGCAGCATAGATGTCCTTTGTGTGTGATGTGGAAATGACAGAAACTCTGTTTTGGGGATTTAGAACTAGATAGGACAACGAATAAATGAATGTAGAGTAGGGGAACTGTATTGGCAGAGGAATGGACTGGATGACCCAACAGGTCTTTTCTATCTCCGATTTTTATGATGTTGTGGAATGCAGCTGCTACAGTTTGCCAGCTCACTGTTTATGTGGTAGTAAAATGTCTGTGCCTTCCTTGTACTGATCTTGGGGACACCAGTTTAGGCACTTATAGTTTCTACAATTTCACAAAGCCCACCTGAGTCTAGAAAGGGTTGTGAGGAGGATTGGTGCAAACACTTGGGGCAGAGGTGTCCACATTACACTGATGATGTTATGAATGCACAGTGTGCTGGTCTGAAGGGCTTTTTATGAAGCATTGGCCCTGTCTCTCATCCCTGTACATGCAGATCTTAGTTTGCTGCTTCATAAGTTCTTCTCCTGCTTTCTCACAGATGTTTCTGCTTAAGTAAATTTAAAAATAATTAATTTTAATTACATTTAATTCAATTTTTTTTCCTGTTTTGGTTATTTTTTATGCAGGAATGGAGTATTTTTGGCCCAAAACAGGAGAGGTGAGGATAGGGAGAGAGAAAACAGAACAGACTGAAGCTGTAACGAAAGCTTTTTCCAACTCTGGGTTACACTGGTCGGTGACTGGATGCATTTTCTACCAACTATGAAGTGTTCAGAATCTAATTTTTATGCTTGCAAGTCTGTTATTTGGAAATGTGGAGAGATTAGATAGAGTGTGGGCTCAATAGCATGTGCAGCAGCTTTTACAGCTCTGGAAAACCAAGAGGGGATTAAAGTCAGGGAGGAGTCTCTCCAGAGTAGCAGGTGATTGTCCTGTGTTGGTTTCAATGCATGCTTAGGCTGGGTCTACACTGATGGCGGCAAATTCGCCACAGTCAGATCGATTGCTCTGGATTGACTGAGCGGTCTGTGTAGACCCGTTCAGTCGATCCAGCAATCAACGCAGGAAAACCACCCCGGTAAGTGGCGTAGCGCTGCATGGAAGGGAACGGTGTTCCCTTTGGTGCAGTGCAGTGTGGACGGTGCACAGAGCAGATGCTGCGAAGTCAATGGGAGATACGCAAGTGATTTATGTCACTTGAATATGTCCCATTGACTGCCCCTGAATCATAAAGGTATGTGTAGACTGGGCCCTAGTGAGCTCCTCAGCAGTACTTCCCTTCTGCCTCCCTAACATCAGCCTCATATCTAACCTGGAGTCACATGGCTATTGTCCCTTGCACACCCCCACAGAGAGCTTCAAAACCTGTGCAAGTCTTAGAACTGCTGCTATGGAAAGCAACAGTGTGTTACCTTCAGGCAGCATCCACCACCTCTTTTCCACTGCTGCTCTCCCTACTGAGGATGTGTGAAGCAACTCTCAGTAGGGGGCAAGGCTTAACCTTAGACAAGGGAGGGTCCTTCCTGCATCCCTCAAAAGAAGTACATTAATATTTTAAAGGAATTTACTAGCTCATGGAATCATAGAAATGTAGGGCTGGAAGGGTACTTAAGAAGTCATCACGTCTAGCCCCTTGCACAGTAGGCAGGACCAAGTAAACTTAGACCATGCCTGACAGGTGTTTGTCCAACCTATTCGTAAAAATGTCCAGTGATAGGGATGCCACAATCTCCCTTGGAAGCCTATTCCAGAGATTAACTACCCGCCTAGTTAGAAAGGTTTTCCTAATATCTAACCTAAATCATCCTTTCTGCAGATTAAGCCCATTACTTCTTGACCTGCCTTCAGTGGATATGGAGAACAATTGATCACTGTCCCCTTTATAATAAGCCCTTAACATATTTGAAGACTTATCATATTCTCCCTCAGTCTTCCTTTCTCAAGACTAAACATGCCCAGATTTTTAACCTTTCCTCATAGGTCAGTGTGATGGGGCTTAACCCCCATCATATGCAAGGCTAATGAATGCACCCGATTAGTCATGCTTTGAACCTGGTTAGAGGTGTAGCGAATTGGTCAGAGAGGAAGGAGCTAAGCCATAATAAGCAGGGTGAAGGAGCTCACTTGAAGTGGGAGATGGCATAGGAGACACGTCTTTGGCTAAGAGAAGCCCATTGTTGGGATACACAGACAGGGACAACAAGGTTAGTATAGGATCCTGCAAGGGAAGCCCTGAGATACAGTTTGTAAATAGAAAGGAAAAGACTGCAGTATCTCAAGAGGGTAGAAGAGCTATCTAGTTTCATTTGGACTTGTTTATGATACCCCAGAACTTGGCTGAAGGGCTGAGCCACAGAAAACCTGAGGCCAGAGGCAGGCAGATAGCAGGAGGTGCTGGAGCTGGAGATAGCAGCAATGTCCTACACAGACGCAAGGGGTACTGTGAGGGTGAGAGAGTCCTGCCATGTATTGGTACCAGAAATGGGGTTGTGGGGCTCCTCCCTCTGAGGGAGAGACACCAACTGCCTGAAAGGTGAAGGGCAGATGGACAGACTAGGGTCACTTCTTTTTCCCTCTGGGGAACATGGAGAAGATAGTCCACATGCTGGCAGCCCAACAGCAGAAGACATGTGCTTCTTTTGTTGCATCTACTGCCAGGGCAGCCACAACAGCAAGGTTCAACTGGCTCACCAAGGACATTCCCTGCAATACCTAGAGAAGTGGACCCCAGACAAAGGTAACACAGTGGGGGGAGCATGTGGGGTCACATGTCCCCCCAGATTTGCTACTTGTCTTGTATTAAGCATGCTCACATGGACTGAGCATGCTCAGAAACACTACTGAAATCAGCTGCCCTCATTTTGGCACCCACCCCATCAGCAGGCATGGATAGTCTCTGAGTCCCTAGGTAGTTTTGGGAGAAGAAAATCCTGACAGACCAGTATTCGGCCTGGCAAAACTGGGCCCAGGTGATGACCTAGAGGCATTCCTGCACAATTTCAAGATGTTAGTGACAGCAGCAGGATGGGCTGAATCTTCTTGGATTGCTTGAGTGTCCCAATCCCTCTTTGTGGAAAACTGAGCTTTGTCCAGTGAGCAGGTGTGGTCCTACAGAATTATAAAAGACATTCTGGATAGGCTGGGACTGACCCTGGTTTAGGATGGAGCCTTTCTGCTGGGGGATGCACCCTAGAGTGACAGCCCAGCGTTTACGGAATATGGCCACATGATGGTTCCAGCCTGACATGAACTCCTTATATAAGGTGGTGGCCCTTGTAATATTAGAATACTTCCTAAAGGTCTCGCCTGCTGGAGCCCAAAATTGGGTCTGGAGATTTTGAGAGACTTCTACTGATAAGGCCATGGAGAGGGCAGAGTTCTGCGTAGAAGTGAATAATAATGAACCATCCAAATTAGGTATTAATACAAGAGGACTATTCCAGGGCAAGATGATAGAGAACCCTGACCCTGGGACAGCGAGGGGGATGTATGGGGGGGAAGAAGTTCTTCAGCATCTGGTACTTTTAATCTGAAAGAGTGAGCAGTGCATCAGTCGTCGACAGGCACCTGCGATAGGTGCCAGGAATCAGTTGTGGTGTGTTTCCAGTGTGGTCAACCAGGTCGCATAAAAAATGACTGCCCACTTCTGGAGTGTGGCTATTTGAATTGTTACTACAGATGAGTCTGAAGCTTGGAATGTTCCTTCAGTAGGGGGTGCCCTCCAGCCTACCAGATAACTGCTAATGTCACGGATGCAAAATGATAAGACTGATTGACTCCAGCTGCGGGCAGACACTTGTTTGAAGGAGTAGTCTCCTTATAGATTGGCATC
Organism: Mesoclemmys tuberculata; assembly: GCA_007922155.1. Lineage (NCBI taxonomy): Eukaryota > Metazoa > Chordata > Testudines > Chelidae > Mesoclemmys > Mesoclemmys tuberculata. The sequence continues at coordinate 70,254,738 of ML675604.1, read as the reverse complement.
TGCTGGTGCAGGTCATGTGTGGGCATGGGAAAGCACTAGTCTACCCGAGACTGGTAATAGAGACAGAAATGCAAGGTCAGTGGAACAAGCTAAAGGTCAGTATAGAAAGAGATCTCCCCAGCTTGTAATAGTAGGCAAAAACTTGTTTAATTTCCTGTCCTATTATAAGAAAGGGTACCATGTAAATGAGTTAACCCTAAGGCAACCCTCACCTGGACATGGGCCATTGGGCTGGTGGCCCAAAGGTGAGGCCAAGGTGCCAGGACTCAATGGACTGGGGGAAGATAGTTGAGAGAGTCAAACAAGAGATGCCAAGTTAGCGACAGGCCCTAGAGACACAATTACACAAGGCAAACCAAGAGTTGGAGGATGCAAAAGCTTCCTGACAGGAAATAATAGAGGAGGCCACAAAACAAGAGCAAGAACTTATTCGACAAGACTAGACTTGGCTTATTAAAAGAATTGTTGGCAGCCACTCGAATGGGAGATGACTGCATTGCAAATCATGGAAAATGTGACAAGGAGCCCTGGCCTTTGTAAGCCGAGAACAGGCCTCCACAGAAAAGGAAACTGATTGGGTGAGTTCATAGGGAATGAATGGCCTGACTGAGGAGATGAGAGAAACTGACTTGATCATGGACCCTGACCCACCACCATTCCAAGGCAGTCAGACCCTCTATGGCGAATACTCAGATCCAGGAACTTGGAGAGAGATAACTGTTGCAGAGTTGGTCCTGCAAATACATGCTTGAAATAGAGCATACTGGAAGAAATATTATGATAATGTGTTAGATGATAAAAATTATTTATTTACCTGAGTACATGACTTAGAGGAAGAGCTGGAGTGACTACAGGGCCCATACACTGAAGGGAAGAGAGTACCCTGATGGGTACTACCTTGAGAGGCGTGTGTGTGTGGTGGAGCTTAACCGACATCTCTTGCATGGCTAGCAAATACTCCCAACTGGTCATACTTTGCACCTTGGGAGCAAGTAGCTAATTGGCTCCCAGTCATAATAAGTAGACTGAAGGAGCTCAGTTGACGGGTGAGATGGCAGAGGAGACCGGACTCTCTGACTGAAAGGGCCCTAGGGTTAGGTACAGGGACAGAGACAATGCACTACAGGGGCAGAGGAGGCTCCTGCAAGGGAAGCCTTGAGATACCATTTGTAAGTAGAGAGGAAAAGTCTTCAGTAGCCCAAGAAGGTAGAACTATTCAGCTTTGTTTGGACTTGTTTGTGATACCCCAGAAGGGGTCTGCATTTAGGGGATTTGGCTGGAGGGCTGAGCCACAGAAGACCTGGGGCCTCAGGCAGGTAAGCTGGCAGCTGGAGCTGAAGATAGTTGCAACATCCTGCACTAATGTGAGGAGCATTCCAAGGGTGAGAGAGACCAGCCACAGTTAGGCTTTCTAAACCTTTTATCATTTTTTTGCTCACCTCGGGACTCTCTCCAATTTATCCACATCTCTCCTAAAGTGTTGCACTCAGAACTGGACACAGTACTCCAGCTGAGGCCTCAGCAATGCCGAATAGAGAGGGACAATTACCTCCTGGTGTTTTATATACAGTAATTCTGTTAAGATACCCCCAGAATATCAGTCTTTTAAAAACTGCATCACTTTGTTGGCTCATATTCAATTTGTGATCCACCATAACCCCTTTCCTTTTCAGCAGTTCTACCACCTACCCAGTCATTCTCCATTTTGTATTTGTGCATTTGATTTTTCCTTCCTAAGTGTCATACTTTGTACTTGTCTTTATTGAATTTCATCTTTTAGATTTCAGATCAATTTGCTAATTTGTCAAGGTTGTTTTGAATTCTTATCCTATCCTCCAAAGAGCTTGCAACCCCTCCCAGCTTGGTGTCATCCATAAATATAAACATACTCTCAATTCCATTATCCAAGTCATTAATGAAAATATTGAATAATATTGGACCCAGGAATGGCCCCTGTGGAATCACACGTTATTGACAGCAAACCATTGATAATTACTCTGAGTAAGTCTTTCAACCAATTCTGCATCCACCTTATAGTAATTTCATCTAGACCACATTTTCCTATTTTCTTCTGAGAATGTTATGTGGGACTGTGTCAAAACCCTTACTAAAATCAAAATATATCATGTCTACTGCTTCCCCACATCTACTGGGCCAGTAAACCTGTCCACAAAGGAAATTAAGTTGGTTTGGCATGATTTATTCTTGACAAATCCATGCTATTTATTCCTCCTAAATCTATTATCCCCTAGATGCTTACAAATTGATTGTAGAGGCTGGGTCTACACTGAAGGTGGCAAATTCGCCACCGTCACATTGATTGCTCTGGATTTAGTGAGCGGTCTGTCTAGATGCGCTCAGTCTATCCAGGAAGCGACGCAGGAAAACCACCCCAGTAAGTGGCGTAGCGCTGCATCGAAGGGAGTGCTGTTCCCTTCGACGCAGCGCAGTATGGACGCCGCGCGGAGGAGACGCTGCAAAGTTGACGGGAGATACGCAAGTGATTTACGTCACTTGCGTATCTCCTGTCGACTGCCACCAAATCGCCAAGGTAAGTGTAGACCGGGCCTTAGTAATTTGATCAATAATTTATTCCAGTATCTTTCGAGGAATTAAAGTTACGATGACTGGTCTAAAATTAGCCAGGTCCTATTTTTTGCTCTTTTCAAAAATCAGTGCTATGCTTGCTCTTTTCCAGTCCTCTGGAACCTCACCCATCCACCAGGAGTTCTCAAAGATAATAGGTAATGGTTCCAAGATTGCATTAGCTAGTTTCTTAAGTACCTTCGAATGAATTTCATCAGACCTTGCCAACTGGAATACATCTAACTTATTTAAATACTCTTTAACCTGTTCTTTCCCTATTTCGGCTTGCATTCCTTACTGCTTGTTCTAAATATTTATTGTGTTGAGTATTTGGTCACCATTAAACCTTTTTAGTGAAGACTGAATCACAATAGGCATTGAAAACTTCAGTCTTCTTGATGTCACCAGTTAGTAGCACCCCCTCCCCACTAAGCTCCTAATGTATTTAAAGACCCTCTTCTTATTGCCTTTTATGTCTCTTCTAGGTGTAACTCATTTTGTTCCTTAGCCTTTCTGATTTTGTCCATGTATATACTTGCACCATTCTTTTGCACTCTCACTTAGCGATTTGTCCATGTTTCCACTTTTTGTAGGATTCCTTTTTGATACATTTGATTATCCTGACTCTTGCTCTACACAAAAATAATGACTTTGCCTATGTTCTGAACCTTCCCAGTGGTCTGAGAGTTTTGCACTGTATCTAGTCTTGTTACACTATTGGGTCATGGAATGTGAAACTGGTTCATTAAGAACAGTCAAGCCACAGGGTGCCAGAGCTAAGCCTTTGCTGAAAATAGAATGGTTAAGCAGTACATGCAGGTTATTAAAGATTCTGCTTCGCTTTACAATGGTCTGTTAACAGCTCTAATGTCTTTAACATGTGCAGCCTATTGACTTTTAAATAACATTTTATTGAAGTAACTGCCGTGGTTATTAGGCAGTAAGATTTACGCTTCATTTTCAGTCCTGAATCTGGAAATCTAAAATAGGGATGGGAGGCCTTCCACGAAAAGGTGGAGAAGGTACCTTGTGAGATAAGTCACTGAATCCTTGTGGGACATTGTTGGTGTGTGTACCATAAAATGCTTCCAACAAGTAAGAACATATTGAACAACTTGCTAATAAAGGAGATGCAAGCATTTCCTTCCTCATTAATGGAAATACAATATAGGCAGGGGTTTTAGAAAATATTTGCAGATGTGAATGAAGGGAGAGATTTGTGGGACATTTACTTGGCAATGCAGTTTAGATTATGTAACGGGCACTTGACTTTAGACCATTGAAAAATTAATGTAAATATCAAGCCTTCAGAGCCCATGGGCACTTATGACAAATAGAGTATTCAAAACATGATACTGTATGTTTCCATTGATTTGATGCTTTAAAATCTTACATACTGTATACATCTTTTTTAATACTAATTTAAACTTTTAAAATAACTGTAAAACAATAAAAGGTTGGTGTTTTTCTACTCAAATCTTATGAGACATTTAATAAATCTTCATTTTTTTAACATCTTGTCAATTTATGAGCCATTACTTGGAACTAACTGAAACACCCAAGTGCAGTGATTGCTCTCACACAACATTTTAAGAACAGAGATAAGAGGGTTTCAGACATTTATGGTGAAACAGAGATTAGAACCCACTGGCTGGTCTTGGCCAGCATTAATTCTTTTGTTTTCAGAGATGTAATCTTTTCTTTTTCATCCCATCACCCATGTCTGAACTGATGGAAGATGATTGCCTGTCATACTCCAGGCTTAAATTACTACCATTTCAGCTGTACAGAGGCCTTGAGAAATGTACTAATATATTCACAACAAGAGGAAACTGCCAACAGAAACAGATCCTGAAATGGTTTCCAAACAGGATGACCAAAAAAAAAAGTCCACTCAGACCACACACAATTCTGTTTTGCATGTGGGCCCCTGTTGCACACACTTGCCTTGCCGTAGCTGTATAAACAGCAGACACTGAGCTCTTCGCATGGGTATACTAATGCTTTTTGTTTTTAATGATATTTTGCGCTTAACTCAGCAACTGAGAATTTGTGCTAGTAAAAATTATACATTTCTTGTAAAGCTGTTTGGTCTCCAAGGGATGAGTCCTTTTGAAAAATATCAAACGTACCTTTTTCTAACCAAATCCTGAAACTACACACTATAACAAGACACCTGTGCATACATTACATTTTCTACAACTCAAATATCAAATCTTTGATCTCAACATCATTTTTGTTTTATGCAATATTGTAAAAACAAACAACCAACCAACCAACCAAACAATTGCCATTTTAAAGATACAGAATAAACCTAAATTGGTTTGTAAAAGTCAAGTCTGACCAGGTTGTTTATGGAAATATGAAAACATTTATACAAGACTATATATTTATATCAATGAAATAATATATTTGGATATAGTATTTTTCAACTCCTCCACTTTCTTTCGCACAAGGAATAGAGTTCTAGAGAAACCAAAATCAAAGCTGTGTAAAATGTGGTGATTATATCTAAGTCACACAAGCACACACAGTACAACAGTAGAGCCTAAAGTATGTGAAGTACATTATTCTACTTCAGAATAATTGTACTCAACAATTTATCATGCAAAGAAAATTTGTTGTAGACTGAAAATGATTGGCTATTAAAAATTCCAAAACTAATATAAAGCCTCTACAGGAGACTTTTCCAACAGAGGTTAATAGTTTAGCGCAACACCTTTAATAAAATCAAGGTGACAGACCATGACAACATTTACTTCAGCACTACTGCAAATCTGATACTGTTGCTGAAAGATGCCTCAAGGCATCTGTACATGCCTTCATGTGGCGGTAGTGCAAGCGTAGGGGGCTTTGGCCAGGGCTCCTTAAGGACAATTGTTGTACCTTTGATATTTTAAACCACTTAGCAACACAAAAAGCTGAATTCTAATGCTATATAAAGATTGTGTGGCAGACAGTGTCATTTAAAGACAAAATTTATTTTCCCACAAAAAATTAGTGCATTTTTGGGGGGAGATGGGGGATGTTCAAGAGTACATGAGGATGTGGTTTCATAAATTAACACTGGTGGAACATGAAGAAGGCAAAGAAACAAGCATGAAATTATTCCACACAGCAGTGCACAACTCACACCTCATCAAACATCATATGACCAGACAGTGAAAATGTAAACTATGTAATTTCACATAGAAGAAAAAAAATACATTAACAACTATAAATAGTTACTTTAGCTACTTTCAAATACCGTATACCATATAAACAACTAGAGGTGGTTTTGTGACTCTCTGCATAGGAAGCAGGTAATAATCAATGTGAAGGTAATTTCAGAGGTTTTTCTGGGAGAATGGATTTCTCTTTAGCAAATCTTTGCAGTTAAAAAGAATAAATATATGTATATATATAAATTAGATTTATTTCAAACAAGTTCCCTCTTTTTTCTGTCTGAATGCCAAAATTCAGAGTGCAATTATTTTATATAATTTTACTAAGGGTTTCCAAAAGTGACTTTTTTTTAATGTATTTCCTTTTATACTGCTGTTATGAAAAGAATGCAAATGAATAATATCCTGGCTGGAGTCATGCTCTCTGAGGGAGGCCAAGCTGATAGGGCAGCATATAGACTGGAGGGTTAGAAGACTGTAAAGACTTTTTAAAATCTACCATTTTAAGGGTGGAATTTTCAACAGATTCTCAATGAATTGGGAGTGCAACTTGCATTAATTTTTCAATGAATCAGTGGATGATGGATACATAACTCCCTTAGGAATGTTTGCAGCTCTCACCCTAAATGTTTCCTAACACTTACCTCCCTTAGGCACGTTTTCAAAATCTCATCTTAAATGTTTGTAAAAGTGTGATATCAAAAAGCCACGCATCCAAAATAAAGTCATCACAAAACGAAGAACTGAAAAATATGAGCTGTTAGAAAGGGAGTATATTTTACATTTTGCTTAACCAAATCAAATCAATCTTCTGTGCAATATAGGATTGACACTTTTTGTTCCTAAATTCCAAAAATCCATTTTCCAGATGGATAAAGAATAAAAGAAAAGGAAAACAAACAAAAAAGTAACTACATAATGCTTACAAGAAAAACAGCAAAATAATGGGGTTGTTTACCACATTTGAAATGTAATATGTTCATACTAAGCAGAGGTATGAAAAAAGTTCTACTGTTATGGTCTTTATTTTCTAACTCTTTTAACCCAAATGGTTTTTAAAGTTGTGGTGGAACATGGCATTGTTTGGAAAGTTCAAAATCAAGGCTGAATTAACCAAATTAAGGATATTAAGAAAGTAAAATTCACCCATATGCAAAAAGGCAGCACGAGTCCTATAAAGCATTTAATTCCCACTTAATCATTGTTTTGAGGCCTTACGTGATGCATAAATCTTGTACTGGTCCTCTGCACAGCGGTAAATTTCATGCAAATAGAAATGAAGGTACAGTAGGAACATTCCCTATATTTGAAAGCAAACTTTTGTGGGCCAGTAAAAGGGACATAGAAACAGGTTTCCCCCCCTCATTCAGTAAATTGATGTTGCTTATTTATTTGTGATGTGTGGTTCCCCTTTTTTTATTCTTTTAAAATTGAAGCAGAATAATTAATTCATACAGGAATAGTTGTGCAATAACAAGATACTGCAATAGTATTTGAGCATAATTCAGTTTTTGTAAATAGGCATTTAGGACTAGATAAAAAAAACAATATTAAGAATGCTCATCTCTTTGGTACATGAGAAGATGAAAAGCTTATTACATATTATATTAAAAAACAGTTCAAATGGCTGAGCAATTCTTCCTCTCCCTCTCCACCTAACAACAAGGATGGCTGCTTAAAATTTATTATTAGTTATTTTTATTTCCATTGTTGTTGTTGAAAAGCTAAGGCAAAGAGGTGGGTTCTGCACTTTGACCTGAAAGAGATGAGATTCAGGGTTAAGAGACCATCAACATTTTCTTTATTTTAACACTGAGATAAAAATTTAATCTGGATTGAAACTGACCATGAAACTTCTTAAATCTGGAAATTGGTTTTTTTTTCCCTCCTTTGACTGTTTGGTTTTTGTTCCATTTTTAAAGTAAAAAATTAGAAGTTGTTTTAGGGTTTGTTTTTTGTTTTTTTGTTTTTTAAAAAAACCCTCTCATTTTGCTCCTTTGCAACAGCATTGATTTTAACTGCAAACAGGGCAGGTCTGCAAGCTTATAGGTCAAAGAATGTGGATGAGTGCCTTTGGGTATTTAGAGGAAAAAGAAGAAAATAAAAATGACACCTTTTATGTTTAAAAAAACCTCCAGTTGAGCATACTCTGACCAATATTTTTTCAATCACAGTTTCATGTGGATTTTTAACATGCAACGGGCTCAATGGTCTTCAACAGGTAAAGAATTCAGAGATTTAAGAGTCTCTAAGTACTCTTTGACATTATAGACTGTAACAGCTCCTTGTGTGTCGCATCAAAAATCAGCTTTTAAAAACTCTCCAAATAGGCATTTACACAATGGACTGTTAAAACTCACAATAAGCCATCATGGTCTATCAGGAGAACGATGTGCATTGTGAAAAGTTCCTAAATACCTATTTCCATGATGCAGTGATATGGGCTGGACAGAGCTTTTGAAGATTCTGTCTTTATATTAAAATTATTTTACAGTATGCATGGATGTTACAGACACCAAGAGCTTTTACAGTGCCTTAGGTAAACAAAAAGCAATAGAAACATCCTTTGAATTTTAGACACTGACCTAAAAAAAAAAAAGAATAAAATTCCTTAACTGAACTCTAACAAAACCCAGTCACAAACAATGATGTTAAAATGCCGTGACAGGGTGCAGCTTAATGTTTAAAATATTTCAAACGGGGCCACATTGAGCTGATTTGCCTCTTCCTGTTACTGCTGTATGTTCTTACAACAAAGAATGCCAAGAAGCTTAGAGCCTAATTCTAATCTCACTTTCTCCAATTTTACGGTGATGTAACTCCACCGAATTCTGTGGATTTACCCCACATTTACGTCAGTGTAATCAAGATCAGTTCCTTAGAACAGCAGAGCAATGGTGAAACTCTGGACCAAGCTCATATTTCAGTGAAATTATTTTACATTTACATTTGTGTAACCGAGAGCGGAATTTGGCCCTCTATAGTTAATGATGGCCTTATGCAAAGGTATTCCAAATACTATGGTCCTCCATCTGGATGCTCATCCCCTACATTTCATGCAGCCAGACTGCCCCAAACTGAGATCTTACTGAGTTAGGCCAGTGAGCGTGAATGGAAATGGTGATAGGGTACCATACTACTGGAAGAGCTGGCTTTTGGATGAGATGATGTAAAACTGATGTCTTGATTTCTGATTTCTAGTTACTCAAAATCCAATGAAAGTTATGAAACGTTTCACACTTCTTGCTGGTTTCAGACTCAGTGTCATGGACAAATTAGAACCTGGAGTAATTACATTGTCTGCCTAAAAATTTCCCTTGTACTTCCATCTGGAAAATTTTCTTCGCTTCCTGTCAGAAACTGTTTAAGCTGATTTAACTATTTTTCTTTAAAATTATGTATTTTTCTGGAGGCAGTACTAGTCTCTCTCTCTTTAAAAATATTTCTATACAAACTCAATATACAAAAATAGGTCAGTATTTTCAAGATATTTTTCTAGAGTCTGTCTCCTTTTTATTCTCATAACATCAACATTTATAGAAGAAAAAGAATGTCAGTGCTTAAGGACAATGTTTATTTTTTAACTTTACTGATGTGGTTTAAGAAATGTCAACTGGGGCTTAGTCTACTGGATGAAAGTTGTATCCCTAGCATTACGCAGCCAACTGACCCTGTGAAATGACTATAGGAAAGGTCTGTCTTGTCTCTTGTCATTGGAAGGATAAAAGAAAAAACTCTGCATACAAAGAATTAAACAGAAATTGCGCACACAATTTTTGAAAGAACTGCAATATAAACAAAAGCCATTAAAAACACGTTTTTTTCTTTACGTTAAGACTAAACAAAAGCTACTTTCAGAAAATCCATAGGAGGAGCAACAGGCAAATGAGATCATAGAAGTATATGGAATATTGATATTCAGGTTCACTTCACTGGACTCACCATGTGGTGGCAGGCTAAGGCATACATTTGTCAGACGTTCTCATCTTTTTAACTGCAGCTGGAAACAAATAATTCTGTTTTCCCAAATGTTGCTGTTGTGGCACTTCGCCTGAGTAGGTAGCAAGGAATTTACATTAACAATATTTTAGGTTATGCACAAAGGAATATATAATTAAAAATATAAATCTACTAAATCATAACAAGTACGATGAAAATGAATCAAAAATATAGAGATAATATTGATAGATCATCATCATCATCAAAGAACTGAGCTGAATCTACTAGATAATTTTAAGTTATCCTCAGATTCAGTGTCCTCATTTCCTGCTGCAATTCTGTTGCATTATTGACCAAAATACATGTATATTTTTTCCATTTTCCTTTTTCTATTTCAATATACTTATTTTTTTTGAAATATTACAGTGCAGCAACAATCCCATAACTGAATCATAACATTTACAGTGGGAAAGTCCTTTGAAATCCTCTATGCTATTCCTTGCCACCGCAGGATTATTATTCTTACTGTCTATTTTCTACTGCTTGGGTCACTGTAGTTTTAAATTCCTCATGGAAAAATCTCAGAATTGAACAGAAAAAAAAAGATAAAATTTCTGCAGTTTTTTAAACTATCCTACAGAATTTTATAGAAAATCATGTCCATGCTGTGACATTTTATAGATTAGTTTAAAGAAGACACCAGATAGAAGGATATCATTCTCTACTAGATCTATTTAATTTAACTAGATTAATCTAGTTTGATTCATAGCTACAGGACTGTATTAAATATCGCTCTCAGGATCTTTCTTGATGTTCAGCCTATTTTTTCCCTTTTTTTTATTTCATCCATCAGTTAAATCCCCTGAAACCTTTCCATCTATTCACCCAAGTCGGTTTTCATAATGACACCACATTATCAAAGTTCTCACTCTAAGTAACTTCCCGTCCTCTGCATCACTTACATCATTCAGATATCCCTATTATGTTATGTCCCCACTAAACATTTATTAGCTATGTTATGTGCATATTCTCCCTCCAATTTGTCAATATCTTTCTGGTAAGTGGCAGTGGGGGGTCATCCAAGAAAAGAATGTAAGTTAGACACTCTCAGTTTAGTATCACTTCCAATGGTAATGTGCTATATACTGCTCCTTCCTGACTATTAATCAAAATGTTAAAGGCAAGACCTAACACTAATCCTTACAAAACCCCATTGAACACTTCCTTCCCACACCCTAATTCAATACTTTTTAAACTATTCATCATAACACCTTTGTTTATGGACCTTCAGTCAATTTCTATTCAATGGAACAGTATTTGTATCTAAACCTAAAGAATTAATGCTCAGAGAAAGATTTCATGGCACGCTATATCAAATGCTGTACTAAATCAAATAAAGCCACCTACAGTTCAGGCTCTTCACCTTGTAGGCAGCTGATGCAATCCACTGGTAAGTATTTGTTTCCCTCTGTGCCTCATATGCAGAGGATATAAGTCTGTTAATTAGTCAGCTTTAGCTCAAACTGTAGCATCTTATGTATATAAGACTGAAGATTCCTGGTTCAGTTCCGTGTGCATCAGGAGCACCTCATCCATCACACATGATAAGAGAGAGCCATGTGGAAGGGTCCTTCTGTGCTGGTCAGATTGGGGAAGAACTGAATCTACTGCCCATTTTTTGTTCCTTGCATTCTTATTTCCCAGAGGAAACAGAGTCTGTGGTATCTCAATCATGATGCGCCATGTCATCTCCTCTTCAACAAGCTAAACTTTATGCTGTTCTCTGCCTTCCAAGCACATGGCTGTGTTAGTTATGTATTTTCAGTAATTTAATCATTACAGGCACGTCATAACCATGAGGAGTCAGTTACCGTGTCACAGTGAATTACTGCAGAAAGGATTTCATAATTAAAAAAGACAACAAAACAAAGAACTCTGCAGAACAGCTGAATTCCGAATTGAAAAGATGACAGTCCAGTAAGGAGAAAAATATTAAAATCATATTTTGTTTAAGGCAGGGTAGCTCATATCCAAAGAGTTGCTAGCCTTTGCCCATTCTCCCCAGTAGCACCCAGAACAGAGTGAAGTTGCAGAGGAGAATAAAAGAAATAAAAGAGGAAGGAAAAAGAGTAACAATATAGGCACCTCTCTTTCTCCTCTCTCATTGGTTAAACAGGACCTGATCATCTCTCTTCAGTTAGCGTTTGAGAGTAGACTAGAGCCCAAAGGTTCAATGGCAGTTGAGGAATCTACAGATGAGCGCTGAGGCATAGGAGGAAACATGGGATGAAGAAGCTCTTGCCCTGAGCTTCATCACAGAAATCTGCCTCCCAGGCTGATCGCATTGACTGGGACCCACAGCACTTGAAAGAAGCACAATGATTGAGTGAGGATGGAGAAAGAATCTAACTTCTTATACCATGTTCGTTGTTGTTGTATGTGAGTATCTCAGTGCCTGTTAGCCAGTCAGTGTTCTTCAATGGCCTTTACCAAATGATTTTCCTGTCAGGATGATCAGAGGCTTGGGTTCTAGCTATCCAGTGAAGAGTTGCTTTCTGCCTCACTTAACTCTCCTGAGAGCTAACTGATCTGAATTTCTCTGTGAGACAATGCAATATATCAATTCACTAACCGCTTCTATTCTGGTTACAGTCAAGACATTACCTGATGGCTGGTTCTTCTGGTAATCTAGCAAATGCATGCATGGAGTGCTAGACTTCTCTTCAGCAAAAAGTGAATTAATGCCAACTGTTTATGCCTTAATGACTGAGATAATATGGCCACCCACCTTTGTAATATGCTTTGAGCACATCATATATAGCGTAGTCTAAGCTCTAGTGCCCCAGACTGGGCGTCAGAAGGCCTGAATTCTATTCCCACCTCTGCTAAGGACTAGGGAAGTCAATAAATCTGTGCCTTAGGTTTGCCCTCTGTAACATAGGCAATGATGATTATTCACTGGTGTAAAGTTTTTTGAACGGTTACAAATGAGAAGTGCCAAATGTTATTATTCAGCATCTATGTTGTTGGTTGCATAGACACACACATTATATTAATAATTTCTTACATAAGAAGTATTTATGTTGTACAATTGGTTTCCTAGACTATATTAAAAACCATTTTTTGGAACCCAAACAAGCCACCACTGCTTTGGGTTGCCAAAAGGTGGAGTTCATCCCCTATTCTTTTGTCTGCTTATTGACACCTGTGAAAAAAGGATTTTGTACTTGACCCCTAGCTAGTATTCTAGAGTTCTGTATGCAACAGTCACTTTTAAATTATTAGAAGTGGGCCCATAAATTGCAGTCACTACCATATCAATGAAGAACTCAACCAAAGGAGATTGCAAGTGCTACCATCCTTGCTCACCGGACCCAGATCCTCTACTCAGCTGGGGATAAATAAGAGACACAAGAGTTATTAATGTATATTATCTGAACTGAAGACAGACCCTACAATGCAGCATTTAAATTAAATATTTTGAGAGCCAAAAAATCTCTGAAAGATTTAAATAAAAACATATTTTGGCTTAATTTATTCCTTTGTTAAATATTACATGAATATTAGTGATTAAAATATTCATTACCTTCTATGTTTCATAACAGCATTGTTCTGTTGATTTTCACTTAAGGTCCTTCTCCATATTCAGTAGTTTCCATATAAAATATGCAGAAGTGAAGACATTTTTCCAATACTCACAATTTACACCGAACCATATAATGAAACTAAGCTTTAGTTCCTTATTTAAATCTTTCAGGCAAACAAACAAACATCAAAACATGCCAACATTGTTCTGAGGAAGAAAACACTTTTTACACACAAGTGTAACTATATGTTATCATGATGACTTAGCATAATATATATAAATATTGTTTTTAAGATGTATTACTAAGCCAAATTCTACGGTTCTTACTCAGAGGGAAAACTGTTACTGATTTCAGTGGGAGTTTGGGCTGACAAAGGTCCACAGTATTTGAGCTAAGAAGTTATAGAAGCAGGAAACTTATTGTTGAAATTACAGTCTTGAAGTCTGGAGTGTCCCAAAAGGGATGTTCACTTAAACTACTCAAATAGGGCCAGACACCGTCTTACAGAAGTCAATGGGAGATTTGCCACTGTCTTCAAAGGGACAAGGATTTCATCCATTAAGAAGATATAAACTAGATTTATAAAACAGTGCAGGCTATTGTAGCGGGAATTATGCAGAGGTTAATGTGGATTCATGTGAAGCTTCTTTCTGGTTTTGATCCAGGTGGATTTGATCCAAATTTTCTTTTACTGTGTCTCATTTAAATGAAGCCAAAAACCCAAAGTGAAATGTAGTGGAAGCCATGGGGTTGAACCAGGTTTCTCTTCAAAACCATCAGTCAGTTCATGTTCACATAAAAGAGGGCCCCAGCTCACATATCTTAGTGAACCTTTTTAAACATGGACTAAGTTTCACATTAGCAATGAAACTTGAAATCAGGAGAGTTGTATATGGCTTCAGGTTTCATATTGAAAGTTTTGCATAGCTCTAATTATAAGTCCCATTGTTGCTGGTTATCCATCTGTGGATGCCTGTCACTTTGGTGAAATGAATGACACCATATTGTCTTAACCCAGTATGAACTGGTACATTTAAGGATTTATTTGGATTACATTATGTGACACCCATCTCTCCACCCACCTGGCACAAAAAATTTGGATTCTCTAGGCTGGTTTTAATGCTTTCAGCTGTTATCACACTTCACTGATTGATAGTAATGACTTGTTTTATGTTTTCATTTCCAGATGCCCTGTGAAAAACTGCAGTTCCTTTAGGTTTAATTTTTAATATCCTGTAATTCTAATAACTAAGTGAGAACTACTGTATAGCAATTTACATTTTCCTCTTGATCTTATGAAAGAGCATTGTCTGAAGATTCTAACACACTCTACAGTGCATCCTTTTCTGGATCAAAGAAAACCCGCTTTTGTCTCTCAACTTGGCATAGTCATTTAAAATATTCCCACAAAAAGAAAAAACTCAAAACAAAACCCACACACAACTCTCCCCCTCCCCCCGAATTTGTACAGATTAATTTTTGTTGGCTCTTACAACAAATTCCATTGAACCGACCACAAATATTTGAAATCTCTCTCATGGGTAATAGGAGCACAATGGGACTGGAAATGGGATCATTGCACACCTGGAAAACCGGACTCCCAAAATCAAGGGGTTAAAAACAAGGGATCATTTGTTCTTAAAATATATTAAAAATACATTCACTAAACAGCTGTTGTAGCATTTGAAACAAAAGCTTTTAAGTGGCAGTTTTTAATGCAAAAATCATGAGGGGAACACAATCTTTCTCTGATAATGGCACATCTTACAGCATTAAATCTATTTTTTTCCTTAGAGCCAGTAACTGTGTAAGAATTCAGCTTGTTCTCCTTTTGCCTGGCATGTTTGCATCATTCCTTCAAATTGCTGCATGGGACAGACCCCAACAGAACTGAATCACAGTCAGTTTGTGTCTACCATTTCCCATTGTTCATTACAGAAAGCGGAATCTTAGTGCCTGGTTCTGTGACCACTGCAGTTAAGTACCTTAAACCCATCAGTCAACTTGCTTGTAAATCAAAAAGGCAGGGAGTTTTCTCATTTCATCAACATGTAGTTTTACTGTCTGCTGTCACCACAGTCATCAGCAGGATGCTTAACTGCTCTAATTGTCACAAGGGCTCATTCCCTAACCCCAACTAATTGTTTAGATCTGCTAATCTGCATCCATCATCCGTAAAAAAGCTAAGGCAGCTCTCACCCTGCAGTTTAAAGGAATCAGCTATAGTGAGTCCATTTAGGGTGACCAGATGCCCCAATCTATAGGGACAGTCCTGATATTCAGGACTTTTTCTTATATAGGCACCTATTACCGCCCCCTCCAATCCCCGTCCTGATTTTTCAGACTTGCTATCTGGTCATCCTAAATCCCTGATAGAATCTGCAGAGTATGTCAGCTATCATGTGACATGAAATTTGCTTGTGGTTGGATGAATAGTACTGTCTCGTGAGCTGTTGGATGGGTGAGGATAAACTGCTTAGGACATAGTGGGACATCAGTAGGAGTCCCATTCAAAGAATAGCTACTTAGGGAGCAGTTCAACTCTTAAACAAGGACAGCTCTATAATACCAAACCCAATTATGAACTGATAAATAGATCACATCAGAACTTCATTTAGCTAAACTCCTAAGCAGAACACATAGTAAAAACAAAACAGGTTTTCAGTGTGTAACCACATGAAATTAATGATATTTGTGCATGCATTTAAATTGCTTCTACACTTTTGATCCTTTTTCTAACCACTTTAAAACCGTGCTGTAAATCTTCATGTAGTTTTCTTTTAATATCGCTAAACATATGTCTTATATAGAGTATTTCTCCTTAAAATTGTTTTAATAGCTATTTGTCCAAATATAGCAACATATGTATATATTGTCAATGTAAATGTGGGGAGTGGTATTGTTGGACTATACAAAAAAGGATTATGGTCTGTTTCTTTTAGAAGAAGAATAACATTTTTGGGGGTTTTCTGATGTCTGTTGCAGAACTGGTGTTGTATTCAAGAACCACCGTTTTGCCAAATATTTGTAATCTTTCTAATTATTTATCACAGCTGAAATTCTCTAGAAAGAGGGCACGGGGCCAGATATGTAAACGTGTGCTTAAACCAGGAGAAAGACCTACTTAGCTAAGTCAGAAAAAACTCTGAATTGTCTTTGCCTACAGTAGGAGTCAGCCCTGGTGTGACCATGCTTATTGTAGGCTACTGATTGGTGAATCTGGTCTATTATTTCTGAGTGTAAACCAGGTCTAAAACAAGGTCCTGTCTGGTCACATATGGCATATTATCTTCTATGAAGATAAACAAAAAAAAAGTCTGTCTTTTTAATTTAAATGGAAAGCTTGCATTCCATAGAATCAAAATCTGTCATGGGAGTCTGTTAAATACATAAACTTGTCTGGATGTTTGACTCCACTGTTCTAAACCAAATAAAATCAGGCAGCAACACAGCAGCCAAATTTTGTGCAGCTTTATATGTGGCTTTTCATGCAATTTTTTAATGAGTTATTTTGTAAATAACTTATCTTCCCTCATCCCTTTTCACCCTGTCCTATCCTGCTCCCATTCTTGGTGGCTGTGTTCCTTCCTTGCTGGACATGGGAACTGCAGCTTCTGCCTGCAACCCAGATGGATATTTGAGGCTCCTGCTGAGCTGAGGGAATGTGTGACAGGGCAGATATGTAAGGGTCACAAAAGCTGTGTGACACTTGGCAGCTCTAAAGTTACTCTGACCAAGAAAGTACGAAGATTCAGACATGACCATAGGATGTGTGTGATATCTGCTCCTGTTCTATCATGTCTCTAACTCATAGATTTTCTCTAAATAGCACTTGTGCAATTTATAAAGAGGTCAAAAACAGTCCCTGCTCTGAAGATCTTCCAATCTGTAGCCCCAATCTTGCAAAGATTTACATGTGAGTAACTTTATGCAGTGTGCACAATCCTGCTAAGTCTATGGGATAAACCACAGTGCATAAAGTATAGTATACGCTTAAATCTTTGAAGGATTGGGCCCTAAATAAAGAAGACAGTCAAAGGGTGGAAGGAAAGTAACAATACTCCCTTCTGTTGCAGGTAGGGAATTTCAGGACAGAGAGATCAAGGGTTAGATTCACAAAGGTACTCAGACACCACGGGGCCTAACTTTTGAGTGCCTAGAAAATCTCAGGAACACACTACAATCCACAAAGCCTGAGTTACATGCCTAAGCTCCCTATATAATGCACAAGGAGAGACAAGTTCCTTAGAGCACAATTTGCAAAAGCCAGCATGCTAGGGAGGAGCTACCTAAAACTAGCCAATCAGAGATGCTGATGAGAGGGGTGTATGTGTCAAGCCCCATCTTTCTCATAGACATAGATCTATCTGCGCTAACAATTCATGAATTAGAATCCTTTTGGAAGTAAGAACTGCAACAGCAGCACTTTTAGCCCAATGGGTAGGTTATTCAACTGGGATGTGGGAGATCCTCAGTTCAAGTCCCTCCTCAACCTCATGAGAGAAGGGATTTGAACAGGGATGCGCTATCTCTCCGCTGAGTGACCTACCCATTGGGCTATGGGATAGTCTGATATGGGGCTTCCTCAGTCGTTCCTGTTGAAGCTGTTTCACTTTGAATCACTGCTTTAAAAGAGTCATTTGGGTGAGCACATGCATGCACACACAAGCATGGGGATGACTTTATAGCCTGGTGGTTAGAGCACTCACCCAAGATGTCAGAGACTGAGCATCAGTCCCTCTGCTCCAAAGATTTCAACTGGGGGCCTTCCCCATCCCAGGAGAGTACCCTACACACTGAGCTAAAAGTTCTGAGAGAAGACCTTCTTCTCCTTCTCCATGCCCAACTGATTTGCATGAACTTGCATGCAGGCCCCAGCTTAGATCAGACCCCACACATATGTTAGGAAGTCAAATGCCTGTCTTCCCCTAGTTGGTGAATCGCTCTGGGGCTTAGGTAGAAGGTAGGTTCCCAGTAGCCTAGAGTGAGGCAGCACCACACATACCCACAGATAGTACCAGAAGCACAGAAGGAACTTTGTACAACAAAATAATAGGCGTTGAGGGAGTTTAGTGGCTTGCAGGGATTGGTGGGAGTTTTGTGAATTGCAGTGGAGCCTAAAACTGGGATTTAGGCACCCAAACTAAATGGTTGGCATTTAAGTAGTTTTGTAAATGTAGGCCAAAGTGACTTACCCGAGATCACACAGGAAGTCTGTGGCAGAGCTGGGAAATGAATCCTGCTCTCCTGTGCCCCAGAACAGAGCCTTATCCACAAGATCATCCTTCTTCTTACTGTCTCTGTTTCAATCTAGGTTTTATCTTAGGGGTGGGAAGTGGAAGAGAGGTATGCCACATTTGATAAGATAGCATTTCTCATTTGGAAACATTCCATGTTTTCCCTAAATGTTACACTATTAAAGAAGGTTTCAGATGTACTACATCATGTACCAAATTATAAAATATCAGATGAAGGAATCTTTGAACTAATCCTACCTTTGATTTATGTATCAACAAAACCTCTAGTTTCAAAGTAGGTTTTCTCAAAAAATATCTAATCAAAAGCTTCATTGCAATACATTTTAGGAATCAATCTGACTGTGAAACCTAGAAAAAATACTGTGCCATGAAATAGTCTGCTGCTATAAGTCTGAAGCTAAAAATCAAACTAAAGAAAAATATACTCTAAAATTTTTGATATGATATGGCTCTGTCCAGCCCACAGTTGCCTACTGGCTGCTGGCCTTTACCTTTATTCAGATGAGTGTTTCTGATTTTGGCCTAGTCTGTTTACTGAAGTTGGTCCACTACCCAAGGCTAGCATCACAACTTCAATGAGCCCATTTGCCATTGCACTTGGGAAGGACATGCCACACTCAGTGCATTCCTCACTGCCCTAGCCACAATATGCTTACTCAGATAACAGATCAAACAAGGTCAACAGTGGCCATGGTACCTTACTGGATATATAACTCCAATTAAGAGGAGCCATATATCCCTCAGATTACTATCCCCCATCACTCAAATACACATGGAATTGAGGGGGATGAAGAGATCCTTCAAGACCTACTTGAAGTCCTACATTTAGAGTCCTGATAGGAGAGCTCTCCAGTTTGATATGACTAACTCAACTCTCAAGTAAGAAGAAGGTGCACGTTTTCTCCCCACCGTAGTTAATTATACCTGCTTTTGGGCTGATGGGTCATGGTAGCAAGATAAGATGGAAAGAAAGAAGACCAGACCTAGGATAAGGATTTATGATGCTTAGGTTTCCCCCCAGCCCTTCTTTTTATTTGTAGTATTATAATGCCAGGAGCCACAGCAATGGACCAGAGACCAATTGTGCTTCGGACATAGAACAAAAAGATGGTCCTTGTCCCCAGACAACTTAAGTCTAAGTATAGAACAAGAGACAATTAGCTGATGCATACAGACAGATGGGGGAACACAAAAGAAATAATGAGACAGAACTGGCCAGCATGAGAAGGAGTATTCTCAGTATATCAGCAGCCTAACATAGTCAAATTTTTTGTAGACCTCATGGCAAAGGAGAATTTTAAGGAGGGAACTGAAGGAGGATAATTAATTAGTTTTATGCATGTTTATGAGGAGCTCCACCTAAGTGTGCAGGACAGCATGGGAAAAAGCACAAAGGTGCTTATTTGAAAATTATCAAGGGGGTGATAGAGGCTGGCATTCTGGGCTGATCAGAAGCAGGAGTCAATATGTTGATGGTGAACAGGTTAGAGGAGTCATTTGTTATACGGTGGGGGGAGGGTAGTTTCTCCCCCTCCCACAACTTTTCATAGATTATGCTCCACTGTGTCTTTCACCTTTCCTCTTTCCTCCACCTTTGCAGGATAAAATATAATCATATATAATGTACTATATGCTGACACAACCTTTCCCCCCAAATTTTATTTCCCCTGAATGAGAGATGACAGGTAGGTTGGGGATAGGCTGTGAAGGGCCTTGAAAGTGAAAGCAAGTAGCTACAGCTGATGCAAAAGAGAAGAGGGAGCCAGTGGAGAGATTGAAATAGAAAGTTGATATCAACAAAGTGATGGCCAAGAAACTGACATTTGCTGCAGCATTCTGAGTGGACATAACAGGGCAAGATTGCATTTGTCAAGACCAGAAAGAAGGATGCTGCAGTAATCAAGATGTGAGATGATGAGAGCTTGGATGAGAGGTTTAGCTATGTGGATGGATTGGAAAGACCATGTCCTTTGATATGTTATGCAGAAAGAATCTGCAAAACTTACATAGAGCCTGTGAGGATTTGCAGAGAAGTCCAAGTCAAAGATGACAACCAGGTTTCAGGCTTGACAGGCAAAATGGTGATGCCATCCTCATTGATTGAGAAAGGAGATAGCATGGAGGGCTCAGGGGGGAAGATTAAGAGCTCTGTTGAGCCACGTAGAGTTTGAATTGATGGCTACCCATCCACAAGGAGATGTTCGAAGGACTAAGAGTTTACCTTGATCAGAAGCAGACAGGGCTGGAGTACAGAGGTAGATCTGTGAGTGGTCAGCATAGAGATGCTAGTTGAATTTGTCTTTGCAGATGAGATTACCTAGAGATAAATTGCAGAGTGAGAAGAAACGGTGTCTAAGGGTAGATTCCTGAAGAACCTTCACAGGAAGCTGGAGGAGGCAATGAGTAGGATCACCTGAAGGACACTATCAGGATGGTAAGAGGAGAACCAGAAGAGAATAGCATCACCAAAGCCAACGGAAGACAAGTTTTCTGGAAGATGGGCCGGTTGATGGTGTGAAAGGCAGCTGACAGGTCAAGAAGGATGAGAATGAAGTACTAATTTTTAAACTTGGCTAAGAAGATGTCATTAAAGATTTTGGCGAGAGCTCTTTCAGTTGAGTGCAAGGGGTAGAAGTCAAATAGAGGATCTAGGATGGAATTAGAGGCGAGGAACTCCAGGCAGCAATTGTAAACAGTGCATTCAATGAGCTCAGAGATGAAAGAGAGAAAGGAGAAGGGGCCGTAGTTGGAGAGCCAAGTGGGGTCAAGGGTGGGTTTTCTTAAAATGGGAGAGACTAAAGCATGTTTTGATCTTGCCCACCTGGCTAGTCTGTCTCCTGGAGAGATTGACCTGTGACTATATTCAGCCAACTGTGACTTGCATGTTCTAAAGGCTGTGCATAATTATGTACAGATAGTGTCCAGTGTATACAATTCACATTGCCAAATTAACAAGCCAATGCTCATTCTTTTTTAAATGAATTAATACAAATGTTGCTATTACACCAAGTATGATGTGTTGTGTCTGTGTTTAGTATTAGATGTTGAATACGGCTCCATTTTTAAATGTAATAAGGACAAAAGATAAAAAAGAAAAATAATTTTAAGTCAATGGATGTATTGCTGTTACTGAACGAAAACACAATAATGCCATGCTATTCTATTAGTTCTTGAGAAGATAGTTGTCCAATTAACATTGTAAAAGAACTGAGTTTCACTCTTAGATGTGATACCATAAGCACTTTGCACAAGCTTACCTTTATTCATGTGTGTAATGCCACTGAGGTACATGTCACTCAGTGCCTAATTTGTAATGAAAGAGGTGTCAGAGCTCAAGCAATTCTTTTACTATCATAACTGACACGTCAAGCCCTGGCACAAATTAAGCATGGATGGTACTACTCATTTTAATTAAAGTGAAGCATCAAGGCCTTAAACAGCACACAGGAGTATATGTTAAGCTTCAGCCAGACCACTTTCTCACTGGGCACTTCTATTAGTCTCCCAGCAACACAATTTGGAAAGCTAATGGACTGATTCAGCAAAGCACTTATCCGTTTGCTTAAATCCTTCCTTGTTCAGCAATAGATTTCCGCACATGCCTAACTGGTTTGCTGACTCAGTACCATAACCATCTCTGGTACTTCTTACAGGAACAATTGGCTCAGTTGCAAAACTGAAAGCTGACATATTTTGACATGATAGGTATTCAGGTCTGTGTCTCTACTTGAGAGATTTATTTCTTATTACATTAGTGGCATAGCTCTGTGCAAATAAACAAAGCCTCAGTATCCTGGGAAAAATGATGCTTATATAGCACTTACTGTTCTCAAAGAACCACTGTTCGATAACCACACTAATGTGGTTTCACAAGAAGACTGAGATTATTTCATTGCCCCAGGATGCCAGGAAATTTTCATTTGACTTCCTCAGATCTTTGGGATAAAAGTGGGACAGTGAGGAAAAGAATTCCCTTTGCTGTCTTATATTTCTGTTCTTTAAGAAAATATGGCATGTTTTCTAAGATCTGATACTCTGTCGTTTATTTTTAGCTCACTGACAGTATTTTACTTTCTTCTTCCCCTGCCGCCAAAGGAATATCTTGCCCTTAGCTACTTCTTGCTGCTGGCCTTTTTTATAGGCTTTCACTTCTGGGCATAATATAAGTAATGCCTTTCACACTTCATAGGTTTATTGGGTGTATGTTTCCTGACTTCATAGAAAGCAAAAGAGTCAATCATTCTTAAACTAAAACAAACATGGCTACCATTAATAAATTGTCAAATTAATAAACTAATTTCCTTGCATGCTATGATGTAGTTATATCACACATACATGTAGGTGTTCAGAGGCTGGGTGTCCCTAGGCTGTTGGTTAATGAGATGCAGCATCGAGACCATTTGGGAAGGAACAATACCTATATTAAAAAACAACAAAACCCACACTACATGGTTGAAATCAATGTACATTTCAAGGGCAAAGACTTCTAAGGATTTGATTCCTCACTCCATCCAAACTGTGTTCAAACAGAATAGAGGGGCAAGCCACATGCAGTGCCTGATCTCCAGTGAAAGTTATGGCTGCACAGAAGCAGATCCAACACCAGTGGAGAAAGGGACAGAACAGATCTACACTCTCTCATGCCATTACTCCTCCTTGCTGCCATCACACTCATTGCTTTCTCTTCTGCCAGAGGTTGGGGGGTGGGGTGGGAAGAGAGGAAGGGAAGCTGACACAGGAGACAGCAGAGCCTCCTTCACCAAAAGGTACAGCTGAGGAGAGTTTACTTCCACAGGAAAAGAGTTCTTCACTGGCTATCTATAGCTATTTTAAGATCCCTTTATGCTGCTAATGTGGCACAAAATAGCCTTTACAGAATCTGGGCCCATGACTTTCCAAAGTACTTTATTTGGGGAGGTCCAGGCAGATTTTTGTTAATACATTCTGAAAAGGACCCAGAGGAAAGAAAAAAAAATCTGTTGCTCTAATACAAAAAATTTCTCCATCTGTGGCCTGTAGACTATGGGTGGTCTGTGGAACACTTGATGGTATTTTCTGGAGACTCAGCTGGTCATACGGTGCTGGCCGTCTTCCTTCTTTCCTGCTGTTAAATCTTGTTAAAAGACAACTAAAATACTTTAATACTATTATTCCATGTAAGCAAGTGCTTGTGTAGTCCAACAATCCATTCCACAATTGCTTCATCTGGGCCAGATTTAGAAAGATCTATGTGGTAATATTAAGATGCAAACTGTGTCCTCATTCGGCAAGCTGGAGAGCCAGACAACTACTGGGTCTTTTTTGTGTGTGTCTGGCATCCAGAATAAAGAATCTCCATTGTGTCTACTTCATCTGTCTCCAATCTGTTGAGAAGAATTGGTTGACACAAGGACGTGATGTCTTCATGAATGGTGTGAAGTCCACAGGACAATTTCTCAATTAAAATATGGCCTCATATATATTATGAAAAGATAAACATTTTTATCTCTACCAAAAGAATACTTAGGTATATTCTTTGGTAGAGATAAAAGTGGTTACATTTTATAGGCTTGCCTATTTTTGTGGCTCTGAGAGAAATTTTACCGTAAACAACTGAAGTCCAAGTCCTGATTTTTCAAACCTAGGAGTCTAAAGTTAAGTATCTAAATAAGTGCACTGATTTCCATAGGTGTTGAGCACCCACTCCTGTCAATGAACTCAGTAGGAGTGGTGGGTGCTCAGACTCTGAGAATCAGGACCCTTTTATTTAAGTACCTCAGTATAGTTAAATGTGCCTAACTCTAAGCAGCCTAATTTGAAAACACTGGGAAAAGTGGTTATTTTAAGAACATGCCTCTTCTCTCTGTTGCTGCACAGGGAAGTGTTGTGAATGTCCTGGCCTACTTGGAGGCTGCTCTGTAATTCTGAAGGGGCAGCTCCCTATTGTGGTAATTTCCACAAGCAGAGTGTGTGCCTTTCTCCTGCCCAATGGCAATAGATGGCAAGTGGAGACAGTGGGTTCTGTTGGCAGAGGCACTCCAACAGTATTGCCAACCCCAGATGTTAAAAAAAAAATGAGTCAGGAGGCAAAAAAAAAAATCATATTGGGCTGGAAAAAATAAATCACCTGTTAAAAAATACTACATTTTGGGTTCATTGGCCTTCTGGGTTTTGAGGCTTCAGGGTTCACATTTTCAAGCACTTCTCCACTGCCATGAGAACTAGCAACCTGCATTTTAAAAAAACGCAGGCTGAGATTCTCACAGAGGTGTGAGACTACAACAAAGACAAAATACCACATCTCACAAGACTCACAATAAAATTGCAAGAGTTTGCAAGATTGAGAATAGCCTCCCTGCTTTGACAATTAGATTCCAAAAGGTTCTGAGCCTAAACTGAAGGAATATTTACAAACCATATTAACCTAGCATCTATTTTAATATTCTTTTTTGGATTAAAAGGAAATTAAGATGTTTAGAGTGAGATCAGTCAAAGCACTCAGGGCTGGCCTAGGCCAGTATATTTTACCATTGACTTCAATATCAGCAGAGCTAGCCCAGTGCTAAACCAAATTTAGGTTTATTTAAAAATATAAACGTTGACAAGCTTAATTTGTCTAGAAAGACTGGCAGATTTATTTTTTACATTTCTGGAACCATGGCTTCTGTTGATTTAAACATTCCCCTGTAGTATTCCTCCCAATTACTCTCCTGTGGGGGCACCCTGCCTACGTCCCAATCCATCCCAGATTAGCAGTGAAAAGGGAATCAGTAAGTACAAAATTCTGCCCTCAGTTACACTCAGGGAGCCCCAGTTAAATCATCCACATGGATGCAACTCTAAATGAGAAGTCTAGAGGATTGCAGGGGCATTGTTACTGCAGGCAGAATGGCTCTAAATTGTTAACATATTTCAAGTCCAAACATCTGTATTAATACAATAATTCAATAATTATCTTAGTAAGATAGGTAAGGAAGTTTTTTTTATCTGAATTGTACAGAATAAACTGTTGACACATTTTAGGAAGCTTATTCAGATTGATTTAGGCCCTGATCTTGCAAGCACTTAAGCACATGTGTAATTTACTCATGCAAGTGCTGCAATTGAAGATATTCAAACATATTTTCTGAATAATTTCTGTGCATAATTCTTGGTCTGCACTTGTTTGAGACCACTTAGGACATGCAGCATGTTTCTGTTCTCTCAGGCCCTAGTACAGGAAAGCATCTTATTCAGAAAAGGGGCTTAAGCATGTGCTTATGAGATTTCTTAAATTGGCACCTAAATAGATGAATGCATCTCTTAGATGCAGGTTTCTAGTGAGGAAGGCCTTATCTACATGACGTTTTTTGAAGTGGTGTTGCCACACAAATGTAGATGCACCAGTGCAAACCCCTACTGTAGATGCAATACACTGGTGTAAAAAGGGACTTACCTGGGTAAAGTCTGGCTCAGTTTGAAAGTTTTGTGAAAAACAGTAATAAACGTTTTCCATTCTTATTCTGAGGGTGATTTTGATTCTCATCTATAATTTCTTATTTTATTTTTCCAATCTTTGACAGCCTCCGTTGTTGTTTTTTCCAGTCTCTGTAATGTGATTGGATCATGGATGAAAATTTAAATTTTTTTATAAAGATCTTGGGTGGAGTTTTCCAAAACACCTCAGTGACTTAGGAGCACAAGAGTCTTTTGAAAATCCCACCCTTGCTCTTAAAATGGCATCTGAGGTATTTAAAATCCACTTCAGAAATTATCTACACAACCCATCATTTCTGAATCTGAATCTATTTCATACCGTGAAATGTCATTCCAGGCATGAACAAAGCTCCACCATCCCTGTCTATCTTGGACGGCTCATTGCATGTTCTCTAGGTTGCCAACTACTATAAGCTTTCCCTCCCTAAGTACTATTTGACAGAGGATGACTTTCAATTGGCCCCTTTTACATGTTCCTGCAACTGCCCAATGGCAAAACTTCCAAGACAGACATTCTTGCTTCATTCTTTGCACATTTCCTAGAAATTTTTATCTTCTTTGCTGTATAATCTTGGAGATAAGGGGTTGTTGAATTCTCTGATAAATCTTGGCATTTGCTATAAATTATAATTCTATTAAATACCTAATATTTTCCTGAAGCATTTTCTTTTGAAGGCATTTCAGTGTCTGTCTGAACCTTTGGTGGATTTCCAGCTTTCACATCAATGTGTTAAGATGGAAAAAATATTTTAGTTCAAGATTTGTAGTTTGGTCATTAAGTTTCAGATTTTCAATGTTTTAAACGGGTGAATGTAGCTAACACCTGGCCAATTGGTACCATTATTTCCTTCTGGAGATCTCTAGGAGTTTGAATGGTACTGCCAAGGCATGCAACTTGGATCATCTCTTATATTCTTTTGACTTCTAACATAATGCTTTGATTGGGAGCTGCTTGACTTCTCATTAGACTTTTTAAAATGAATTATTAACCTCAATTCTTTCTGAGGTTGGATACTCTTTCAGTCTGTAGTAGCATGTTGATTGGGCTGTCACTTAGAAGAGCTATGTTGTCAACAAAATTTAAATCTTCTCGTGTACCACCACACAATGCCTGTTTTGTATCCAGCTACACTTTTCCCTTATAATGAAGTCAGTTCAATGCCCAATAGGAGAGATGAGAGAAGGCATTGTTGTTTGACACCAGTGCCTATGTTAAATCATTCATTCATGCACTCAAAAAATGGCCCTCTCTCCTAACTTTTCATTACAGTCCCAACAGCAGGGTTTTGCAGAAAGGTTTAATACTGTATTAGTAAGGCTTACTGGGCAAATTCAAATTTAGTAAAATTCCATTGATTTTAATGCAATTATGTAATGGATTAATTTGGCTCCATTATTTTTGTAAAATGTTAGCAATGCATTTGTTTGGAATTGCTAATATAACTGCATAAAAATCTTTGACAGTACACTGCTTGCCTAGCTGTTTAAAGAGAATATTACTTTTCAAAAAAATTAGTGTCTACACAAGCAGCACCTTTCATCTAGAGATCCTGCTATCCAAACAATCCAGTGGTCTTTGAAATGGAAATCCTCTCCACTAAATAGCCGTTTTAGCTTTTCCTAGGACTCTGTTCCCTAAAACCTCAATGACAGAAGCAAGTTTAGCATCTAAATTTCTTATTCAGTTGATGTATGATCTGACTGGATTTTGTCTTTGTATTTTAATTAGTTTAAATAGTAGCTTGTGTATTAATATTATTGTCAAGGGAAGAGACAAAGTGTTCACTATATAGGTGAATGGTGATCTATACAGTGGAGGAAAAATGTTTTAATAGTATGTCACACACTGTTTGGCTCTCAGAGTAAAAAATGTGCATGATCAAAATGCCAAGCTACGCAACTTAATATTTTGGCCATTCAGTTATCCGATTTAAAAGTACACATTAAAGCTCTCTACTACATCAGATTTACCCAAATCCTGGAAGGCTAACATTTTAGTCAGGTTATGGTATTAAGCATTACATTACTTTCTCATGTTAAACATTTGTTCAGACATATGTTTTTTCCTTCAAATCTTGTTGGACTTTTTATGCAGTTTTTATAAGACAGCCTTGACTCTGCACTAAACCATGCCACTAACACATTACTTAATCTAACTGGCACATTGTAAAATTTTACACATGCGCTCATCCAGATAATTACACAATTAATTTTCACTTAGTACAGCTGAAACGGGGATAATGAAATTTCCACTGGTGTACTGTTACGTCCGGGGGTTAGAGGTCAGCTTCCTGTTTGGATAAGGGTGAGTTTAAAGAGGATTTCTGACAGTCTTCTTACTTCAACTGAGTCTAAAAACATTGCAATGGAATTTCAATTTACAGCTAAGTTCAATGAAAGGAGCAGATGTTGGGAGTGTGCCACTGCCATTCTGGGAGTGCTTTCAGTGCAGGTGTAGTCAGAAAGTCAATGTTGTTTCCTCCCATTTTTTTTAAAGAAGAAAGAGATAAGCTGATGCTATTTCTTGACTGAAATGCAATCATTCAGTGGTTTGGAGTACTGAAGAAGGGAAACCTCTAACATTTTTCTCATTGCTGATATATTAGGGAGCTGTGTTCTAAGCAGACTACAAAGTGTTGGTCTTGCATTTTTTTCCTCCATACGCATACATATTAGAGAAGTCACTACAATACAATGTATCAATGTACACTCTTCACTCTTTGCCAGATCTTTATATTTTCATCAAAACATATGCTTTGGCACCAAACTCTACAGCAAAACATAAAAGTGAACAAATGTATATACAAGAAAAAAAAGAAAACACTGTGAATTGAAAAGAGAATTTTGAACAAATTTGTCATAGCTCTACTTTTAACTTGTAACAAATTGGAAGAAGAAGTTCACAAAATTCAAATATTTAACTACATAAACCTATTTGCTCTGTCTCACCACACACTGTACCTGTAATTTCCCAAGACACCTGCTCTCTCTCACAATAGTTAAGGTTCTGATTGCTGATTATAGTGAGGTAATTCCAGGGTAACTGCACTTAAGCTGACCCGAGAGGGTGTCCCTTTGCCATAAAATATTCCCTGGGAAAATTAAAAATATAGTCCTGCATCCTACATGGTCCAGTCCTGCATGCACATATGATAAGCCTTGTTCAATCTGAAAAACAGAAATTATCCTTTGAACGCAGCTACGTGCATGATGCATCTCTCCACCCTTGTAAACCTGTACATTTATTTATCATTGGTGCTGCTCTATACTGTTATCTCTTATTCCAATAGTCTCCTGTACCTACTCCCTCCCTGCTGTTGGCATAAAGGATGGAGACAGGAACACAGGAGTATGTCTGAAGTGTTCCTATGCTGTGCCAATCTCTGATGCAGTTTCCGGCCATATGCATCATTAGCATTCAGAGTAATTACGAACAGACATAAGGCTGCTCCAGCTAACACTGAGCAGCCAAGGATTGAGGGAGCACATGTGTGAGTTTTGCACCAGCCACCACTTAATTTGCACTGTGTGTAGTTTGGCTGGACCCTAGTTCTGACTCTATATGACCAATATGGTCCAAGCAATGCTTTATTAAAAGAGATATAAAGTTATGAGTCATAAGAACATACTAAAGTTTACTTAACTTTTGAGTTTGTGGAGCCCCGATCTTTCCTCTGTAATGATTAGATCCTGCTCCTAATGAAGTCAATGACAAAACTCCCATTGATTAGGTCCTATTAGCAGAGTACACTATCAGTGTTTGGTAATAAACAATATGAAATCTGAGCACACCTCATGTGAACAAGTTACTATACAGATATTTGTGAGCATGACAGGTGTTTCGTATGCATTCTGTCACCTCTGTTTCCCACTCGTTTTTTTAGTCACCCCAGTGCTTCTTAGGTTGTGCCATATCCATTTACACATGTTATTATAGGACCTATAGCTCATTCATCCTCTCCTTCCTTTCTCTTAATGTCAAATGCAACATTTTAATAATCTTGTTTTGTTTAGGACCTTATATTCTATTATCTTGTTTAGTGTCTTCGATGCCTTGCACACACTTAAAGCAGCTTTTTAGTATCTTAGATTATATGCTTCCCTTCTTCAAGTAGCTAAAGATGTGACTAATAAAAAGCATCCTCTGGCAGACCACACCTCATGTTATCAGTACCCAGGGACTAACTTCAGACACCCTGGAACTACAGATGAATGCACTACATAACCCTGACCATCAGACACGCCTACACATTCCTTAAGGTTGGTGGAAACCTTCCAGCACAGAGATTTCAAAGGAATAATAATACAACTTTACTGATCCATTGGAAGAAAAAAAAAAGACACATGAATTCAGTTTACTAGAGATCTGCAGACACCCTTCAAATCTCATTGCAACATCAAGGGCTATCCTGAAAGCAATGAAGGTATATCCTTTTTAAAAGGAAGAAGGTAGTATACTAGACTACAGTCATCATTAATCACACTATGCACTTCATATTTTATTAACTGCTATCAAATTTATACAGCATTGAATTCATACAAAAAAAAGTTGGGTTTTTTGGTGCTGTTGTAAAAGTTCTGTAGTGTTCTTTGCTCATTGACTCACCAATTCAATATCAATCCCATATGACTAGAATTCACATCTTCTAAACACTATATTATATATACAGCACACACATGAGAGAGAGAAACTGTCCTAGACAGGAACCTCAAATATATTTATTTTTCATTTCTAAATGATTATGCATGTACCATCAACCTTTGGCAACAGAGCAATGAAAAATTTAAAAGAAATATACAATAAAATATTTGGAACCCAATGTTTTTAGCTATGGAACTAGAAAAAACAGGACTGCCAGGACACTTGGATTGCTTAAAACTGAAATTCTACAAGACAATAATTATTTTTAACATGTTTCTAATCTGATACGCTCTTTCCTGTTCAATAGCATCTTTCACATTAACATTATACGCTGCTGGATGGAAATCCAACTGAATACTCAGAATCTGTGTCCTAAGCCAAACATGATTACACAAATTTTGCAAATATCTTATTTTCATAGCTAGCAGCCTTTGCTAGTGGTGCCCATTCCATCAGACAACAAATCACACTTAAATTTCTTCAACTTACTGTATGATCAACCTTTTCAGTTTAGCATCCAATAGTCAATATTCTAATTTGCATTGTTCTTGTGTATTTATTTGTACTGTCTCTAAGTGATACAAATCTTTTCTGCTTTGCTGCCCAGTTGCTATATTCTGCTCAGTCATCCATGTAACTATCCACATTCCTACTCCACAAGGTTTGCAGAATATTGTCATCATAGTCTTTTTACGTGGAGGCAACTTGTGCTTCAGACAGACACTCACAACACAACATTCCTCCTTTTCTTCACCTCCTTCTCATCTTGGTTTGGATTATCATCTCTTCATGGTCTAGGCACACAGACTCCTTAGCTTCTATAGAAATTTTGTGCTATCCACTATGACCATTTTTTCCTTCCACATTTTCTTTAGACATGATTTTGTGGCATGTTTGTCCTGAGTCTACATTTTTTAGCTTACGCATTTATTTCTGAGATCATTGGATCAAGGACCTAAGTGATTTCAAAACAGTTTAAAACATCATCATCAATAGATTGTGAAGTAGTTTAGGCCCTCATTAGTTTTGGGAGGATTATGTATAACACTAAGACTTGATTTACAATGGGTCTGTAGTTCATGAGGTTCTTCACTTGTCCTCTCATAATTACTATTATCATTTAGATTACTGCAGCACTTCAGAACCCTAACCATGGATCAAGGACCCATTACATTGGATGTTGCACATACACTTATTAAATAGTTTATCTCTGACCCAAAGACTTTACAATCTATGTTAAAACAGGACACAACAGGTGAGTATAACAGACAGGGACAGAAGGAGAGGGGAGTATGAGGTAACAGCCATGAAACAAACACTTTATCAAAAGAAATGTTAGCCTTGGCTTACCCCAGCCATTGTTAGCTGGCAGTGTCTTCTAGTCATCAAGACAGAGGCGGGTTTTTAAGGGGAAATTTGAAAGTGGATAAGGTGGTGATTAATTAATGCCACCATTACATTATTTTAACTTTTTTTCTTTAAATTCTATTCATTATTCCATATGCTTACACGAGTTAAGTGTAATCTTCATATGATTGAAGTTCTTCTTGAACTCCACCTGGTTGTCAAGTATATGCCACATGATTACAACTTTAGCAGATAAGCGTCTTTAATTAAACCTGCCATACCAATACAAAACATCTTCTCAAACAGCAAAATACCAGCTCCAACCCTGCTATGTTTCACACTGCAGGTACCTATCCTTCAGTCTGTGTAAACACATTATTTGATTCCTTACAATAAAGTCATCTTCAAAGCTGAGGGTCAAGTTTTATCAACTATAAATTGTAGTCTAAGTTAACACTAGTTCTTCCTATTGCTTTGCACCTTCTCTAATCTTTATGGCCAATTTATTTTGTTTCACCATAATTTTAGAGATGTTTTCAGTTGAAGGTTCAAACTTCTGCAAGCCAGTCAAACAGCGCACTAGAGAATAAGTCTTTTGTGTGTCACGGCTTTCATTTCTTTTCTTTGAATAGTGATGCAGGGAACCATTTTCCCTCTGCTTTCAGGCAGAAATTTTGTGTGTATGTAGGATTTCAAAGCATATTTTTCAGAACAAGGATGATATTCTCCCTGGAACATGGAGGATGAGGGAAATGGGCATGAAAAGAGATTCTTGGGCCCTTTTCCCTGCACCAGGGCAGGGACAATCTTCCATATGAAAATCTAATATACTTTAAATGTTTAAAATATATTTGGAGCACTTACTGGTGCACATTCTCTAATATACCATAGTATGTTTCAAGTACAGGGCCTTTTTTGAAAGGATGGAATTTCTATAAAGGAATATGAACCTAAAGGCCCAATTCTGCACCTCTTGCTCAAACAAAACTTCCACTGGGCCAAGAGCTGAAGTCTTTATATAGGCAAACGCAAGTTACCTGATAATTTTGCCTTTATCAGCACTGCAAACTGGGCACATTGACGGCACAGAGAGCTTTGTCTGATTGAAGAGTGAGGCCTAAATTCTAGAGTCTGAGGGCTTTGTGGAAAACAGAATTCACATGGCCCACCTTCAGGCACCCATGCTGAGGGGCTGTAGGCTTTGCTACACAGTATATAGAGTAGGGAAGTGGCCATGGCTCACTGTAATCCCTCACCATCTAAGCAGTTGTACAACACAGAGAATGCTGTGCCCAGACGTCCTAGCCATGCCATTGGTCAACTCATATTTTACTTCCCTACCATGATGAGCTGCAGAAACCTGCAAGAGAACTCAACTCCCTGGCACACAAGAAAACACAGGATCACCCTGGTGGTGGGATCTCTTCTGCTTGGCTCCTCCAAACAACAGGCCAATAGATTTTAAGCTATTTTGGGGCTTAAGGTGCCCACCAACTATGTCTGCACTGCAGGCAGAGGTGAGAGTGCAGCATGTGTAGGCATACCCAAACTAGCTGGTTCCAACTAGTTTGAATAACAACAGCAATAAAACCATGGCAGCACAGCTCTACAACCCTGGCTGAGACCCCGGGTACGCACTCAAATGGCTAGGCCATGCTGCTGCTCATGTTGCCACCCCATTTGTTGCTATTGATATTTGCCTTAGTTAAATCAGTGCTAGCTCAGGTACATCTACATGTGTTGGAATCATACCTCTGATTGCAATGTAAACATCCCCCAGGGCAGCACAGTACTGGAGCTTGTGTAAGGAGGGGGCCCAAAATGAGTTTATCTTGAGACAAGGTATGCAAATTTCTTACTCATACAAATGTAGGGTATTGTAAAAGCCCCAGTTTTCTGGACCATCACTCATGAAAGAATGAAAACTTTTTGGAGCGTAAATATTAGTTTATACTTCTAAACTTGGTGAATTAATGGGTCTTTTATAATGAGATGGAATGCTTTGAATCTAAATTAACACATTTAGCTGTACTTAGTGAGAAAAACTGCTCATTACTTTCAATAATTTATAGTGATGTTATTCTAGGAACAAAAATATTTTAATGTAATCTGACATTTATGACTTCCACATAATATCGGCTGCTAAAGTAAGAAAACAACAACAAAAAAATCCCTTCTATTCAGAAAACGTCCCCCCCACCTAATAAGCATGCTCCTGATATTAAAATCAAGCCAGAGATCCTTTTTACTTTCATTACTTATAATTTATGCCACTTGAATGTAGTTTAATAAGGTCATAAAAATGCCAGTTGTGGTATCTCATAATACTTTTTATAAACTGGTTTTACAGTCTACCCTTTGTTCCAGAGTTCAAAGTGACAATTGAAATGCACAGGTTGCCCAGGGGTTCAGACTTTCTCTTGGAAGTACTGAATGGTGAATACCTTAATTTCTAATACATATATATTTTTTCAAAATCTTGGTAATTGTGGGTAACATGCCTTTCCTCCAGATGTGCCAAAGCTGATATTTTTCAATTAAAAAAAAAATTCAAGAATTCAGTAAAAGGAACACATTTTATTTTATTGCTTTGCTTTTTCGTGAAATAAAAACAGTGCAACATTTATTTCTAACCAAGTCAAAAATCAAACAATACTTCTAAGTGTTATTACAATAGTGGCATTATACTGTCCCTTGTCAGCTTTCAATTACTTCATCCACCTAGCTGATCACTGACTTATTTCCTGGCTTACGTAAATAGGGCTTTTGCTGTACTTCCCTTAAGTCATTTCAGAGAAGAGAAATTAAATAATGATTGCAATTTAATATTGTGATAGTGCTAAAATATTTCCTTTAAGCTTCAAGTTTGACCATAAGTTTCCAATAACATACTTTTTTTTTACTTGCTAGCTCAAACCTGAGGTTTTATTAAATTCTACAGCTGCAGTCAGTATTTATGTTCTCATCTACTACATTCGACATTTTAAATAATAAAGAGCAAGAAGTTTATATATAAAAACAGATAACACTCGCATTTCATTTAAGGTGGAAACTTTATTTAAAATTAATCAAAATGCACACAAATACGGTGCACAAGGTCAAATTCTGAGCTCATTTATACGGATGTAAATCGGGGGTAACTCCATTGACATTACTGGAATTACTCTAGGTTTATACCATGTAGCCAAGATCAAAATTTGGCTCATAGTTCTTTAGTGATGTAGAATTCCACATCCTGCTTCCACTGCCCTTAGGGCTTGTCCAGAGCTCACTGTATCAATGGGAGCCTTTCCATTGACTGTAATGGGCTTCCGATCAGCCCTCAGTAACTAAATTCTCATTGACATCAATGGGAGCAAGATCAGGCCCCTCATCTTTTTGCATCTGCATGCTATGTAATGCTGTATACTGCAAGACTTTAAAAACAAATGTGTGCGGGATCCAGCAGAGCCATCTGTGCTTGTTTCACTTTGAAATTTCCCTTTGATGCCTCAGCTACACATTTTCCTTTCTTAGAACAAACTGAAAAGCCTATAACAAAGCGAAGACTGTACACAAGTTATTACATAATTTTACATAGTTAGAACAGGGGAATTCCCATTTTTATTTTTGAAATCAAATTCATCCTTATAGTAGGAGGGGACAGAGAGCAAAACTAGGTTCTTTTTCGTTCTTGCCCTCTTCCTGGTCCACTTGTACTCCGAGGTAGTGGAGTTTCCTAGGAATCATGTTCTAGAGCCAAGATATGGCTAGGCCAAGCAAGAGGATTTGTTGGGAAGGCCATGCTCCCCTGCCTGGCTGAGTAAGACAGGGGAACAATCCTTTATATTTTTATGGGATTTTTCTATAAAAGCACTTCTGGTGTAACTGCACTGACTGCAGAACAGTTACACTAAGGATGAATTTATCCCATTGTAAATATGTTACATTTGAAAGACACAGATTCCTTCCATTTTTTTATGCAAATCTGTAGAGATTTCAGAAATGGAGAAAAAAAATCAAATATTTATTTATTTAATTTATTTAAAAGAGCTCATCCTGGGAAAATAACACCAAACATCTTCCAGCTGATTTGATCTCTCTACCTCCCACTACCCCGACGGAAGTTCTGACTTCATGTTTATTTTTCCTTTACTTAAGATGCTAACTTAAAAAAAAAATTATTCCCAGTTGCAGCAAAGCTCAAACTACATGAAAACTGTTCAACAATACATAATGCAAAGAATTCTAATGAATTTGCAAGTATAAAGCCTAACTTAAAAAGAAGAGTGGAAAGCAAGTCTGGTAATTACACAGATGTGTTTTTTGTTCATAAAACATGAACAAAATAAAAATGTAAAAATTAATATGAAAGTAAAATTATACTGAGACATGCTGAGCCAAACATATCCTTGATGTAATTCCTTCAGTAGCATTTAATAGTGGAGCAAATCCTGGATCCATATAATGAAAAACTAAGGGCATGTAAGCACCTTTTTCTCATGTACTCCAGCACCACACCAGCCTGACCAGGTGTGGGAAGAGGGACCTTAACATTTATTTCACAGTGGATGCAGCAGAGATGCCTAAAGAAGTGGAAAGCTCATGTACTTGAGCTCCCCTCCAAGTAACCCCCATTCCCTGTAGAGATTCCGGCAATCTTTTCTCCCCAAATTGTGGGCAACAACTCCAGGAGGGAGAGGGAGAGAGAGAGAACACTTCCCTTCCCTAAGGAAACAAAATTATTTTTGTGGGTAGGGAAGTGAACCCAAGGGGCAATACATTCTTCTCTTGATCTCAGGAGAGTTGGGTCCTTTGTCTGATGGGCACAATTCATACCCCATCTGACCAATCTGTATCTTCTCAGTGCATGGACCCCTTTAAAACTTCCCCATCACACAGACTCATTGAGGCACTGTGCACGTGCAGCACCTCTACAATATTGTTCCCAGGGGCCCTTGAGGAGGAATTTCTCTGTCTGGAAAGAGAGGGAGTTTGGCAGCCATGGAAATCAGGATTCCGCTTAATACCAAATAAATAATATTTTATAAAGTTCATCCTCATTCACTGACACGCTTGGGATACCTACAGACACTTCAAATACAATACAGAATAAACCATCATGAAACAATGATACAGATTCAATAGGAATGCTCACACGAGTAAAATACTGATGCATCGATGTTTGCAGGAGCTGGGCCCTTGTTTCCTAGAATGGTGGCAACTGTCTATCTAGAAAGATGATGGTGTAAGCAGCAAAGCAGTTCAGTTACTGTTTGTCATGCTGCAACAGTGCAAGTGACTAATAAGGCCAATTCTCAAGTGATGGTCCTTCCCACAAATAGCGCAAGCATAAGGTGCAGGGCCATAGAATGAAGTTGAGGCCTCGTGTGTTTTCTTCTTTGCTTTCCTGTCTCTCTCAACCACCTCTCTTCAACCTGCTTGATTCCCTGATACAGCACAGCTCCTTAGTGTGGCCTGTTACTATGAGCATGTTCCCAGCTTGCAATGTCAATGTTGAAAGTATTCAAGTCCTTCTTGCAAATGTCCATGAACCTGAGCCCAGATCGGCCCAATTCCATAAAGGAAATCCCTTGGAATGAATCCATCGTCTATCTGATGCAGATGACCAAGCCAGCTGAGACATCTGTGTTTGAGAATAGTGATTAGACTAGGCAATTTTGCTTTCTCAAGTGCTTTGATGTCAGGAACTTTGGCTTCCCACTTGATATTTGGAATATAGTGAAGACAGCCTTCTCTCATGCCTGTTGTAGATGTTCCAGGTCTTGACACCATACAGCAGCATGCTCAAAACCACACATCTGGTTAAGGTTAGTTTCCTGTTATCCCACACAGCTTGGTCAGTTGACCAAATGTAGTAGCTGCCATTCCGATATGAGAATTATTCTCGTCATCTAAAGATAGAGTATCTAATACAGTTGATCCTATATAGCAGAATTTGTGCAAAAATGTCTAGTGTCGTGTTGACTGCATCAGAGGTTTCAGTAGCCAATACATCTTGTGCCATAATCATAATCTTCTTTAGACTGATCACATATTCAAATCATCACAAACTAGTGCAAAGCTACTTGCTAAAGTTGCTGAAGTGCCTTGTCTTTACTGCGTGGGACAAGCATTGCCTCATCAGCAAATAAAGCTCTCATCACTAGATGTCCGACTTTGCTTTTTGCTCCTAAACAGGCAATGCTGAAGAGTTTGCCATCTGATCTCGTATGGAGATGTACTCCATTGGTGCTAGATGAGAAAGCATAAGGAAGCAACAAAGAAGAATATACTGAAGAGGGTGGGTGCCAAAACACATCCTTGTTTGACAACACTGCAGATTTCAAAGCTGTCACATTGATCACCATCAGACTGGACTGTAGCCTTCATGCCATTATGAAAGGATTGAATGAGACTGAGGAGAATTTGGGACAATCAATTTGCTCTAGAAATTGAAAAAGGCCCTTTCTGCTGAGCAGATCTAAAGTCTTTGTAAGATCCATGAAGGTCATGTAGAGAGATTTTCCTTGTCCTTGAGACTTTTCTTACAGTTGCTGTGTTGCAAAGACCATATCAATAGTTGATCTACTGGCACAGAAACCATACTGAATCTCCAGATATACACATTCAGCAAGAACTTGCAGTCTTTTGAGAATGATCCATGTGAATGCCTTGCCAGCAACACTAAGAAGAGAAATTCCTCTGTAGTTGTTGCAATAACTCTGATTTCTTTTAAATTCTACGTTATGATGTTGGCATCTTTCATGTCTTGTGGTGCCCTCTTTCCCTCCAGCAGGCAAGCAAAAAACATAGTGCAGAAGTTAAGCACAATCTGCCCCCCTAGTTTCAGTACTTCAGCTGGAATTCCAGCTTTTCCTGCAGCCTTGCCTGATGCTGGGAAGGTGATTGCCTTTTCAAGCTCATTTATAGATGGTCCTATGTTTCAAATTCTTTGATGGCCAGGAGCCTGGGAAGCACATTTAGTGCTGTTTCAGAAACAGTGGTTTCATGTGAATACAGTTCATGATAACGTTCCACCCAGCATTGCATCTATTCGCTTCTGTCAATGATGATGTCTCCATTAAGAGCTTTGACTGGGGCAGTCTTCTTGACTTTCTTGATTCCATCATACATACCTCTTAGATCTCCATTCTCAAAGGACATTTGCATCTTCTTGTGCAAATCAAGCCAGTATGACTGAGCACATTGTCTTCTTGTTTGTGCAATATTCTCTTGGCCACTCTGGGTTTAACACAAGGCTAAGGAGAGGAGTTCATGTTGTGGTGGAGATATAATATACATTTTGCTTCAATAACTAGAAACATTTCTTCAGAGTATGCTGCAAATCAGTTTTTAATCTTGTACAGTCTTTTTACCAAAAGCTGAGGTTACAGCTATATAGATTTTCATTTTGAATGTGTTCCATGCTGTGTCAGCATTCAGGGGAAGTGCAATTGATGACATATCTTCCCTAAGATTCAAAGTGAATTGAAGACATCTTATGTGGTCTTATATGTTAATGCACAGGCAACAGCTTTATTTGATACAATGGAATTTCCTTAATGAAAGCCTTATTTTGCAGCATACAAGTTCATGGTCTGCACTGTGAAAGCTGCAAGTACGGAGAACCTCTTATACATGTTATCTGTAGATGACATGAAATCCAGTTGGTGCCAGTGTCCAGATCTGGGTGTCTCCATGAGATCTTCAGGCAGTGACTGCCTTGAAATAGAGGTTGGTAATGGATCTTCAGTGAGTGGGGAGCTCCAGTAGTCTCTGACCATTGTTCATTTTTCCCACTCCATGATGGCCAATGTGTAGTGGCACATCCCATGATCTGAGTTGATTCTAGCATTGAAGTGTCCCAACAGATAGAGTTGCTCACCTGGTGGTAGCTTGCTAATGACACTATCAGGTTGCCATTAGAATAAGTCCTTCTCTTCAGATGTAGAGGAAAGTGTTGGGGAATGTTTACTGATGATGTTGGCAAAGCTACCTGTGGTAGATGTTCTTAATGATTTAATATGAAATGATGTTACAGTGGGACATTTGACCATGGATGCTAGTGAATTTTTGACACTAAACCCGCCCCATGTTTGCAGTGGTCTTGTATGCTTTTTCCATGCTAGAAAAAGGTGTAACGTGTCTCACGTAGAGAGCTTGCAACAGTTAGTCTGATTTCAGAATGAGCAACTGCACTGAATTCAAGCTTCCCTAGCGCTCTTTCAATGATAACAGTTTCCCCAGGGTCTTTGAACTCCTCTGGATTGTTTGTAATTCCAGTGCATGTTGTCTCACATTCCAACAAACAAGTTTGAAGAAGGTGACCATTGTATATACAAACCTTCAACACAAAGGCGTATGCAAAAAGATATAAGGAGACAGGAGGCTTGCCTTAGGTTCTAAGCCCCTCACCCTTTCCTTTGGAGGTATGGATTGGGCCCAAAGGCTTGGAAGACCAAAGATGTTTGGAAGCCTGCACAGGTGCAGGAGATGCCAAAGAGCAGAGAAGAATTGAAGTGCCAACTGCCTGATGTTTTCTCTGCAGTGGATTTAGTTCAGGGTATTCTCTCCTAGCTTTGACTCAACCAATAACTAGCTGAAAGGCAGACACATCAGATGGAATTATTCCTTAATGGATGTTGTTTTTCATTCCAATGGGTGTGTGGCATTGCTTTCCATAACAGGTGCTTAGATACCATGATGACACAGTTACACTTGCATAATTTTATATATAGAACTAGCTCATATTGTTCTTGTATGTGTATAATTTTGGCACGAATGTTTAAAAGGAAAATTTTTAAGCAGAAAGACAAATTGGCATTTGTCTATGAGACTGTTTTGGGATGTGGAAAACATGAAATCAAAATAACTCCTATCAGGTTTTTCTACAGTCTGAGAAAACTGTGTGGTTGCAGTATCAGCTGGATTTTTATTTTCTTTCGGGGGCTTATCCCCTGTTTTATCAGGCAGGCCTCTCTCATGCTATGAAAAATCATAGTTTGCTCCTGGAACTTGCATGTGTTCAGGAAAGTATAAAATGCCTTCATCACAAAAGCAATATAGTGTGCTCTTTGTGATAGGGAGTGTGGGAAACTCTCCATTTAGTTCATTTTCATGACAGAAGCACTGAACCACATTAACACAGAAGGAAGATGTAGAAAACTTTTTAATGGTGCTGCAATACTTTGTTTATTCTTAGCTAGGCAGACGTGGCTTCCAAATGAGCCCACTATGCAATGTGACTACATAAGGTTAACTGCTGTGTATATTAACCAAAACGCTCTCTCACAGATGCTTGTTTTAGTCATCATTTCTGTTCATTTATCAGACTTAATGTGCTACAGCAGACTGAAGGTCACAATGTGTCATTTCCAAAAGAACTTTGAGTTTTCCCTTTCCAGGGTCAGGAGCCGGTAATGTTTACCTGAGATCACTGCACTGCACCTCCTGACTTCCAATGGATCCATTGAGGCTGAAAAGAGCAGCTCTCATTAGATCTGCGTATTGCTACCAATCATGTTAGGTGACTAAAATCTGAGACAACCAGCTAACCATAGATAGTTTGAGAGATTCAGCCTCATTGTGGAAAAGCTACCTTATTTTTTTTTTAAAAGGAGTTCCCTGAAAGAAACAAGAAAGTCAATTGTTCTTCCAAACTTTTTTTTTTGGTGATGGGGGGGCGGGAATCCCCTGGTTTTCTCTGAAAAATATTAGTCAAAGATGCACAGAATTAAGATCAAGTTGAAAATGTTTTTGGGGAGAACATTTAACATGCAGAGTGAATATTTCTTCCATTCCACAATTCAAGGATAAAAATTTGGAGTCATTTATCAGGTGCATTCTACCACTGAGTGAAATTATTTGCAGCAAACAGTTTACTTGATGAATTTAGCTATTTTTTTCCTGGATAGGAAAAATGTGGATTTTTTCAGGGTTTTATGATTTTGCTTACAACCTGGGGTACATTCACTTGTCTCCCTCTAAGTGTGAATCCCCTTTAATATATTGGGCCTGATTTTGCCCATGGTTACACTTGTGGCACTGGGACACAAAGAGGGAGCAAAGTGGTTCTATTAAAAAAAGAGAAGCCATGAAATTAAGAACACAGATGCCTAGGATCACCTCATACAGTTTTCCTGTTTGTCTCTACCCTTCCTACATTCTCTGTGAATAAACAAGTTTTATAGGTAGAGTTGTAGCCCTGACTGTAGTTATGGTTGCCTAATACTTCCCATTCTAAGACCCTGTGCTTCTTATTGCTTTTTGTCAAACTTTAACCATTCAGGCTGAAATTTTCCATGTCAGGGGTTTGATTTTTATTTTATTTTATTTATTTTTTTAAAGTTTCAGCTAAAATGGCTAGCGGTTTCTGAGAAAAAGATTAGGGAAACATACATTGTTTTGGTAACCTGAAGAAAAAGATCTTACAAACATTTAGTTGAGAAGCACTAGCACCTCCATGCTTTGGAGCAGAAACTTGTCATTGGCAGGGGCCTTCTGTCATCCCTGTGATCATTTGCCTACATTTGACCAAGTTATACACTTTCAGAAAAATCTCAGTTCACACATTCTCAACAGAGATTTGTTAGAGTTTGGGTGCTAAATTCTCTGGAGTCCATCTAAGCATGCTGCTTCCCCTCACAGCTC
Organism: Mesoclemmys tuberculata; assembly: GCA_007922155.1. Taxonomy (NCBI): domain Eukaryota; kingdom Metazoa; phylum Chordata; order Testudines; family Chelidae; genus Mesoclemmys; species Mesoclemmys tuberculata. The sequence goes on along the minus strand of ML675604.1, from coordinate 70,212,128 downwards.
CTATCATCACCACAGAGTGCCTGAGCATGCTTCATCCTGGGGACACAGGGGCAGAGCAAGACTTTCCATGCAGTTGCTGCTCTGGGCTACAGTGGTACTTAGCACAAGAACACAGAGCAGGGCACCTGTCTCTCACGGCCCCCCTGCTGGCACTCAGGCAGTGTGGAGGGGAAGCAGGAAGCAGGAAGACTAAAATGCAGAGGGGTAACAAATAGGGCAAAGGGGAGAAACAGGCGGATGGGATCACGAGCCAGGGATGAGAAGATGCTGGGTAGGAATGGGTAAAGGGAAAGGTGCCAGAGACTGGAGGAGAGAGTTGGCTAGGAGCAAAGACGGAGCAGACAGAAGATGGTAGAATAGTGAAAACACCATAGAAACCCCCAGGAGGTCTAGGGCAGGGGTGTGCACAAAAGAGAAAAGTAGGGGCATGGCCCCCCCAATAACCATTGGGAACACACAACCCCTCCAGCCCCAGGCCAATTGGTGGGGGAATGGGGAGGACGTTATCTGCTGGGGCAAGAACAGCGATCTTGTACTGGGGCTAAGGCAGGGGGGAGGAGGAAAGAATGAGCACCTGCCAAGATGGGAGTGAGGGAAGAGAAGAGAGCTCCTCCTGGGGTGGGGTGTTGCGGAAAGAGTGAGCTCCAGATCGGTGTGGGCACAGACTGTGCCCCTCTAAAAGGGATCACATTTAAATTTCTGTGCATGCCTCTGGTCTTGGGCCACTCACTGAATGTGGAGGGTAGAAGAAAAGTGTGCACCCTAGGTACTGTATGTGGCAAGGGTCCTCTGGAAAAAATAGTATGTGATCATGTAATTAAAGATTGTAGCATAATGCATGCTCAGAAGCGGGCTAAATTAAGGTTGCCCAGGGAACCTTAATTTTTGGCCTTTTCTAACTTTTAAGGGCTCAACTTTGCATGTTTAATGTTCTTCTAACATATTTTTGGGGATGTCATAAATAAATAATGACCAATGTATTTCTGAGAGTTCAATACAGCTACTCCAGGTTTACATCATGGTAACTGATATCCTAATTTGATCAACTACCTGTACCACATATTTTGGATAGTGTGAATAACACATAAAGGCTGTTGCTCCTGGATATGCTTATTTGATTCCCCTTACCATAATAGTGGGATATATGAGGACACATTATGAGGAGAATAATATATGAAGAGAAACTCTGGAAAGGCCCATTGATTAATGGGAATATTATGAAAAGCAATTGATTTTCTGCCAGTCTGTTTAGAAATAATAATATTAATTTGGGAGGGACAAATTTGTTATGCCTACTTTTGAACCTATTTTAACACCTCAGATTTCTAAATCTCACTCTAACATTGGTGGGTTTATTTTCTACTTGGAAAGACTAGGGAGTGGGGAACAGGGGGAAGAGGGGAAAAATAATAAAATATGGTAAATTTAAGGTGAAAAATGGGAAAGGAAATGGGAAGAGTGAAATTATATAGAATAAAGCATAGCAGAGGAGAAATTTTATTTTTTGAAATGAAAATGCCCACAGACACCCCACACAGAGCATCCTCTTGTGCTAGCCTAGCTTTTCATGAGTTCTTGTAATTGATTATTGATCTAGTGTTCAGAAATGTACTAGGTAGCTCACAAAACAAGCACAGACATAGCTCCTGCTTTGAAGAACATACCGTCTAAATTCAGCAACAGACAAGGGGCACACAGGAAGGGGAGAAAAAACATGGGTGACATTAGTATGATCACACAAAGACTCAGTAAAGCAGGTACATATCCTGAGATTTTCTGCTACTTTTTTTTTAATCCTGTCTTTTTCTGATCAAAGGCTTCTTTTTAGCTAGAAAAACACAGTTTTTAATATTGAATCACTCTTGGGGGAAAAAGGGGGTCGCAGTTTTGGATTGACAGGGTAAAGTGTTAAACTTAGAGTAGTTTTGTAAACCCAGAAAATTGTTTGAGAGATTTGCAAAACTCTAGAATAGTCACACCTCTGTAATAATAATATTTAGAACTTATACACTATAATGTGTTATAAATACTGACTAAATAAACTTTCACTGCAATCCTCTAAGGTTAGTAAGTATCATTTCTCCCCATTTTATAGATGGAGAAACTGAAGGCCAGAAATAATAAGGTCAGTATTTTTACAGTAGGGATCTGAAAGCTCTTAGCATATCTAAAAATCAGGTCACTTTAGGTGCTTAACTATATATAACCTTATATGATGCTGTAAGTGTGCAACTACTTGTGTAGGGGGAAAAATAACTATTAGATTGCATTATTTATGTTGATTTTTTTTTAAAGAATCACATTTGCTAGGTGCTTGAACATCATTTAAGCTTAAAAATTCATACAAAAATGAAATAAAGTAGCAAACCCAGTATAAATCAACCCCAATCCACATATGTTTAAATCAAGCATTTTTTTCCTCCCACTTTCCTCCCATTCAATGGCTGTTTTGTTTTTAACTTGAAGTTTCAACCTCCATAAAAAAGTCACCCTTCAGCAAAAACCGAGCATGCAAAATTTCTGCCTGAGCGTTTAAAGTTTTGGAAAGATGTGAGCAAACGAAAACAGGGGCTTAGAATAGAAATGCATAGGCAGCCTTAATTATAGCTCTAGCTATTGCAAACAATGTATGTTTTTCCTACTTAAGATCTGAATCCTTTTAGTAAATGTGCCAGCATGGAGCCATGCATTTGCATATGTGTCATTCTTTGGGACTCTTTGCAGACACAGGGGTCTTCAAAATGTTTCTACTTGCAGGATTCAAGGTTCTAGATATCAATTGCAGAATGATGAATGCTGTTAACATCTCATCATTTGGTGGTGACCTTTTTATTAGTGAAAAGAGAGAAAATTGTGCACTGAAATAACTAATTAACTTTTTAATAAAAGATGCAGATTGAATGACAAACCTCACAAGTTTTGTGATAATCCGAAAAGAATGCACTGGCTGGAGTGTGTGATAGCTTTCATGAAATATGTTATTTAAAAAAGATGATAAATCTGACTGTAGGGGCTGGGAGGTGTGGCCTCCCTCGGAGATTGGCAAGGGAGGGCCAAACCTTTTCTGGGGGGTGGAACCTGGAAGTCCACACCCCCAACTGACCGAATCAGAGAGGAGGGACAGGAAGGGGAAGTATAAAGGGCAGGCCTTTCAGCTCAGTTAGGAGAAGGATGTCTCTTCCTTGGTGCTGGGGCCTAGGCCTGACCATTACCCTGAGGAGAGACTGCCAGAGCTGCCAAATGGTTGGGACCCTGGGGACCTGCCAGAGCTACTGGAGCTCTGAGAGCCAGAGGAGACCCCTGGCCCTTGCAACCTGGAAGAGCTGCCCTCCATAGACAGCCCGGAGGAGTTGCTGGACCTGCCGCCAACTGATGAAGCCAAAGGGTTCTGAAACTTCCCCCTGGCAGAGCACCCTGTGGGTGACTTGGGGGCCAAGATTCTCCAGGGAAAGGGGGAAGGAGGAGCCCATGAAGCCAGACACCCATCCAGCTGTGTCTGGGCCTATAGTCAAGGCAGCACGTTTTGACTGGAGCCCCACTGACTCAGTGATGGGACACCCCGTCTGACACTGCCAGGGCCCTGGGCTGGGACGCAGTGGAGTCGGATGGACCTGTGTCCCCCCATCCCACCCTGACCTTGGGATGATCGCCCCACATAGTGCTAGAGACTCGTTGCCCTGCCTGCAGGCTGGGGCTGTAAACTGCTTGTGTAACCTGCCAAGGACTGTAGACTACTGGCCTTGTCTGCCCGTCTGACCTAAGGGCTGGGCTTTAGACTATTTGCTTGCCCTTCCTAGCGCTACCGCCCATTTACCAGCAGGCTCTCTGGTGGGTTGGGGCCATCTGAGGGCTTGGGCTGTGACTTGTTTGCTCACCCTATTGAGTGCTAGAGACTGCTCCCTTTTGCCTGCCCTGCCCCAGGGCCTGGGTGGTGAGCTGCTTGCTCACCCTGCAGAGGCCTAGAGACTGCTCCACTTTACCAGCCCAGCCCTGCCTAAGGGCCTGGGTCAGGAACTGTTTGCTCACCCTGTGGAGGGTTTGAGACTGCCCCCCACTCCTTGTCTGCCCGCCCTGGCTGAGGGCCTGGGCTTTGAATTGCGTGCTCGCCCTGCAGAGGGCTAGAATCCTCTTACCTGGCCTGCCTGGCCCCGACTGCGGGTCCGGGCCCCAACTTACTGGATCACCCCACCTGAGGCCTGGTGAGGGGCCGAGGATGGTGGGATTGACCAGCAGGGCCAAAGAGGCCCGGAACTGCTATCTCCCCCCCCCGTTCCTCTTTTAGCTAGAATTCCCCCCAGGGCATAGGGGCCTGGAGGTGTGGCCTCCCCTGGAGATTGACAGTGAGGGAGGGCCACCACCCAGGCTGGGGAACATTTACACTGACCTATATATTTACTGGCTATTCAAGTGGAGAGGACATCACTAACAGTCAATGGGAAACTTCCATTTGTTTATACTGGTATTTCCATTATATTTATGCAATTAATATTTTTCAATGATGATGCTACTATGGGTCCAGGAGCCCAAATAGCGGTATAAGACTTCTTTGAATATTTTGTGCAGTGATGTTTAGAGTCCATCTTATTCTAAATTAGGTCTTTGTCCAAAGTTATGTAGTCATACTTCATGTACCAGATGGTCATATGATTACTTTAACACTTTAATGTATTATAAATATACACATTCTAAAATATTTCTAAAAAAATTATGGCAAAATTCCCACTGACTCAAAGGAAAGGCTCGGGCTATTCTGATCATACCTATATGAGATGGTAAAGACACGAAAGACCTTAAAGGAAAAGAAACAATTCTGCAAACACCAATGCACTCAAGGAAGTGCAAAAGCGTTTGCAGAGTCAGGTCCTTTATTAGTATTTGGCATATATTTCTCAAGTCTAAAATGGTAACTATTAGATGTACAGATAAAAGTGCTTCCTGCATCTCTCATTGGACATGCATAGATGAGATAAGGTATTTGTAAGGTTCGTCTGCCTTGCTACTTGCTGTCAAGAACCAAAGAAAGAACAAAAAATAATCGATGGAATTTTCTTTTTAATAATAAGAGGTAAGATGCAAATTTGAGATTATCCAGTTTGGCTAAAATCAACAGGTGAGTTATTTCAAGCTTCGCCCAATTCTTGTCTTTGTACAACATCAACATCTTTAACGTTTTGTTAATAGCAAGGGAGAAAATATTTAATACTCACTGCAGCCTCTTTATAAAGCAAATATGGGTTGTACAAATATTAATTAAAGTTTGTACAACACTTTGAAAACCTAAAGTGCTATGTAAGTGCTAAATATTATTTTTGATAGCCAAATAAAAATTTAGGGACTATAGCGAAAAGAGTATTATTAAAGTGTTTGAACTAGGGTTTAAAAATAAACGAACTGTAGAGTAGAATATTTAAACTATTTTTTAAAAAATTTTGTTTAAATCATTCATTCTGCCTTTTCACATCCAAAATACCATACAAATGATTTGGGAAAGTTTTCCATATAGAGCACTTCTTCCTGTTTTAGGAATGATCTGACAGTTTTAGAAATGCAGTGGGAAATTTGTGTCAAAAGAGGACTACTTTACATTTGCCAATAAATTGTGTATTTCAGCATGTGCTAATGATTTTTTATTTTTAAAAAGAATATGTTGAGACCCCAATAAACTTTTATATGTCATAATAATGAAACAAATGTGTTTTCCGGTGCCAAGTTTCTATAAAACCAGTCATTGGAAAAAAGTTCATCTCACTACAGCATGTAGGATTTTAACATATAGCATTATATTGGATCTGGCATGATATACCCTGGAATAAATAAAATTTTCCAGACAAACTTAGATCTTAACTTTGATTGAAGCTCTGAGAATGACTTTCTAAAATGTCCATACCTCTGCTTACTCGTCGTCAGGGATCTCTGGTTTATTATTGCTGCCCATGGCATAAAACTTGTAATGTCTGGATCCTCAAATGGTTATAATTTTGTTATCTCTAATGAGAAAGGGAGACATAGCATTTCCCAAATGCATGCAGATATCACATATCTATAGAAGCTGTCATATGTGGAGTGGATTTGAAATAACAGTATTCGAGTAAAGATAACTTGGACGAATTGAAGTTGGTGAAGACTGCAAATTTGATATGTCAGAAGATATTTAACTTCTCCAATCTCTACAGTTGAAAGCAGTTTTCTAAAAAGATGGTATTTATCCTTCACCCACCAGGGATTTGCTATCCCCTGAGCTGTGGATATTCTCAATTCCCTTGTTCTCCATCTGCCCCACACAGACATCTTCTGGAAGGGCTTCATATCCTACACCAACCAAAATTAGGGGGAGATAGTCATGTGAGCAAGAGAATGATATAGTACACATCTGCAGAAGCCGTGGCACTCAGGTGCAAGTGTCCAGGAAAGAAAATCAGCTTAAAATTTTGAAATGGCTGCTGCAAAATGGAGTTTGCAGTTTAAGTCTGAAAATAAGACCTGCCCATGGCTAGAATGACAATCTTCTCAAGCTACACTTTACCCACTGTGTGACAGGAAGCAAACTTGGGGTGCCAGGGAGAAGGTGTGTGCAGCAGTAATTATATTGTGCAGGATATGATCTGATTCTTCAGCACTGGTGTATCTATACACATTTAGTGCTATAGTGAGCCTTTTAGGTACAGTCTTGCTCAGGGGGTGCTGCAGAGCTGTACACTGGACTAGCTACTCAGGGAAGAACTGGGCCCTTCTTAAGATCCCCAGTGTCCATGAATTTAAATACCTAACTCCACTGAGGTGCCTAAAATACCTTTGAATGTCTGGGCCTCAGAGATCAGCAGTCTCTTCTACCTAGCAGCACAGAGATAAGGTGCCAAAACAATTTATATGCATTTTGACTGTGGACATCATGACACCACCACCCACTGTCAATAATGCTGTTACAAAGGGGTAATTTGAAAGAGAAACTAGGAAGAGGTACCAAAAATAAAGGTTTTAAATTATTTTACTTATTACTGGTGTAAAATTTCAAATATGAGTGCCTGAAGCCAGGTATCTAAACACCTAAATTAGGACTCAGTTGTGGCTTTGCCACAAGCCTGCAGCAAATTTCAGCATATCATTGTACTGCCCAGGAGCAGATCAAAGTAGACTGCATGCCACTGTCACAACTGGAGGACTGGCTCCCCCTCCTCTCCCATTCCGAGGGGAAGTAGACTGCACTACTGCTATATTTGACACAGATCACCTCCGCCACCCATGTAGCTAAGATAATGGCTGTTGTATGGGTGGAGTCAAAGCTCCACCAGTGTGGGAGCGGGAGTTGCAGCCCCATGGCAGCTTATGATATAGATAGCAATGTAGAGATGTAAATGGTCCTCTTACACCCCGACTTGGACTGTGAGGCTAGCCAGCAAACTTACCTTCTAGGGTCTGGTTGTTTAGAGGTGCTGAGCAGCTGCAGCTGAAGTCAATGGGAGCAGAGGTTGTTTCATACCTCTGAAAAAAATCCGTCAGTTACTTTAAGTAAATAAAGATTTGTGACTAACACTAGTCACCATGTGTGAAAATTCTGGCTTATTTAAATGTACAACAAATTTATTAAATGTCAAACAATAAATACATTGCTTGTTGAGGCAAGAAAATATTCCCAAGTTTGTCTACCATTGTTTGTCTGTTTCCGTTCATAGGCATTTGAATTTTTATTGAATGGAAACAAAAGTGCAAATGCTTACGTAAAACTGTAGATGAGTACACACAATCAGAGGGTCTTCTAGCACTAAAGTTTAGGGGCAACGCCTTCGTTAAATTAAATGTGGTAGTGCTTGTGGGAATTAAAATATGCCACAAACTAGCACACCTTACATATGCTTAGGTCTCCTTTTAAAATAGTCAGTGATGCCCTGAGGTGCAACTATTATCCTTATTACTAACATGCCATTCTTTCTTTGCTGACTAGATTCATATTTGCTGACTAGTTTCATACTGAAGTAGTCACTACAATTAAATAGATTTAAGTTTAAGGAGCCTGACTTTGAAAAATAGAAAAACGCCAGCACTTCTTTTTTGGTCTTTATTGCAGGCCACCAGCCCCAGAAGCCTTGAAAGAGTTTTTATGTGGTGTGGTTTGGGAAAAGCTAATGTGGGAGAGGTTGGAGGCCACAAGGAAATGTTAATGGTCCTCTTCAGTTGTTTTCTTTTAAAAGATTAGAGCCTAATGAGAGCATTGCCGTGAAACTTTGGATACAGTTTTGGCCAGGCTGCTCTCATTCTTCAGTGAGGCCTCCTAACTGAAATGAACACCTCTTGTAAGTGTAAAATGGCTTTTATAAACAAACAGAATAATTCCCACTAACTGCAGAAATTAATTCCATATTTATTTATTTTACTTCACAGCTCCTATTAAGTTGATTTAATAAAATTCAGAGTATAATGTTTTTTTAAATAAACTGGAGCCTGGTACTGAACTCTGTGGTTCTGCCAAGGCTAATTGGTTCACAAGGGGCCATAGAGCTCTGACTGTCAGTGCATGGAAAGATGCTGTCAAAGTAAGCCATAAAAGATCTATGTTTTGTATTTAGTAAAAATCAGGAAACCCAAATGGCCCAGTGAGAATTCTGCACTCAGGCACATAGGAGAGGGGGCGGGCAGATGGCTGTGCTAGCTTTATGCTATCATTGGATTTCCCCACAGGAGGGAAATCCCATCTACCCATTTACGTAAGCTTTCTGTCTCCTTTGTGCTGCTAGAACACTGTAAAGGAGTGTACAGAGTGTACAGAGGTTCATCCTGCTTTACAGAGGCAGGTAAATTCAGACTGCCAAATAGTAACTGATGTCTGAGCCAGTAGGCTGGAGGAAAAATCAGTCACTGTGTATTTTCTGGTTATTTTTAGTGCATCTTTTTAAAATTTATATAGAAGTCCTTGAACAGAAAGTCACAAATGCCATATGGACACTGTCTTCTTCCAGAAACCTTAACCCAAAAATCAGCACTTAGTTTCCAGAAATCAACAATGCACCAAGAACTGACTCTATTTAGAGGGGTTAAGGAAGAAGCAAACTCTCCTCACGTTTACAGTAGCTCTCCCCCAAAAGGCATTGCAAAAAATAAGATCAATACAACATTTCTTCAAAAACTGTACAGAAGTCACACACTAAGAAAAAAAAAGACTTATAAAACTGTAACTCCACCATCTGGTAATTCCCACTGTAGCAGTATGTACGAGGTTATTTGGTTAAGGCACTGGACAGAGAACACTTGATTTCTATTCCTAACTCTGCTACTGACTTCCAATACAACCTTAGGCAAGCCTTAATCTCTCTGTGCTTCAGTTTTCCATCTATAAAATGCGGTTAATGGTACTAACTTGCCTCACAATGATGATGTGAGCATAAACTTAATAATGTTTGTGAAGATCTCAGATACTACTGTGAGTGCCTTAGAAAACCTGCATGGAATAATAATCATAAGGCATTATCTTATAGGATCCTTCATTCATAAAGGCCTCAAAAGCATTTTATAGACTCAAAGCACACACTCAGAGTACCCACAGGGGTTATTTCACCAAGCATGAATTGCAATCACCTCTGGAGAAAAAAGAAAAGCAAATTTTTAAACAGATCACAACAGCCACACAATACTTTAGAATATACTGGAAACTTTTCCAATTGATGTTTCAGGAGGAATTTGGTTAACTTACATTGTACTTACTTAAGATTTTGGTTCATATATTCCTATTTCAACCAAGAATGCCGTGAATTCCCCAATTCAAGCAAGCATTTATGCAATTGCTTAAAGTTAAGCTTGTGCATAAGTGCTTTCATGAATCATGGCCAGAACTTTGGTTTCTAAAGAGTGAAAGTTAGAATTACAAAGTAGCTAATTTTGCTAAACTAAGGTATATCAAAACAATATCAGAATGATTTAACAACACAATTCCATTTAACAACCATTGGCAGTGAGAAATGTGCATAGACAATTCATTGCAAGCCTCACCAACAGCACAGAAGTGTTCAAAATGGACTGTTAAGAAATGAATGTATTGTAAGCATTGCCAGTAAACAGATGTATCTGGAAGCGATAAAACAGAGATGGAAGAAGGGAAATTTTTATCGTTTATATTTAGGCCACACATTCTCTAAATAAATAATGCCACTTAGGAAATGATTTTTGTTGATAAAACTTGATCAAGTTGTTTTTCCAAAAGTTCTCTCCCTGTGGGGAATGTAACACTTTGGCAAGCTCCATTTTGGGCCTCACCAACTGCCAGCCTCCCTCCCTGACCTGACCTGATGATGTTTATACTGCTGTTTACACATTTTTGAACAACCTTTGCAAACAGTCTTTAATTACTTTCACTCACGGCAGCACTCGGCTTAAGGCAGGGTTTTAAAGGCTGCCAATCTTGTTCTGTTTATTTATCTAATGCTTCCCCTGCAAAGGGAGAGAGTGGAAAAAGTGCTGCACATTGGTTTTTTGTAGAGGGACACTGTCCCTCAAGTCTTGGATAGTAAACAGCCAAGTAAATACATGCTACCAATAAGAATCAATTTTGAATTGGTCCATTGGACACATTCAGTTTACGTTTCATATAGCACAGGATTGATCTGTTACAATGCTTTGGGTTTGAAATAGTTAATTTTAGATATACAAATTAATTTCTCTGGAAGTTGAATGTTAGGATGGTTTCAAAAATGGTTACATTCTGATAAAATTTTTGAACTGCTTTACATAAAAAGCTTTTGACCCTTTAACACAATAGAAAAGGATTATTATTATGCACATACCTCTTAGATCAGTTTCTGTCTTAAGCTATTTTATCTATCTTGCTAAAGATCTGTTAGCGAAAAGATCTATGCAACCTCTACTCCACTATGACCCAAATAGTTTTACCTTTTAAAAGAGAAACTATACTGTTAGGGGAAAGGATGTACATTGTAAGTAAATCCAGCACTGTTTCTAGTTTACTGAAGAGTATATTTTGTTTAAAACTGAATGGTTTAATTGGAACCTTGAAAAGCGATGTAAACCGGATATAAATTATGGGGGTGCTGGCCTCTCTGACTTTCTCTATTTGAAAACCTTGAAGGCCCCAGCCTGCCTGGGCCTAAAAATATTTTAATCTGTTTCCATGAGAGCTATATTTTAAAGGCTTGCCCAGTCTGTGGGAGTGTTGATCTTCCTCAATCAGTCCCAGATACCCCACAAGAAAACTTAAGGTTTTTTTCTGTTTCTATTTTTTTTTTAAACCCACTAATTCATTCCTGATCCATCTCCTGATGCCCTTTGGTAACAGTACATCACAAGAGCATTATGGATCTGCTAAAGTGTGTGGCTAAACGGATGATATCCAGGAGGATCCACAGGGCAAAAGCATTAAGGGCTTTCACAGCTTGTAAGTCATTTTTACTGGGCAATAAGGCTTGTGAGCTAGATACCCAATTTCACAAACCTGAACAGTTAGTTCAGTCATGTGTAATCCTTTCTTTATGACCGGTATTCAATACGTTGTTCTGTGCAATTAGTTTATTGTACCAATCACTGTTTAACAGAGGATTTATGTTTATTTGCTAGGAAACTCATGACAAATTCAAGATAATGATTCACGGTGGTTACACAATTACATAGCCAGAACATGAAAATAAATAATTTAAAGATAATGGAAAGAAATACAGCCAGAATGTTGGCAATCCTCATGGAGTTATAGGACTTTTCAAATTATTTCAATAAGCCTAAGGCAAACACCATTCATGGATTGGTCTCTGTGCCAGATACGGATGTGTATCAGAGAAATAAGTCTTTTAGTCTAGGACAGCCAGTAGCATGACCCATACTGAGACAGAGCCAAACTGTGTATTCTTAGATCTCTCTGTGTCTCACACACACTATTAAAAAGAACAGTATATTTATAACAGTAAACAACATAAAATAGACTATTATTGCTATTGATACTGGTATACTACAGGTATATATAAATGCTAACAGTTGGTATGGTTTCTGCAGTTATGGTCACAAAAGTGAATATGAAAAAACTGTCAACTCTCCTGGCTTAACAGATTTGCTCCCTATGGATATTTTAGAGACATTCTTGATTATTGAGATACATTTTTACTTTCTTAGCTTTGCAGAGCCTGTAGAGATAGAGGAGCATGAGCTGGATTCTGCTCTCATATCATCACTGGTAAAATGTATTTGTAGTGGGGAAGTTTCCTAATTTCAAGTGCAGAAACTTGGGTTATGGTGCAGAAGATGTGTGAAGCAGAAAGAACTCAGCTGGATTTTCAGATCCCAGAGTTTGCAAGACTGATAGTAAGAAAAATATTTTTTTCAGTTGTAAACTGTACACTTTTAATAAGAATCAGTTGAGAAATAAATATGAGGGCTACCCGATGTCCATTTTGCAATTACTTTTCAGAGTATAATCACAGATCTTGTCCAAATTTATCATATAATGTGGTGTTTCTGAAGTTTAGCTCCATAATATATTGAATAATTTCACTCACCTCACATAGCATACATCAAAGTAACTAGGCTCTTCATTCTGCCAAATAACTGTCATTCATAAATCCTAATTCTCCATTCTGTTCTTTTCTCTCCATGGTTTTTGACATATTTGCCCTCCCAAACATGAAGGGTTCTTTGGAGCAGCCATTTGACCTAGCCTGCCATTCTCCATCAACACATTTGAATAGCTTATCAAATAGAAAGGAGTCGGACATTCAGTATACAGGGATCACCCCACTGATCCAAGGAGGTAAGTCTATCTTCACATTTATCTTCAAGTTAAAAACTACTCCCTCTCTGACATTTATTTCTAGGTCTGTATTTCATACCCATCACCAGCACTAGGAGTGAACCTTTCTGCAGATAGATACGTGGCACCAAATTAAAGCGCATTAAATTAATGTCTTTAAAGCATCAATAGCAATTTGTAAGTCCTGGGCCTGTCAAAGATGGTAAAATCTAATCACTATCTATGCTTTAAATACTATGTAAACATGAGGTAATTGTTCCTACACATGAGAAATGATATGCTTTGTGTCAAGAATGTATCAAGTCCAAATTTTTAGCATGGTGAAATATTATCAAACTGAGCCCCCTACTCAGCAAATCTTCACAGACTCAAATAAGTCACTAAAACAAATCGGGCTATACTTATTTATGAGACTCAGGCTTTATCTTGGTTAGATATAAAGGATGTAAATAATGGTTCTTTTTAGGCAACTTCTAAAATAAAAAACAAACTATATATCAGTTGTTGGCTTATCTAAATTATGCTCATCAGCCACTACAAATGTTCTTGCAAAATTAAATGCACATAGCAGATCTAGGAGATTTTGCTGCTAAAACCAGAAAATCCATCTTTGTTGTTTTTCTTGAGGAAAATATACCATTAGCTGTAAAGTATGCGTTGTTAACATCAAAGTACAGTATACTGATTGATCTTTCAAACTATTGTTGCAAAGTCTTTCATGTCTTCAAGAATTTCTACATCAATTGGTACAATAAACCAATAGAAATATAGCATTTTAATATTTCATTAGTGCTAAGGAATAACTAAAAGCACTGACCTAAAGCCCCAGGCAACTTGCGAGCAAGTTTCCCTAGCATAGCTCTCAATTAGTATAACCTAAGCCTTCAAATGAGAGAGACAATGGTCATTAGCAAAGGAGAGAGCTTGAAATGAGGTGGGTGCAATTATTTAATATGTATAAAGGTTTCCATATCCTCAGTTTCATAATTCATCTTAGCTGATGCTGATAATTCACAACAACTGTGTGTCACATGGAAAATAATTAGCTCTGAAAAGTCGGTGGTATCACAATCAGGTGACAGTTACCCATTCAGCTCACAGTCTTCAGTGCCAACTTATCTTTGGAACTGGTGCCTTTTCACTACAACTCTGCTTCGTTGTATTGAAGGGCTCATGCCTGGCCAGGGAGTATGCCACACTGAAACAAGTCTCTCTCTCCTGAAGTTACTGAGTTATTCTTTCTGAGCACTCTTGCCCCATGGCATCACTGAGCATCTCAGTCAGCCTTGTTACCACTATCTGCTACCTGTGAGGTAATGCAGAGTCACCAGCTTGAGGGGCAGTGGTTAAAAGTAGTAGTAATATGTAACTAAAAACATGGTTTTGGAATGGCTGTGAATTGCTTTCTCCAATGTAACGGATCCCTAAGTTCAGTTCCAGCCTGATGTTATCTAGGACAACTTTAAACTAATTAACTTAATTCATAGATTTTAAGCCCAGACGGGACCCTTTTGATTATCTAGTCTGACTACCTGCATAACCCTGGCTGTAGAATTATGCAAAGTAATTCCTTCATCAAGCCTATTTAGCTATTTAGGTGCCTAAAGATGCAGATAGTCATCTAGTGGGATTTTCAAAATTTCCTAAGCAAGGTAGGCATCTAACGCCCATTGATTTCAAACTTTTTGAAAAACCCATTGTATCTTTAGGTGTCTAAATACCTTAAAATCTGGCCCCACATGGCTAACTATGACTTTACTGGTGCCTAGCCTTAGATGCCTATGTTGAAATTTAGACCTCTGTCCTCTTGTGACCATATTGATTTCTGATCACAGCTACATATTCATTTTTTTAAAAAGTATCAGTGAACATAGAATCCACTCTTTGATATTGCCTGAACTGTACTTGGTACATAGGAAACTACGTGTTACTAAGACCTTTGGCCTGAATCCATTTTTTAAAGCACTGTAGTAGGTAGGTGTAGGAGCCAAAGGAATTTCTTTTGTGCATAATGTTCAAGAAATATAAAATGAGTGGAGCTTAAATCCTTAAACTTTCAGAGATTATGCTCATGAAATCATGTTTAATTTGGTCAGAAATAAACCGAGAAAAATATTCGTGTTACTGGGGAATGCACCTTTCTCTGTATATATTATGGAATTCTAAGTTAAAATGCATATTGTAATATACCAACCCAATCGCTAAAAGCCAACCAAAGAAAAAACATCCATCGCTTTAAAGGCATGACCAATCCCACAAATAAAATTTGTGAGATTACACATCCTGTTATTACACTACTAAAAATCCTAACTATGGATTACTGCCCTGTCTTATTGTTACAGGATTCTTTCCAAGTTACACTTTATTACTCTGAATACCAGGCAGTACAAGACTGTTATGACATTGTTACAAAATGCTTCCCAATCAGCTGTTAATATGAATAGCTAGGAAAAAGAAGTCAGATGTTAGTTCATAGACACCAGGCCTATTCTTGCCCCTGTTGAAGGCAATGGGAAAACTCTCATCAACTTCACTGGTGTAGGATCAGGCCCATAGACAATTACTATCACTCATCCTCAACCTATAGCTGTTCTGTGCATGGAACACCATTATTTATATAGGTTTACTACGCATATTGTTGCTACATGATCAAGCCCAGAATTTACCTTAATCAGTTAGGAAGAAGGTTTGTTGTGGGACAGAGTTTTCTATATTCTGAACCTCTTTTGCAATCCAAGAAACCTATTAATCAGTGGTGACACTCATAAGCTAGCAGTGATTTATATATACTATTTTATGGTGCTTTGGTGAATCTAGCATAGTAAACCATTTCAGACAGAGCAAAAATAATTGAACAAAGTATCAACAAGGCCCAAATATAGAATAGCACTACCTGCCAAATTCTGTCCTTTGTCCACAATTATCTCCTCAATGAATGCCCATTGTTCGGTCCATTCTTTTGCTGCATATGCAGGTGGGAACTTTGATAGCTTGAAAGCTCAAAGCTATTTATGCATCTGCACTGGCTTTTCCTAAACCTTTCTGTCAGTATTAGAGCTGGTTGGAAAACAGAATTTCTGTTCTAAAGGTGTAAGAAGGCACTGCGGCATCCCCCGGAGTTGGGACCCGAGGGAAGGCCGCAGCTAGCCAGCTGGAGAGATGCCCTGGTAGGCAAATCTGCCCGGCCACAGGGTGGTCGGGCTGGGATAGGGCCAGCCAGCCAGTCCACCTGGCAACCACCAGGCCAGACCGTGGTAGGGCCACCCGGTCAGACCAACCAGCAGCGGAGGGGCGGAGCCCCTGCAGGAAAGGGCAGTATAAAAGCCAGGCCACAGACCTCAGTAGGGAGGAGACAGCTGCAGGAGACACATGTGCTGCCTGGGCCCATACCTGGCTGGAGCCTGACAGAGGCGAAGGACACCCGCTGCTCTGGACAGCAGACCCGCTGACTTCCTGGTCTCCCCCGGTACAGGGAGTGGATAGGGCCTCCAGGGCTGGGTGGCTGGAGCCGGCCCATGAGCTGCGCTGATTGGCCTATGCTACCAGATCCCTGAGCCTGGGCTGAGGAGCCCGAACAGCCCTGATGGGAGGCCCCTCCAGAGGCTGGGCTGGACCTAGATGAGCTACCTACTGCTGACCCCCGAGAAGTGGGACCTGACCTTGATGAGCTACCGGATGTGGAGAGCCCCCATGAATCCTGTGACTTAGAGGAGCTGCCCCTCATGGAGGACCTCCCCGCCCTACCACCACTGATGAGGAGGAACTGGTGAGCCAGCCGTGGGCTGAGTACCTCTACGGCATGGGGGAAGCAGGTACTTGGGGAGGAAGTGGCCCAGGGACAGCCAGACACAGTGGCTGAGTTAGGGGCCCGGCCCCGGTGGCATGTTGTGGCAGGAGCCCTGCCAACCCAGTGGCAACATATGTGCCACTGCTAGGGCCCTGGGCTGGGACGCAGTGGAGACAGATGGGCCTGTGTCCCTCTTCCTAGCTGCCCCCGGAGGAAGAATCCTCCCTCTCAGCTGGATGACTGTTTACTCCAACCCCTTCCAGTGAGGCCGGGCACTAGGACTACTGATCTGCCCGCCCTGCCTGAGGGCCGGGCGCTAGGACTACTGATCCACCCGCCCTGCCTGAGGGTCAAGAACCAGACTGCTTGCGGGTGGAAACCCGCAAGGCCTCATAGCTATTCCCCCATTTGCGAAGGCGCTGCGGCATCCCCTGGGTTGGGACCCGGGGGAAGGCCGCAGCTAGCCGGCCGAAGAGGATGTCCGGTAACAAAAGGAAATTTCAACTTTTGTTGAAACTTTATCTTTGAGTGTCTGAGAAGGAAGTAATATTATGTCCCACAAAAAACAATGGTACCTTCCAACTTTGTTTTCCATAGCTCAACAGAAGATGTGATAAGAGGTGATGTGGCCTAACCAACTCAATTCAATAACTGGCTACAGTAAATAAAAAATGCTAGGTTTTTTACCCAGTTGGCTATTATGATATAGAGTAGTAACTTTCTTCAGAAGGAAATACAGACTGGAATATGTTAGAATTAATTAAGGAGAAACACTGACCCATACCGTGTACTGGCTTTATAGGGACTGAAATGCTCAACAGTATTTTATAGTTAAAATTATACTTCTTTGGAGTCAGTGGGGTAAAAATCCAACAATCATAGTACAAATACACATTTGTTTGCAATTGAAAATAGTGAAAATAAACCTGCTAATATACCATATGGTATCACCAGCTGCAATTCATTCAATGTTTTGTTAGTTTTTGGCTTCAGTGTGCAATGAAATAAGTCTTGGAAATCCTAACAGGCTATATCAATGCCTATTGGTTCTCCAGACCGGGACAGCAACCCACAAAGTCATCTCTGGCCATTGTTTTGTAGGAGAATGTCATTGTGAACGTGTTTTCTATTCCCTGTGTTGATTTTTCCAACAAAAGTGGGTTTGCTTAGTCACATAAAAAAAACTCTCCACAGACACTAGCTCAAGAGAATCTTAGTAGAAGAATAGAATTATTGCTTCTGTTCTTGGAAACACAATGGACCTCTGAAGTTTTTGTAGAAATTAAAATAAAAGATTTTGCAATGGAGGAGAACTAGCTGAGCATGGATAGGGTGACCAGGTGTCCCGATTTTAAAGGGACAGTGCCGATATTCAGGGCTTTGTCTTACATAGGCACCTATTACTCCCCAACCCCATCATAATTTTTCACACTCTAAGTGTGGGTGAATGGAGTGCAGAGTGTAGCATGAAAAGGACTAGGAACTCCTAGTCTAGAACATAGAGTGGAATTCTTCTTAATGTTCAACTTTATGTATTGTGCATTAATTGGTCCATGGAGACCCTGCTAGCATACACTAAAGGTTCCTGAATGCGCTTTAATGTAGTGCTGTGTAGTACAATAAAGCACAGTAGACAACTTTTAGTGCACACCAGTAGGGTCTATGTGGACCAATTGCTGCACAACACATTAGTGTGCTTTAGAAATCACATCCCTATAGAGCCCATTACCTTACTGTACAGAGAAGCCCTCAAATTGCACCTGCAGTTTTGCTTGTGCAAACTAATACAAGCTTTTGTGCATGAATTGGATAGTTAACATCAAACTCAAATTGTTCATGTGGAATTTCTGGCACAAGATTTAGAATTTCGATTGTGACCCTTTGAAAGGACCAATTCCTGCAGCGTTTTTTGTTGTTGTTGTTGCTTTTTTAAGTCAAACTGACTGAAATGGCAATTTTTTGACTGAATAAGAATTGTAGAATTTGGCACAAAAGAGGAACACACACACACGTAAAGTACACATATAGAGCAGTATAGACATTTTTCATTTGAAAGTGCTTGATAAACATTATGACCACAACTGAACATTCATCTACAGAAATTATATATGTTAGTGCTTGAGACTATAGAACTCACTCAGGTCATATTTAAGCATTCAGAAGTATTGTAAGAAAATTAACACAATATCCAATAGGATGATGGTGTTTTGAATTTGTTGCCATGATTTTTTTTTGTAGCGAGACAACTTTTGTTGCCTGTGCCTTGCTCTGAATCAGAGAGATGTGTCATAACCCTTATCTTAGATAGTGTGGGGGCAGCCAGTGAATGGTAACTGTGTTCTCCTGAAACAACAAGGATGTCATGTAGCACTTTGGTATAGATAAGTGACCACTTGTACTGGGAAGGGTATGCAAAGGATACCAAAGTTTGGCAGCTAATTAGAGTGTTATCACTTGAAAAGTAACAACTGAATGAATGAAGTCATAGCATCTAGGGAAAAGCTTATCATATGCTAAATTATATCAGTGTACATGAACCATAAAATGGTGACATTCCCACAACTTAATGTAAAATTGTGACATACTAGAGTTTAATTTCCTTCTCTTTTTTTTATACTAAAGTCAGTGCATAAACGTAGGCAGTCCCAGAACGATTTTGAGTCCCTAGATTGTTAGTATCTCACTCTATTAGGACTTCAGTGAAAGCCTTGGTTTCGTATGGGCTACATATCAGATATGTAATAGAAACATTTATCAGAGCAGTGCTAGCTAATAGAGCTATTTAATTACATTTTATTATTATTTATACTGCAGTAGTGAAAAAAAGAGCTTGACAATTGACATTGGAACTAATTTTGAATTGTGAGTTCTATTTTGCCCAAGAAAATATAATATGCTCATGCATGGTATGTTCAGACTCACTGGGTTTATGTACTGATGAGCAAAAAAGTGTGCTTTTTCAGTCATGTTAGCTCAAATCAAGGTAGCTTGACCCAATTGACAAGTCCTGTTAAAATGAAAGTTAACATCTGAAAACGTGTTAGCTAGCTGTGTTGCAGCCGAGAGGAAAGCCCACCAAGACAGAGTCTGGGAATTCTCTCTGAAAGGCTATGACAGCAGAGACACTGAATTTCTTCACAACTTGATGTTACGTAATAAATTATATAGCCTTGAACTGTACATGGGATCTAACATCTAATGTGATGATAGAATAATCACTAAAACCCATTGAAGTCAATGAGACTACTTGCAGGGATAGACAAGCAATCCAATCTAAGTAAGGAATGCAGAAAAAGGCCTTAAGCTATGAGAGAGTGAATTTCTGGAGTCATGTAACCTGATAACAAGTGTTTATTTCTGAAACAGTTTCTAAAGGTCCAATTCTGTTCAGCTTGCTTACTTGAAAAGTACTTTATTTTGCAAGCCCTCTTACTGAAGAATCTAGCCCTTAATGATTTAGCTTCAGTTACAATGCTAATATTAGAGAACTAATAATAATGTTGGAAGGGGTGAGTGAAGGATGGCAAAGAAAGCTGCGAAAGAGTCAAGTGGTCCTATGTGGGGAGAGTTGCAGACCACATAGGAAACATATCAAATACCCAAGTGATTCCTTCCTACTGCTATTCTGAAGAGAGAGCTGTATTTCTGAAATAGGGAGGGCACTGGCACTGGGAATGAGACAGACAAAGATCTGCGAGCATACTCTATGCAGCTAGGACTCCACAAAAGCCCTGGACAGGGTGCAGGCACAGAATCAATAAGTAAGCTAGAAATGGATCTGACCTCACCTGGGACTGTGGATGCACATGTGGCTGCAATTATTTGTTTAACTGTGACAAAAAGAACAATCATACTAAATCTAATTCCCGCTTAAAGTAGACTCATTTTTCTGGCAGTGATGTCTTATGCAAAGCCTGACACAATGGATGGAAAGGAAAAAGATTGCATGCCCTAAACATTTCCCTAATTCTGCTGGCCTGTCTTCTCCTCCTGTCTCCATAAGATACTCCTATCCTTTCCCCAGTGACTTGATCATGCCCTCTCCCACTAGATTCCTGTTTCATGCATCCAATCAGAGAACAGAACATGACTATGTTTCTAAGGTCACTGATCACACAGCATATGTTATGACCATCAAATACGCACAATAAGCACAGTTCACAAACCCACAGATTAAAATATGTTCACAAACAACCTGATACGGTGCCTACTGAAATCAATAGGATTCTCCACATTGACTTCGGTGAGTGTTAGCTCAGGTCTTCATGGAACAATTATAAATTGCAAATAAATTCGTGTTAAGCAGTCAGACAATGAACAGGCAGATGGAAGACTGGTATTCTTCAAATTAACTGTTCACTACAAACAGTTTGACCAGCTCTAATTGGGGCCTTGATGAAGTAGCTGTTTGTTAGGCAGTAAAGAGAAGAGAACATAGCCATATATGGTGAAATTCTAAATGGGAAAATACAGAACAAGAAATAGGTGAAAATTTCAGGACCTTACTTAGACTATCCAATGTTCTAGGAGGTGGGGGTGAAGAGGCTTGATACCGTATAGACTGTTCTGGGATGGAAATGAAAGACCCATGGGTAGCTCTAAAAACTACAAAAAAGTTCAACAGACAACCTTCCATGCTGCATCCAGTTATCTTTTCTATGATATCAGTATACAGGGAGAAAGAGGGGGTACCATACATAAAAGTTACACAATTCTGCAGTGAGGTTCTTTTCACAATGTTATTTTTAGATCTAAATTGTAGTTGGAAAAAACTATTTAGGTAATAAACAATGAATCTGAAATAAGGCAACAAACATATAAAGACAGATTTTCATGGCTCAAACATTTCTAGCCTTTTTAAAAATTGTGCTCATCCTATGCTGCAGTTTCAAAACGATTTGTTCTTTGAGTTATTGTGAATACTATCATAGTCAATTAGTTTTAATTAATACAAACTGGAAACATTAATTGGGCCTATTTAACTTTGGTTGTATTAAACGAATGGACCAGTGATCAAAAAATGTATTTCTAGAGGGAGTTTAGGCTAATATATCAGCAAATGAGGAGCTATAAACATGATTAATATGCACATTAGACTTTCCTTATCACATTTTGTTGGCAGTTTTTATCCGGTCACAGCTGAAATTCCATTGAGTTCTTTCTCCTTTTGTATAAAATACAGATTATGTGGAGACAGCCGTCTGAACAACTGGAGTTTCATCTTGTATGGCCATTAATTATTATTGCTCCTTCAGTATTTCTTATCTATCACAACTGAAAGATGTAGGACTGTATTTTTATAATCATTTTCCAGTAGGAAAAAGACAGGCTTTTATTAGATAGTGCCTCTGCACTTTGCATTGGAAAAAGGAGTAGCAGCTTATCTTGCATTTTCATGAAAAGGTTGAAAAAGATGGGCTGAAATTTACAATTATCACCATAATGTAGGTTTGTATTTTTAATGGCTAAAGAAGGAGAGATTAACTTGTGGGAAGGTGCAGATCTGCCAATCCTTTGATTTATTTAATAAAGGGGTCATTTCACATCTGAAGTTTTGCAATAATGTTTGCAATTCCAAACATTGAAACTGCATGGTTCAAACTTACTGCAAGTTCATGTGTATGTAAATGTAACAATATCTCTCAAGTACATTGAGAGATGTACATTGTCTCTCAAGAACTACCTTGGCAGCCTACCAATGTAAGCATTGCTCTGCATTAATAAAAATGCCTATTTCTTATACAGCACATTTCATCAGTAGATTTCAGAGCACTTCACATCTTTTTGAGCATTTTATCCTCAACACCCCTGTGAAGTACTATCCTATTGCCCAGATGGGGAACTGAGGGTCAGGGCTATGTTTACACTTCACTTCTGGTGAAGATGCTCTAAAGTCCACATAATCTAATGTAAGTTATACTGACATAGTACTGTCCACACTGGTGCTTGGGTTGGTATAATTTACATTGCTCAGGGGTGTGGATTATTCCACAGCCAGAGAGGCTAAATGATTGCCCACGGTCACACACTAAGTCTATAGCGGAGTAAGGAACTGAAGCTGGGTCTTCTACGTCCTAGACCAGTGGTCCAATCACTGGATCATCCTTCCTCTCCCGTTTGTACTTATTATACTCAGGATGATTTTATCCATTTATTTGCAGACCAGCAAGTCTTATTCTCCACCATTTTCAGTGGAGACTTATCCTGGGATACATGGCCTTTCTTTTCTCTGTAAAGTGAATCTCTCTCGATTGCCTCCATATCTTTATTTTCCCCATCCCTACTTGGAAGAAAGGAAAGCTTCTATTCTGGGATCTGGCAAACTGCCCTCAGCTTACATTCCTTTCTGTGATAGATATTTATAGTTAATATGGGCCGATTACATTTAGCTCCACATTTATACACCAATGACAGGAGATCTGTGAATTAGAGGATGTCAGTTTAGCAGCTCATACATGCTAGAAAAGCATGAAGCAAAACTGTGAAAACCTATGGTTGGACAGTGAATTTTAGCATTACAGGTATCTTATAATAGGGAGAGAACAATTATAACTTTTCCCAGTCCTCTGCACTCATGATGCCATCACAATGAAACAGCCTCCTATTAAAAAAATCCAGTTCCGTGGATGAGGCATCCTTCATTCATACATGCTGGCTTGGGATGTTCCGCCAATTGAACTGTATAATAGGCAGAGCTGGTAGTGCTGCTTCTCTAGTCACTAGAGCTGAGTGAAATAGAGCTTTCCCTTCCCTCAGGAAATTCTGATATATCAACATTTGTTTCCATCTCAAATCAGGATGAAAAACTGAAATATTTTTTTTCACAGAACGAAGCATTGCAAAAATGTTGCAATGTTTTGTTTTGATATTTTCAAATGAAATGAAACATTGACATTTCTGAAATTGAAGTGTGCCCATTTGGTTTGTTGTAGTGAACTGAAATACTTCAGATCTGACTTGGGATAGGTGAATGGGAACAGAAGATTCTGTGATATCTAGAACAAATTCCCTTCCAGGAACCACAATAAAAACCACTACTTGGGTACAGTGAACAAGACTGGGTCCACTTAAAAAAAATTATGATATAATCTGTTTATTTACCAAACCCTCTCGACTACACCCTTAAACATATGTTAGCTTGTTGTGCTAGAGCTGCCCTTGGGTACTTGGTACTTGGAGTTGTTGGTATTAATTTTTTATTTATTTGTTCGTTTAAAAAAATGCAAACCATTTAGGCACTCGCTTTGTAGAACTAACCCACAAAACATGCCATGAACTCTGCAAATAAACATAAGTAGCATATTTCAGTGTATAGTGTTAACCTCAACTATGTCCCATTAATAAAATCTACAGTTATTCCACATATAATCTTTCAGAGGCACTGATAATTAAAATATACATTCAAAATTAAGTTTCCACTTTCTTAGTCAGAGGCCCAAAAACCTGTCCTCAGCTATGGATGTGAGCATTATGAGGGCAGGTTTTACCCTTCATCACATAGTATTTTGTTAAGCAGTTCCATGACTGAAGTTATTGTTTTTCTCTAAAGTGTGGTAGTCACAGAGATTGGGCTCAGAGAATGAAAAAACGCAAAGGGCAAGAAACAAGGGGAAAATAACTCAATGGTTTGAAAGAATTACACTAACACTAAATAATGAAGAAGAATGTAAACAGATTACAGATACAGAGAGCCCAAGATCAGCTAATGGCTGAAAAAAATAGATGACAGAGATAAAAAATGATAAGGCTTGTCAGAAAGAACAAAGCCTGTGTGTGTGCATCATTCAGATTAAGGAATTAGAGTCAAAAGGTTAAGTGTGGGCAACAGTGAATATGAATAATGAGGAATAAAATAAGTAAAAGGCAAGTAGCTTTCATAAATCAATTCTACTGCCACTTTGCCTTAGGGGGAAAAGTCTGTTGAAGCTTGTTAAACCAGTAGAGTATTAAAGCTAAATATCAAATTATGCATGTTGCATTTTTAATAATTACAGAATGAGTCTGAATTTCGAAACTCTGGAAAATGAGAAATGGTTTAGGCATATGCACTGGGATATCAGAGTGCCCCACTCTAAGTGTTGGTGAACGGTGGGTTCAAGGTAGTTATCACCAGAGGTTTTGTCTCCAAAGTGCAAACCACACAGAACCTCAGACATCTTCTGCCAAACAATCTCTGGAGCAACTCTGAACATGACTGTTTCCCCCTAGCTGGCTTAACAATACCAAGGCTTCAGCTGGTACTAAAAAAAAAGGGGGGGGGATGGATAAAAGGAATTCTGGTATTGTGTTTTTAATTGTGTGGGCTTATCACCCTAGCAACATCAACAAATCACACACACACACAAACTCTATGTACTTTTGTAGGCATACCAAACCACATCTGCTGTCTTTATTGAGGGAAATGCTTTTGAGACAAATGCAAAACATGCAGAAGATATGCAACTCTTAAGATGATTCCAGTTTATTGGGTGAGGACGGAATCATTCTAAATCTGTCATTTTTACAGTGGGTGACATTAAATTTTGGACAACTACCATCAGCAATAGCTAAATTTACCACAGTATTTCCAATTTTAAGTATAGAGAAAACTTCAAACACTGCAATAAAGGTAAATACTGCAATGCTGTAAATACCATTTTTATGGCACTTTCTAGACTTACCCCACACACATACTGCATACAGTGCATAGTGGAAGTGGACACTTTGGCTTTATCCTCAATTCAGAAAAGACCTGCTATATGAAACAATTTTTAAAACCCATTTCTTAAAATTACCTCAGATAGCTGAATTTTTTCCCTAGTGTGGACAGAGCATGATATAATCAGAATAGTTTTCCAAAAACAAACAAACATTCTCCCAGCCTGTCCTAATATTAGTTGAAAACAATGTGGTCCTTCTAGTGTAGACAAGTTGAACCATTTTCAATATCCATGGCAAAGAATGTGCTAAATCCTCCCCCTCTTCCCTTCTTTGAATAAGGAGTGGAGAATAATATTCTCCTGTGAATATTGAAAATGATTGGACTGGTCTACACTAAAGGCAAAACCGTTTTCATCCCTGTTTGAGAGGATTGGCTTTTGCTATCTTTTGTCAACCAGGGGTCATTTTCCTAGAGTAGATGGGGCCTTTATTTTCTGAAGTGACTTATAAGATCTGCTCCTGAAAGCTATTTCTGGAGATAGAAAATTTACCTGTGTAGATTTTTACCTGTGTAAATAAAATTTTACCTGTGTAAAGATATTCTCAGTAATTAGTGTAAGGAAAAACACAATCATGTCTCAACTGTATATAAGAGTAGAATCATAGAATATTAGAGTTGGAAGGGACCTCAGGAGGTCATCTGGTCCAACCCCCTGCTCAAAGCAGGACTATCCTCAGCTAAATCATCCTGGCGAGGGTTTTGTCAAGTCTCAGCTTAAAAACCTCTAAAGATGGAGATGCCACCACCTCCCTAGGTAACCCATTCCAATGTTTCACCACCCTCCTAGTGAAAAACTTTTTCCTAATGTCCAATCTAGACCTCCCCACTGCAACTTGAGACCATTGCTCCTTGTTCTGTCATCTGCCACCACTGAAAACAGCCTATCTCCATCCTCCCTGGAACCCCCTTTCATGTAGTTAAAGGCTGCTATCAAATCCCCCCTCATTCTTCTCTTCTGCAGACTAAACAGGCCTAGTTCTTTCAGACTCTCCTCATAAGTCTTGTGCTCTAGTCCCCTAATAATTTTTCTTGCCCTCTGCTGGATTCTCTCCAACTTGTCCACATCCTTTTTGTAGTGGGGGACCCAAAACTGGACACAATACTCCAAATGCGGCCTCACCAATGCCGAATAGAGGGGAATAATCACTTCCCGCAATCCGCTGGCAATGCTCTTACTAATGCAGCCCAATATGCCATTAGCCTTCTTGGCAACCAGGGCACACTGCTGACTCATATCCAGCTTCTTATCCACTGTAACCCCCAGATCCTTTTCTGCAGAACTGCTGCCTAGCTCGTCGGTCCGCCCTAAGTGCAGGACTCTGCACTTGTCCTTGTTGAACCTCATTAGATTTCTTTTGGCCAATCCTCCAATTTGTTTAGGTCCTTCTATATCCTATCCCTCCCTTCCAGGGTATCTACCACTCCCCCTAGCTTAGTGTCATCTGCAAACTTGCTGAGGGTGCAATCTACCCCTCTTCCAGATCATTAAGGAAGATGTTGAACAAAACCGGCCCCAGGACCAACCCCTGAGGCACTCCACTTGTGAGCGGCTGCCAGCTAGACATGAGCCATTGATCACTATCCGTTGAGCCCTTTGCTCTAGCCAATTCTCTTTCCATTTTATAGTCCATTCAGCCAACCCATACTTTTTTAACTTGCTGATAAGAATACTGTGGGAGACGGTATCAAAAGCTTTGCTAAAGTCAAGGTATGTCACGTCCACCGCTTTCCCCTCATCCAGAGAACCAGTCACCTCTTCATAGAAAGCAATCAGGTTGGTCAGGCATGTAATGCTGAGGTTCTTAGGACTCAGCCCTTTTTTTGTACTGGAGATAACATTTTGTGAAAGGACATTTCTCTTAGATGGAGGGAAAATCAACAGAAGGATGGAGAAAATTAAATGTGATAAAGTGTGACCAATATTTCATATCAAAATATATTTTAATTACACCAAATTCCCAAGATTTTGCACCTTTTAGCAGCAGCTTTGCTTAGCTGTCAGCCCTCTCCTTACTCAGGCAAAATTCGCACTCATGGCAAATCAGAATTTTGCCATGTAAGCTCTGAAAGACAAGGCCACTTCATGAATGTGACACTACTGCTCAGCTGCCAACATCTGGGAAACAAACTTTCAAGGGACATTTTCTTCAAATAAGTGGGGGGTGTGGGTACTATTACCAGTGAGGGTTGTTTGTACATTCAGATTTTCCCCCTTTATTCCTGATGTCTCTCCTCATTCCCTTTTGATTCCACTTCTCTCCTGTCCCCTCATCAGGCTTTCATCTTTAGAAATCACATTCCTCAAGCAGGTGGATGACAGAGTCCTCTCCATAACAAACTTGCTGAGATCTCTCACTGTCTCATCATTATCAGTGTTACAGACACATCTAAAGGCCCCAGGTGAGACTGGGGCCCAACTGTGTCAGGCACTGTACAAAAGATTAGGCACCTGCCCAAAGGAGCTTCAGTGCTTATAGACAAGACAGACAAAAGTAGGGAGAGGAAATGGAGGCATAGGGAGGTGAAGTGACTAGCTCAAGGCCACTCTGCCTGGATCTCCTGAACTCCCAGTGCAGTTCCTCATCCACTCAACCACACTGCCTCCCCCAGTCTCCTCCCTCACTATGGCTTTTCATGCAACGAGACAATAAGAATGACAGCAGGAGGGGGGATAGGGGTTGGGGCACATCACGAGGCCAAGAGACTTGAGTGGATTGACTGGGAAAAGAAGTCTCAGCAACCTACCTCCTGCCTTACCAGCAGCTATTAAAAAACCCAGAAGTGATCCCCAGAGGCATATAGGAGGATTGTATGTCATTGGTAAAATGACACCAATGATCTTGGGCTCCTTTCCAGAACTGGAATTGTAACACTTGTCTACCCAAATTGGGATTGTTGTTGGCAGGTATGCGTGAAACCATCTAACCCCACCCCCAAATGCCACTGCTTTCATGTTTACTTTCAAACTGATAATCCAGAACGTTGGCAGCCCGCTATGGAGCTTTCTGAGAGAATCTTGTGTGAATCCCCAAAGCATAACTTCCACATTCCAGAAGCATGGAGGGCAGCATGCTCTACTCCTTCTGCTTCAGTATATTTACCATACTTTGCATTAAAAAGTGGTGGCAGAATTAAGAAGGTAAAACATCCTGTTGCATGCAAAAAGGAGATCAGCCAGTGGCAAGCGCTGGGCACAGTGGAGCCTTCTCTGAACATATTGGTTTACTTTTTAATTAGATGTGAAGCTTTTAAAGACAGTGGAGTAGACATGATAAAGAGCAGGCTATAAGTGTCCCAATTACAGAGCACCAAGAATCTAGTAATTTATGTGCTGATAATCTCCTGTAACCCTCCAGGTGCTGCCAGCATGTAAGCGTTCTGATTACTCGTCTGCTTTTACATGGATTTGTTCTACCACTATTACCCAGCTTTCCCGTTATGTTTGGCACAGCTCATTTCAAACAACCACAGTTACCTCACAGCCAAACCGGTGGACTAAGTTTAGCTAAAACGAATAGGCAACAGCTCATCTGCGACAGAGCCTTTGGTGTAAGTGTGGCCAATTAGTCACACGTTTGGTGTTCTAATTAGGCAGTGCTAGGCTTTTCAGAAAATGTGCTGTTGATTTAGGTACTTCCTCAAACAATGCTAAATTGTGTTATGTGAAATTCAATTAGTTCTTTTCTAAATGTTTCCACATCTGTTATTCTTTAAGAATAAAGTGATGAGGAGAGAAGGAGAAGTGAAAAGCCAGAGTCTCCACTGGTGAAATATGTTAGGCCTCTGGGACTAGCCCTTTTTCCAGCTTTTGACCCTGAACAGTGATATACAGGAAGGAACAAAGTTGGAGAGCTATCATGGTGAAACCCTTTAAAATAAATCATTATAGAAGAAATACTGCAACTGTAAGGGAACGTAATCTCTTATGATAGCCATAAACTAGGCTTTGTTTGAAAATGGATGGCATGGGGGAAGTACCATTAAACAAATGATTATAAATTCTGTTTTAAGAACCGTAGCCATATATGTCTATATCATGAGGGTTGGTGGTGGGTTTTTTTTGTTTTTTTTTAAAAAGAGAGTCAGTTTAATAGTTTGGGTTCAGCTTTTCATACCTTTATTTTTATTTTAAATTTTCTCTTTAAAGACAAAATTAGCCTGAAAAGTCAGAATGTCCTTTAAAGGGCAAAAAAGAAAAGCTGCTTTTATGCTTTCCTACTCAAATGTTTTGCAGTTTTCAGTTCATTTTAAACCATAAAACAACTTAATCCTTTGATTCCTTGAACAAAGTGTCAAGTTGTTGTCTGTCAAACCTCTTCAGGAGTTTTCTGTGTTTACTGATACTGTTTCACTCAGTACACTGCTGCTGTCTTGTCCTTTGAAATGCCAAAATAAAGGCCGCCTGTGACTCCTGTCCTAACTATTATTTGGGTCTCATATTCTATAGTAGCCAGTTGGCATATCTGTTAAGACAGAGCAACAATATGTCTTGCATAGTGGCTCAGTTGAAAACCACAGCTGTCTAAAGGTGAAGTTGTACATGCATTTGATCCTTGTTACTGTTATCACCTTTTCATTGACCAACATTTCAAACCTTATCTGTGGCTGGCAGGCAATGTTTCAGGTTTGTCAGAGCCCGGATATACCCGTGCGGTTTTCTGATGATATATCTTGATAAGATTTGTGAAATGTGAGAGATGGAGTTGTCAGCACCACTTTATGGCACGTCTGTTCATGACAGAAAATGAAAATATTTCAGAAGTGATAGCGTTATATTATGGTGACATGAACTTTGAAGACAATGATATTCTTTTTTAAAAAAGATCCCTAAGTTTGCTTTAGTGAAAGACAAAAAGAACAATCTGTGCGGGAAAGGTATCAGGCCTGATTGGTAAATCACTTAGACAAGATAAGATGACAAAAGAGTTTTAAGTGTAACAAGAAATTTTTTTTCCAGAACTGAAATGATTAATCTGTCCAAATTTAAATTAATACTTTAAATTTCCATTCAACAGAAATGACAAACTTGTAGCCCAGTTCCAGAGAGGTCTCTGTGTTAAGTCAGTTTTTAGCAAAACAGTGGCACCTTACAGACTAACAAATTTATTTGGGCATAAGCTTAGTCTTTAAGGTGCCACAGAATGCTTGCTGTTTTGTAGACCAGAGTTCATATTGCAGGGGTATAACTGCTGGCTGCCCATTAAGAGTAAGAGTAAGCTGCCATTTTGATGGTAACAACATTATTCCCCTCCAAGTTGAGCAGTGTTTCAACCAACAGCAGTTGAATACATTTTAACTTAAAAATGCAACTTGCTAAAAGCACCATGGTTCTAAACTTTGTGTATCCAGAGACATTTTGATTGCATTTTGGGTGGGAAGTGAAAAGGCAAATTCCTAATTCTGATAGTTTAATGTAAATCTCTAAAATGTTTCTTTAAAACTTGACCTGAAGGGATTGATGCTTGTTGAAAAAACTCAAAATTCCGATTGGAAAAAAAAGGATTAAATCTGAGGAACATTTTTGAGGACAAAAAATAGATCCAATATTTTAAGCAGCTCTAAAGATATTATTTGTTGACTGAAAAATAATCAGCTACCACCCATAATCTGTTTTTAGCATTTGTTCTTAAACTAGGACAGAGTACATTTTGTCAGAGATGCTCTTCCCTAGTATCATGATCTATTTCAGACTTTTTTCCTCTCAACCAGTTTCATCTGAAAGGTCAAGAGACACAGAAAACATTAACTCCCAGGGCAACCTTATCCAGTTAAAACTAAACTTTCTTTCCTCTTTTTTTTAATATGGTAATAGTAAGTCAAACTTTGATAAAGATTACATTTGAATAAATGGTTTTAAGCCAAACAAGCTAGATTTGAAACTGATCTTTTGTTGTCCATTAGACCATTTATTATAGCTGATTTTCTGCTGCTCTTATGGATTTTATACCAAGTTACTTTGGATCTTTTCCTGCTAGACACGTTTCAGTAGATGCTGTGTAGTAGGTGAATGCTGAGCACCTTAACATAAGTTCCACACAAAACTACATTCCACGCCTCACTTACATTAGTGCTATCCTAGCGCTGTCCAGTGGGTTTCAAAGGCATAACAAAGTGCAGAATTTTCTTTAACACTTCAGGTAATTCACTCAAAACAATACAATTTCCAATTATCAGAGTTCTAGATTACAATCATGTTCTTATTTCTACAAGACAAACTGCAGCACACAGTACATCATTAGCTTTAAAGTTCTGTGGCCAAAACTCCTATAACAGTGCTTTTAATTTTGGACCATTCCAATACATGATGTATTTAAGCTTTCTTCAGTACAGGGAGTTGCATGCTTTTGGGCAAGCAAAGTAAAGAATGAAAAGAGAAGACATGCTTAGTCAGTGAAGGTTTCATCAAGCTAACAACTCTGCTGGGAACATTGTCATGCAGAACTACAGCCTGCCGTACTCCCATGGCATAAAGATCTAACGACAGCAGAGCTGAGCTCAGACTCTTTCCCCCTCTGTGTTGATTGAGTGACCAGCTTAGCCATAGAAAATGCCCTCTTCTTAAACTTTTGCACCCAGAATCAGAAACAAATCAATCTTCATCTTCAGAGCTCCTATCTGCATTCTTAATTAAGGCTTCCTAAGATCTAGGATTCCTGAAGCGTGGGAGTAACTGTGTTTCCTGGAACTGGCTTTTAATGGGGAATATAGCAGCCAGATGAAATTCTGGTTTTCATCTTTTACATTAATACAAGGCTTCACATCCAAAAGAATTTGGATTTGGTTTTAGATGTGGCCGTATTTTGAACTACAGCTCTTGCCATGGGATATTTCTGCAGGAGAGGAGGCTTCTAGTTTTTCCTTACCCATTTCAATTTTTGTCAGGGGGGGCCATGCAAATTGCTTTCACTGTGAGGAGCCA
Organism: Mesoclemmys tuberculata; assembly: GCA_007922155.1. Classification (NCBI taxonomy): domain Eukaryota; kingdom Metazoa; phylum Chordata; order Testudines; family Chelidae; genus Mesoclemmys; species Mesoclemmys tuberculata. The sequence goes on along the minus strand of ML675604.1, from coordinate 70,179,985 downwards.
GACTTTTGGCTTTAATGCTGGGCTTCTATATTTCTTTAATAAATCCTCCTGCATTTACTTCTTGCAACACACAACTTTGATTTTCCAGTCTGCTCTTGCATTAGACTTCTCTGCTTATATAAATCCATTCCAAGCTTGTAAAGGGCTTCTCTTACACCTCCTTTCTCTGTATCCTATAGCCCCCCCATCCTTATATATCTTTTTCGTCTTCAAGCCCAACTAGATTCTCCAACTTTTCTGACCCTGATCCTTGGACTCTGCCTAATCAATTCCACCATTCATCCCATCTTAGATTGTGTTAGTGCCATTCCTCCCCCTTTTACCTTTCTGCTTTTCATTATTTGGTCCCCAGCAGTGATATACAGCTAAGTGATTTAGTGATATACCACCTAGTCCTATCCATGCTCTCAGTCAGAAGATTTGGCCATCTCTGTTTGAGAAACGGATGTAATTTAAGGCTTGAGTATTCCAGGGCTTCCCCATGTCAAAGGTGCTGTAAAATTTGTGGCATGGATGTCTGGGTGGCTCAGCATATTGCTATGGATCTCCCACTGCTCAGGTCAGTAATGCAGCAGAAACACAATATTTGCACTTCTGTAGGCTCTACTGCACTGGAGAATGACAGTTCAGGATCTGTCCTGTAGACAATAGTTCAGATACTGCTACTTTGCTCCTTTCCTCTATCAGGTTTGAAAATACCATCCCTCTGAATGCCATATTACCCAAACTGTACTCCCCCATCTTATGTAAGTAACCATACAGTTAAAAGTGTGGTACCCCAGACATAAAACAATGGAAAGAAAAAGAAATGAAAACTGTCTGCCTCAAATAATTATGAAGCAACAGGGTTTGTCTTTAGTCAATGTGTTCTCTAGGCTACGGCACTTTTACGCAACTGTGAGAGAGCAAGGAGCCTGATATGGAACTGCTTTGCAGCCAGGGATCACTGTAACTGTAGCACATTTTGATTTTTGTTTTGATAACGGGGTTTTCCTAATGGACGTCTTCAGTGGCAGGCTGGATAAAGTTTGCTAGCCACCTTTGAGTCTGATACAGCATTAGCTTTACCTTCTCCTGCATAAAGCTTTAAACATGCCTTTGCAGGTCAGCTTTACTTAACTACTTGCTAGTATCCAGTGTGTTCTTCCAGGAGTTCATTATTCTCTGGTAATTGTAGCCAATAAACAACAACAGTAAACCATTTATTTCCCCCCAACAGAGAAAAACAATTGTTTCTGCTAAATGAAAACCTTCTTCCTATTTGCATTTTAAACCAATGAAACTACATTATTTGCATATGAAGCTTAATAACAGATACCAAAAGCAAACTGACAAATCTGAAACCCTCAGTTTGTTAGGTGAGATTAACTGCAAAATACTCCATTTTCAGGGACTACACCATTTTTATTACCCTGCAGGCATAGTGGATATTTGACAATTAGGAGTATGTTTGTGTCATACATTACTCTTGATTCTTTCTTAGAAGGAACAAGTTTTCTTTTGGTGACATTACACTAAAACCAGTCATTTAATCCACAACTTTTCAGCTGTGTCTTCACTGGCAAGAACAGTCCCATAAATTCTCCACTGCTGCACCAGATGGAACAGAAGCTGTAGTGTGAAGAGGGCTCAGGAAGATCTCAGTCATTTTTTAACAGGAACTTCCTAGCTTAAATAGTTTCTAGGTTCTTTTCAGGGACCAAATTCTAGGGAAGTTGCAAACTCTGGATAAAAAGGGCTTTGATCTGTGAGACAAATGTTGGGGTTGAGGGATGTGTGTTTTTGAATTCAATACACTAATATTTGTCTTCAAGAAGAAAAACAAATGCAGGCCACTGTTTCCACCCATGTGGGTTTTTGGTGTAGGGGCTCTGGGTCAGAGCTCTGGGCCACACCTCTGACCCATTCACAATTCTCCTCCCTCTGAAGGGCTGAGGCACAGACGTGCCCCTGATCTTCCCGAGGACATGCCAGCAATGCTTAGTCTTTCTGTGCAGAAGTGCTGCTGCCACCCCTTTTCCCAACTTACACACTGTTGTGTTGAAGAGGGACCAACAAGGGATACAATGTTAAGCTTTTGGTACAGTCTCCCACAGTATTCCTATCAGCAAGTTAAAGAAGTCTGGGATGGATGAATGGACTATAAGGTAGATAGAAAGCTGGCCAGATCATCACTCTCAATGGGCAATGATCAATGGCTCGATGTCTAGTTGGCAGCCAGTAACAAGCAGAGTGCCCCAGGGGTCGGTCTTCAGGCTGGTTTTGTTCAATATCTTTATTAATGATCTGGATGATGGGGTGGATCGAACCCTTAAAGTTTGCAGATGACACTAAGATGGGGGAGTGGTAGATATGCTGGAAGATAGGTATAGGATACAGAGTGACCTAGACAAATTGGAGGATTGGGCCAAAAGAAATCTGAAGAGGTTCAACAAGGACAAGGGCAGAGTCCTGCACTTAGGATGGAAAAATCCTATGCACTGCTACAGACTGCCTAAGCAATAGTTCTGCAGACAAGGACCTGTGGGTTACAGTGGAAAGAAGCTGGATATGAGTCAACACTGTGCCTTTGTTTACCAAGAAGGCTAACGGCATATTGGGCTGCATTAACAGAAGCATTGCAAGCAGATCGAGGGAAGTGATTATTCCCCTCTATTCGGCACTGGTGAGGCCACATTTGGAGTACTGTGTCCAAATTTGGGCCCCCCACTACAGGAAGGATGTGGACAAATTGGAGAGACTTCAGCGGAGGACAATGAAAATGATAAGGGGGTTGAGGTACATGACTTATCAGGAGAGGCTGAGGGAACCAGGCTTGTTTAGTCTGCAGAAGAGAAGAGTGAGAAAGGATTTGATAACAACATTCAACTACCTGAAGGGGGGTTCCAAACAGGTTGGAGCTAGGCTGTTCTCAGTGGTGGCAGGTAACAGAACAAGGAGCAATGGTCACAAGTTGCAGTGGGGGCAGCCTAGGTTGGATATTAGGAAAAACTTTTTCACGAGGAAGCTGGTAAAGCACTGGAATGGGTTACCTAGGGAGGTGGTGAAATCTCCATCCTTACAGGTTTTTAAGGCCCAGCTCGATGTACCCTTGGCTGGGATGATTTAGTTGGGGTCGGTCCTGCTTTGGAGCAGGGGGTTGGACTAGATGTCTTCCTGAGGTGCCTTCCAACCCTAATTTTCTATGGTTCTATACTGAAACCCTTGTTCACTGTTACCACATTAAACAGTTAAGCATACTCTGGGGTTTTGCAAAAAATTATTGCTGTCTTACTTATTTTAATCTTTTACTAAAGATATAGAAAAAGAAAGAAATTAAAACATTTGAAATTTAAAGTACCAAGTAAGACTTTTAAATTTAAAAACATTCCTTATATCATTTCCAGATAACTGTACACAGCTGATACAGGGAATCCTCTGTGTATGACAGTCTTTTAGATGGCAGGAACTGTCCTTTTTGAGAAAAAGAAAAAGCTAATTGAGAGGAGTAATTGTTAGAAAATGCAGCTTCAGTCTCCTGTCTTGACACTCACTTGCAACTTTGCTGTTGGAAAAACACAGGCCCAACACATGGTCTGATCAGCCATATCAAGACTTGGCAAACTTGTACCAGTGTCGGGCTGTTTCAGAAATTGTTTTTAGCCTCCCTTTCTGATCACGGTAGCGTCACAAAAGGTGGCCAACTAAGCCAGTTTCACATCCCAGGGATTGTTGAAGATTTAGCTGAATCTTGTGGAGTTGGTAATGTCATTTGGGTCTCTCTCTTTGGCCTGGTCTGGTCAGGACATGTCTCAGGAGCAGGACTAGAGCTGGCCAAAACTTGGGATTTTCAATTGGTGAGAAATTTTGCTATATTCAAATGTGGTTGTGTTCCAAATATAAATAAACCAATATTTCTCACAAAATAAAAATGCAGAAAAATTTTAGCTTTGGAAGCACTGAAGCATGGCGGTTCCAGAATAAAATATGTTCCCAGAGACTGGCAGCTGCTGGCTGAAACAGACATTTTTGTCAGTTTTAGTTGGCATCCACTGAAGCTCCCGGTGTCTGCAATTGCAGGGCAGCCCTGCCATACAAATTACCATGGGCCAGGGATCCCTGGATTTCCAGACTCTTGGGCTGGACCCCAGAGTCTTCAAGCTTCCAGCTCCATGCCAGGGAGCCTGGAATTCTCAGTGGGGAACTTCCAGGCTCCTTGCTGCACAGCCAGGAACCTCAACTCTGAGATCTCATGGTAGAGAGCCTGGAAGCCCTGGCACAGCCGGTCTATGCCATACCCTTGAAGCCCAGGTCCCCAGAATCCTGCCATGTGAGTTGGCACAGAACTGGACATATTTATGTCAGATGTTATTCAACTTTGTTTTGTGAGGCATTTTGGTTTGACTAACTGACTTTTTCGGAGGAAACTTTGTTTCATCGAGAAACTTCTGACCACCTCCAATGATGATGCCAATAGTGTCCTGGGGAATCCTAGTTCCCAGGAGATGGGGCACGGATTGAGGGCAGCCATGATGGTAAAGGTCTCTCCTTCTAGCTCTCACAACCCACACCCCTTGCTCCCAGTTAGCCACTCTTAGATAAGCAATGTCCAAGAAGGGGTGGCAACCTCATGCTATTAATATTAACCCATCAAAACACATGTAAATGATTTCAACCATAAACATTTCCTCCCATCTCTAGAATGTTTTAGCTTGCTGTTATATTAACCTGTGACTTTACCGGGAGCCTTGAAGACCCCAATTATAGTACTTTTACTTTAAACAACACACTTTGTGTGTCTCTAACCTTTGCTACCTTTCATAAACAATTTTATGTAAAACACTGAGTTGGACTTTCGTTACCATGGACAACTTAAATACAGGTCACCTCAGAAAAACACCTACATAGTTAACTGGTACTTAATGTTCAGCTGGCTTGCAGAAAGTGGTATCACAATACAGGAGGTATCATAACTGCCTCCAATAGGGAACACACTTTCGTCCACTAGGCCCACATTTGCATGGTTACCACTTTGTAGCATAACAACGGTGGCCACTTGCTATCTGAAATGCATCTCTTGCTTTCCAGTATAACTTCAGATACACACTCAGCTAATGAATCATCACATAGAAGGTATTTTCATTATTCCCTGTTTTTCCAGCCTTGGAGTTTCTTGGCTAAAATACAGTTCACTACACACCAGCTGTCTGTCTGTCTCTCCTTCATTTAAATTAAAAGCCTTTTTTGTTGTTGTTTTGAAGTGCTCATTGAGGTGACAGGATTGAAAGGGGTGGATAAATCCAAGTTTTAGTAATCTTTATTTCAAGACTACGCTAATAGCCTCTAAGAATTTTTCTCTGCTGCACTTCAGATAAGAGTGGTGAGCCCATAAATTCATTAACGAGTAATGGACCAACCTCACTTTATCTCTGTCTTTCCACAGGACTAGGGTTTTCATTCTGTGCCAGGAGTCATACATCACACTCAACATGTACGTCTCCAGAGCCAACTGAGAGAAAGTGCAGAAAAACTACTGTTAACAAGGGAGTAATTACATTCAGCATAAATTAATTATTGGTCACTCAGGACTGGTGGGAAAGGGCCACACAGATTGTATCTGAATAAGTTCCCACCTTTGAGGGAAGAAATAGTCAAATATGAATCATAAGACAATATGAGATGGATCCTTTCCGGTCTACTGGATTTAATGTCACATATTTGCTAATATGACATATGGCTTATTTGCTTTAACACCATTTTTTTAGGGCGAACATGAATGATAGTCACTTGTGACAAGGGTCATTTCACAGCAGCCAGTTTTAGGCCCAGCAAAGTGAAGCCAGGAGGGATTTTAAAATGTGATTCAGTCAACAGAACAGGACATGGATCAGTGAGAAGGTGATGGAAGGTGTTCATGAGGAATTTAGATTATCACATATTGAAAATAAACCCCGAAAAGCTGAGCAGTTATACAGTCCAAATTTTTAAAAAATGGTATCTAGGCATTGCTACACTCACCATTGCAACACCTTACTGATTTAGGAACTTAAATTTCATTTTCAAAAGGGATTTAAGCACTTAAGAGCCTAAATCAGTTCGGTATTGCTGCACTCAGCATCTCAATGCCTCAAATACCTTTAAATATCTGATTCATAGAGACCAGTGAAAACTGGTAAATCCTGTCCACCAGAGAAAAGGAAGACGTACACTACACCTTGATCTCTCTGCTGGGAATGTCGGCTTAGCTCAGAAAAGTTATATATAGTTATAAAGCAATATGACACTGACTTTCATTGAAACTAGCTTTGAAAGGTTTAGAGCCATACTGACTCCAGAATACTTGTCCATAGATTAAAACCATTAACTGCATGTGTAATATGTTTACATTTGTACCATGCACTGACAAAAATCAGGAAATTCAAAGTTAAGGCCAATCCCTTATAAATTAAAATTTGTGGTGTGCTTTTTTATGTCCTGCTACAGCAAGATGCAAGGTACAGAACCTCAACCTGGAATGTATTCACTTTTGTTGTTTTCATTCCATTCAGTGGTTTTTTTGTTTTGTTTTGTTTTTAAATATGGTCAGAGATTATGCTTCCTGACTTCTCTCTCTTATGTGAGCAAATGTTCAGGTTTATAGATATATTTAGGATCAGCCACAAATGTAAATTAGGCATATTAAAGGATTAGTTATTATTCACCAAGTGCCATGCCATCAATGTTTTCAGCACTGAAGAAAAGCTAGTGGAGGGACCTGATCCTGCTTGGTTTAGATTACCATTTATGCAAATATTTAAAAGGCACAGCTTCGAAGTTCAAAGCTCACTTCAGTTTAAAAATATATATAAAATCCTAAATAGTCCAAAGCCCACATTCAAGATTTTCCCAACCACCTCCTAAGTTCTTTTACCACCTTCAACTCATCTCAGAAAAGGAAAATGGATGAAATTTACAGGACAGCTGGGAGTGAATTTCGGAGTTGAGAAAGCATCACTGAAGGCTTCACACTGTTCTATTGAAATGAGTGAGAGTTTCACCCTTGACCTTGATTGGAACAGGATCAAGCCCTGATATCACCCTGTCTCCAGAATCCTCATGTTTAAGCCTGAGAATTGTTAGCTTGGGAAGTTTAACTTATCTTAACCTATAGTTCCAATATGTCATATGAGCAGAGAGATGATCAAGGCAGGATCCAAGCCATAAAGGACTTTAATAAAGCAGCATCTTGAATTATTAGAGCCAGAAATGAACTGCCAATTGGGCCCAATCCTGTCAGTTGCAAAATACAGCTCCCACTGAAGTTAATAACTGGAGTGGCATGCAAATGGGTTTAATTTTTCAACATTTTTCCAAGTACCCAAATATGTGCCTCATAAAAATCAAGCAAAAAACAAAGTCCTTGCACAGAAGAATATACCATCCAAATTTGGCATGATACAGCTACTAAGGGTTGCAAACACTTATATGAAAAAAAACAAAAAGCATGCCAGGGTGGGGAAGGGAGCTGACCACAACTCCAGCTCTTCTTGGCTGGTGGATGGCCTGTAAGCAGGGCCAGATTTAGAGGCAGGCAACCCAGGTGACCCCCTGGGGTGCCTGGCTTGCGGGGTGGGGGAGTCACCATTTGATCTAGGGCCAACCCTGCCTATAGGAGTCTGTTGCTTTCAGAATATAAAATAGAACAGTCCCAAGGCCACTCTAATTTATCCTTGTAGGCTCCTGGATAGTCCAAGAATAAGAACAACTCAAAGAAGTAGATTAAACTAACCTTTGCCCTTCCTCCCCCAAAAAGTCAGGAATAGAAAAAGAGATATGGGCCAAAATTTTGATTCTTGCTTAAGCATTATTTTTCCATGTAACTACATTTAGACATAGTGGCTACATTTTTCCAAATAGATTAGCCTAGATGTATTTATATTGCTCTGAACATTCCATTTGATGATTTTTCTTCCCTATGAAACATAAACCTTAGTTTTACTTAACAACATAAGAATGGCCATACTGGGTCAGATCAATGGTCCATCTAGCTCAGTGTCCTGTTTTTTGACAGTGGCCAATGCCAGGTGCTTCAGAGGGAATGAACAGAAAAGGTAGTCATCCAGTAATCCGTCCTGTTGCCCATTTCCAGCCTCTGGCAAACAGCAATCCTTGCCTATCCTGGCTGCTAGTTATTGATAAACCTATCCCCCATGAACTTATTTAGCTCTTTTTTTAACCCTGTTATAGTCTAAGGTGACTAGTATTGGAAGGTGTGATTGTTGATGTAGACAATCACTATTAGGAGATAATCTCTGTTCATTCAGAGTGAAACAAACTGAGCATAGCGATGCAGGAAGCAGAGGTGAAATAATGGGCTTATTTCTGGTCACAAGACGTGGTGGTGATCTGTTCCCTGAAAATTGCTGGGAGGAAGCTGACAAAAGTCAGCATGGGCACTGAAAGATGATTGGAGGAGGAAATATGATTGCCACAGTCGTCATTATTTCCAAGAGAATATCAGTACCATGATTCATCACATAATCCCCTGGGAAAGTAAATATTTCAGCACAAAGTTCATTCTTCTTGCTTCTGAAGAAAAAGGTTCACATCACAAAATTACTATGTGACCTTAACTAGGATGGAGGCACTATATGCACCACAACTCAAAAACATCTCCCAAGTGAAATCAAGCTTCCCCCCCAACCAAGGAAACTTCTGTGAACAGAGAATGCTTTGGAATGAAGGAGAGAAGTTCTAGAATCTTTTTTTAAAATAGAAAATATTATATGAGTCAAATAAAACTGAAGTCTTCTGGCTTTCCCAAAAGATTTGCACTAGCAGAAATTATTCTGAAAAAGAAGTTATCACAGCATAATAGCTTTAATTCCTGAAGCCAAAAAATGGAAAGCGCTCCCACAGTTATTAAAGCCATAAATCAAAGAGGGGGAGAGATCTTGTATGCAGAATTGGACAGCTTTTGCATTTTTCCGCTTTCAGAACTTTAAGAAAGTTTTTTTTTCTTTTACCTCATCCACCTTGGGTATCTTAAAAACAGGAAAGACACTCCTGGGACTCAGACTTCTAGTAGAGGTAATTACGGTACCTGACTTTTAGAGATTTAAAAGTGTATCTTTATGAGTTTATGCAGTCACAGTAACAGTATTTTATGTGTTTGATTGACATAAAACATGCATGGACATTAAACATTTCCTCAAACTCTGGAAACATTGGATCTCATTCACAGTCCGTCCCTTGCAAACACACAGCCAGTACAACATTTTTCCATCTATCACCCATGTCCCTTCTTTATTTATTCAGATGTGATGATTGGCTGTTCTAGAGTCACTGACTGTCTTCTGTTAACTACACTTCTTATAGTTGTTGAAATTGCCAAGACATTCAAGGTTAAAGTGGAAAATTGAAGTGCACTATATAATTCACACCATATATGGCTCACTGTTGTACAACTTCAGTGTGAATGTTCAGATACAGTGCAGGGGATTAGAGACCATATTTTCTTTATGACTGTTGATGGCATTTGTTTTAAGTGAACGTTGTTTTATATTAATAGGATTGCCCTGCTTCCCAGCGTTCCATGTATCACTTCTAAATAAGATGGCTTTGCAGCCCTATTGAAGAGGGACAAGGGATCTCCACACTCACCCTTTTAGCAGAGCCTAAACTCACTCATTCCTCAGAAGAAGATTAAATTCTATGTTATGGCAATTCATTAAAGTTAACAAAAGATGGTGTGATGATTTAGCATGCGTCTGTATTTATGTCAAACTCTATTTTGTTTTCGGAGTACCCATTTGGCTATAAAACTGGAATGTCTCTTCCCTGTGGTCTTTTTGCCTCCCCTTGGGACTGATGTTCCAAAAGGTATTGACAGAGGACAAACAATGCAAAGCAATCAAGGATCATCAACCTGCAGGGACTCTTATTAAAAGGCAAGCATCCTCGGACAATGAGTTAGCTACTGTTCAGAGAAATCCATCTTTTGAAATGACCTGGTAACCAAGCAGTGGATCACTTCATGAGCGACTTTGATCACCTGAGATGGGCTCTGAGGCTAAATAGGAGTGTCACCTAACAAAGGGCATTGCAAACATTACAGAAGGGAGACTTTCTCAACAGCTAGTTTGAAGTGGGCAAGACAGAGCAGAAGGAGGAGGAGGAAAAAAGGAGGGTCCTGTGATCTTGAAAGAACACTGACCAAATCCTACAGAGCTCTGGGAGTGATGAGGAATCTGAGGCAGGAATTTGCATGCAGGTTCCATAGTTTTTGCATGAAACTGTGACTCTCTAGGTTTCCTCTATGATTAAGGAGCGTGTTCTTTGCAAAGCCTCTAGGTTCCTTGCTGTAACTGTTACATGACCCTCAAGGATTAAATTGTAATGATCTTGAGGGTTCATTAAAGACCACACTATTGAATGAGTAAGGAATAGAACTTTAATAACACAGACAGGAGCGATTCCCAGGTGTGCAGCTGGGAGCATCCATGTTAGACCCGATGTAGGGCACATCTCCCAATTCACACAACACTGTCCCATGCTAGGGAGCATCTTTAAATCACAATTTTCTACATCTTCTCCCCTAAGGAAAACAAGTTAATCCTTAGATGCATATAAAAAACCCTGTCTAACAACACATGCACTAACATCTAATAACACATAACTATATAATAACACATGTATTATACAATTCCATAAACTCCAGGTGTCAACTACCTAGAGAGGAGAGGTTACTAGCACATCACTCTCTAGTGAGTCTTTACCACCCACTTTCCTCACATATCCCAGCAAGTCTTTCCAGATCACCTGATCAGATCTCAGTACCAGCCCTTCATTTAAGTCTGAGTTCTCTCGTTCCCTGACAGTTTCTTTACCATGTGTTGATGATACCGGATCAGTCAGAGGAGATATGCTGGAATCTACCTCAACTTTCACAGTGTTGGAACTCTCTGGGATAACTCGTAGATCCCATCGATTACATCAAAATAAGTCCCCTTGGTCTATCTGAACCACATAAGACAGTGAATGCAGCTGTTCTTTAATGGTACCCTTTTGGTCCCAAGTATTAGAGAGGTGATTTCTCAGTCAGATTCTATCGCTTGGGTTAAGAGAAGGGAGATCACGGGCCCCTCTGTCAAAATATATCTGCTTCCACTTTTGATTTTCTTCCACCTTCTGAAAGGTGGCATTGTTCTGAGATCACAGCAAGTTATCGGTAATAGGTAAATTAGATCTGATCCTTCCCATTAACAGCTGAGCTGAAGAAAAGCCATTCTCCAGGGGAGTACTTCTGTAGACCAGCAATGCTTTTACATATTGCCCCCATTGACAAAAGTCTTTTTCCATCAGGTTCTTTACGTCTACACAGACTTTCCACCAGTCCGTTTGATTGGGGGTAATTTGGACTAGAGGTTTTATGATGAAAATCCCAATCTGAGGCAAATTGCCTAAACTCTGCAGGAAAATTGTGGTCTATTATCACTAAAGACCTCATCTGGAATTCCATGTCTGGAAAAAAATTCCTTTCATGTCAGTGATCACAGTGTGCAAATTTCTAGATACAGAGCATAATAATCAGTGACTATTAATTAATCCTTTGAATGCCAGGTAAATAAATAAATAAATCATAAGGCCTTTGTGGAACACGATGGGTGCTCAGTGGCTCTGCCTATTGGCATGGCTTGTATTGCAAGCATGAAAAACAGTTTCTTACCACAATAGTGATGTTGTGATTGATCCGCAGCCAATATAGCACCTCTCATGCTCTTTCTTTGCACATTTCAATTCCTAAATGACCCTCATGGATTTTATGTATCATTTCTTTTCCGAGGCTCAATGGAATTACCACCTTACTACCCTTGAAAATCACCCCCTCTATCATGGTCAGTTTATGCCTACAGTTCCAATAGTCTTTTACTTGGAAAGAAACTGCTTATTACTCCAGGCCACCCTTTAATTACCATTTCTTTAAGGATTCCCAACAATTCATCTTTCTCCATCTCCTCTCTTATCTGTTGCAGTCTCCTCTTAGCTGTGGGAATCGATCTCTCAATCATATATACATAGGCTTGCACCTCTGTCTCCTAAATCTTCTCAAGTGCCATGAGCACCACTACTCTGGAAAGTGCATCTGTTCTAAACAGAAATTTACCAGGTGTGTAGGTCATCAACAAATTATACTTCTTAACTTTATGATCATTCCGTGAATTCTTAAGGTATGGTCATTTAGCAGTTTGCTAAATAATGCAATCAGTGGCTTGTGGTCCATTTCAACTTCCCACTGTCTGGCCATAAATATACTGATTGAATCTCTCACAGGCAAACAAGATTCCTAAAAGGTCCTTCTCAATCTGTGCATATCTAGTTTCTGTGTCAGTCAGTGATGCATATACCACTGGTTGCCAGCAATCCTTATGCTTCTGTAAAACCACTGCACCCAACCCAGATTGTGATGCATCTGTTGAAATCTTAATAGGCCTTCCTGGTGCATAGAATTTCAATACTGGTTCTTTTATCAGGTGTTGTTTTAAATATTCCCATGATTCCTTCTGTGAAGCACCCCAACACCATTCATTTTCATCCTCTAGGAGTTGTCTCAATGCTGCTGCTTTGGCAGAAAGATTGGGTATGAATTTTTCAAGATAATTAACCATTCCCAGGAACTGTTGGACATCTTTCTTTGACTGGAGACATGGCGTCATTTCAATGGCCACAATTTTCCTCCTAGCAGATTTTAAATCTTCATGGGAAATAATGTGCCCTACAAAAGAAGTCAGTTCTATAACTCCTAAGACACATTTGTCCCCATTTAGTTTGAGGTTTGCAACTCTAGTTGCACCCAGGACTTCCCAAAGTCAATGATCATGCTCCTCTTTTATTGAGCCCCAGATGATGAGGTCATCCATAGAGCTGTCCACATTGCTAATTTGTTCATAGATCATGTTTATGATTTTGTGATACGCCTCTGGCTCCTCTACTTTTTGTATTATGTGCATTGTTTCTATCTGTGCAAGCTCAGCCTTGAGTTTATCATGGAGTGCAAATGGCACCTTTCTACGTGGATGAATAACTGAAGGGACCTGCTTGCTTATCTGGATTGTATGTTCACCCTGCAATCAACCCACTCCCTGGAACAGGTCCTGATATTCCTGAAAGAATGCCTCATAGTCAGGTGCAGTATAATCTTGTAGTGAGAGCATCCTTTTTACCATATTGAGTTTCTCACATGCAGCCAGGCCCAAAATTGGCATCACTTCCTGTGGCACTACAATAAAAGGGAGCCTCTATATGGTGTTTTTATGGTTAAGTGCTAATGAAGCATTGTCCCTGCACTGGTATATTTATTCCCAAATACCCAGTTTCTTTTATGTTTGTTGGTCCCAGTTCAGGTCTTAATTTCAGTCTCTCATAATCTTGTGCAATAGAATATTAACCTGAGCTCCTGTGTCCAGTTTCAGTGGAATGACTGTTCATTCATTGTCAGAGGCAGTATCCAGTCCCTCTCATTAGGTTTGCTTGATCTCAGTACATCTACAAAACAGTCCTCAGTCACAGTGTCAGTAACTAAATGCACTTGACTTTTCTGCCTTTGGGATCTGCAGCAGGTTGCAAAATGATTAAATTTCCCACAGTTATGACAGAGTTTCCCATAGGCAAAACACTGTTTGGGGCCATGTCGTGACCCACACTTGCCACATGACCATCTAGCCTCAGTCTTCCCTTTAGCAGGGGTTGGTTCCACATTATGATCTGAGACACTTTTGAGCCACTGTTTTACTTAGTTAGTGGACGACCCCTTCTGGTGAATTCAGTTGTTTTACTTGTATTTTTCCGTTTTGGTGGCCCTGCAAATGTGGAAAGCTTTGTTCAAAGATAAGACTGCTCAGTGAGGGAGAGCTTTCTCTTAACACACTGTAATGCCACAAATGAGTCTGTCTGTGATCAGAGACTCTGTCAAGCCACCAAAGTTACAGGTTTTACTGAGTTTCCTTAATTCCATGACATATTGCTCTTTGGAGTCATCTGGTTTTTGTATGCATGTAAAAAAAAAAAAAAAAAAATCTAAGCCTCGCAAAAGTCACATTTCTTTTAGGCATGTAATATTCCTCAAATTTAGTCAGTATTATATTTAAATTCATGCTTCTGCCTTCCTCAAACTCAGTTATTATAAACATCTAGTGCCTCCTCCCAGCAACATGTAAAAATATAGATGATTTTAGGTTTTCATCTTTGTTCTGTTCCCCAGTGGCAAACAAATACAATAGAAATCACCGCTTAAACTTTATCCAGTTCTCTGCAACATTGCCTGACATTTGCAGAGTGGAAAGAGGTTGTACAACATCCATTCTTAGAGCTTTCACTTACTTGCTGAAGGCTTCTCCTTTGTTTGTCTTTGTTTTCAGAGATTCCCTGTGTTTGTCCGTGTTTTCAGTTGCAAACACAGGAGTTTTCCTCCAAATCCTTGTAGTTTATGAACTCATTTACCACTTCTGACATCATGAAACAACCCTGAGAGTTCATTGAAGACCACACTATTGAATGATTAAGGAATAGAACTTTAATAACAGAGACAGGAGCAATTCCCAGGTGTGCAGCTGGCAGCAGCCATGTTAGATCTGATGTAGGGCACAACACTGTCCCATGCTAGGGAGTCTCTCTAAAACACAATCTTCTACAAGCATATCTCTACATAAATCAGAGTACCTGAGAAGGTGGAGCTCTGACAAATGCTGCACATAAGAGAGTTAAGGGGTTCAGCACTGGCCTTGGGCAGTGGGACTGTGGGGTCCCACTTCTGAGAAATGGTATGAGACAGGGATTCTCCACCCTGGGAATGAGATCAAGAGGTGAGATACACTGCCTGGATGCTGTTCAGACTCAGTGGTCTTAGATGCATGTAGTATCCAAAGCTTGGGTCCAAACCACATAGCTTGGTCAGTGTGTCCAGTAGGGGGAGTGCAACCCAGAGCTGTGATATCATGCATTTAGGTTACTGTTTACTACTATAGATCTGACTTAAGAGTTAGACAAAAACTTTTAGGGAATCAGAGTTAGCCATAAATATTTATCAATAAATTGTCACGCCAGCTAAAATTACATACCAAAGTTATTGGGTTTTTATGTTAATCTTAGATAGATTTACACTGAAACTTTAACCAGACATCATCAATAGGCTTGTCATAATTCAAATTTTTATTTTTATATAGTTTTGGTGGATATTCTCAATGTTTATTTTTAAATTTTCATAGTTGCAGGAAATTATGGGGTGAGTCAGACAATTATTTAATGACAGTAGATATTAAGATTTAAAAAGTTAAAGCTTTATAACTGTTAACACAAATTGTCATCATCACATATCAAAATATACAAAGTAAGTAACTTCTATTAAGCTCTCAAGCAATATTTTCCTTACTTTGCTTATCTGTAAATTTCTATTATCAATGGAAATATTTTTCATTGGTATGTGTGTGTGTGTGTGTGTGTACAGGAAAATTGACATTTATTAATATTTACTGACAAAAACCTAATATTTCCAAGTCTAATTATCAATTGCTACTCAGGTAGCACACTAGAAGCTAATAGAGTTTGCCAACTTGCTCTCTGCTAACTTCTGCACCCTATCAAAACTGATACATCTACGTTTTCTGTTCCCAACTGCTCTTGGCAGTGTCAAATTTAAGTTTAAAAACAGTAGAAAACAATCTATAACTCTTCCCATAGTAAATAATAGAATCACTACAA
Source organism: Mesoclemmys tuberculata (assembly GCA_007922155.1). Classification (NCBI taxonomy): domain Eukaryota; kingdom Metazoa; phylum Chordata; order Testudines; family Chelidae; genus Mesoclemmys; species Mesoclemmys tuberculata. The sequence goes on along the minus strand of ML675604.1, from coordinate 70,164,271 downwards.
TATAAAACTGGGGAAATAATTTTTCTGCAAGTGTTTATTCACGTTTCAACATTAATTCTTAAACTGTGTGCTCTCTGTGGGTTCTTTCTACAAATATTCTCTAGTGAATGAGTTACCCATAGGACTGTTCGCAAAAATGCAAAGCAAACATTTCAGAATATGAAAAGTAAATTTCTAATTTGTATTTAAAAGTATTCATACCAGAAACATGATCCTAAGAATTTCACTCATCTAATCAGGAAACAAGAACACAATGTCCAGTCAAAACAGCTTGAATTTCTAATTTTGACCCTCAGAATTTCATAATGAACTGGTTACAAAATAAAGGTATAGATTAAGAATTACCTGCAAAAATTTGGAAACTGCAAATAATAAATCAGTTTAAGAAAAAAAATATCAGTCAGTCTGCAGATTATTCATACAAAATGGTTAATTACAAATGACTTGCCCAGCTCTGCTAGTTTTTAGTAACATGTGTACAGAGCATCATAAGAACTTTTGTTCATTAGGTGTACCTTAGAAAGTTGCTGTTTCTAAATGTGACTCTTAGGCTGGCAGCTATGAAAATGCCACAAAATTGAGGTTGATCTTATGGGAGCTGGAGCAATTTCAGAGATTTTATTACAAAGAGTTAGAAGTCCCACACCCAGCAAAAAAGTATTATGAAAATATAAAATAACACAAGCCTGTAAGAATCTTTGAAACTAGCACTGAGGTTGTACAAAATTAAAACAGCACATGTAAAACCTTTTTTCCTCCAAAACCAAAACATACTCCAATACTGAGGCCCAGATTCAGGAAGGCATTCAAGCTGTCCATGCTTAATAGCTAAAGATGGTCAAAATTTTCTGGTCAAAACTTTTTGGGGGGGACGTGTGGGGAAAGAGATGAAAAATGGCTGTTTGACCAGAAGAAAATTTTTCACTAAAATTTTTCATTGTGGTTGATATTTTCCAGTTTCTTATTAAAACCCCCAAAAATGCCATTGCTTCTCTTCTACACTCTTTCCCCTTTTCTTTTGTTTCCATAGAAATGAGGCTTGTAAAATTTCAAACCAATAGGTCTAAATTGCAAAAGACCATGAGCAAATCAAAACAGAGGATTAGAATGGAAATGCTCACACAACTCTTAACTATCATCACCTTTGCTTTTGCTTCAGCTGTGATAATAAAACAAGGGAGAAATGGACATGTTTTTGTTCCCTCTCCCCACTTCCTTCTTCATTTACTATTTAAATTACAGTAGCACCAAGAGGCCCCAACCATGATCAAGGCTCTATTGTGCTGGGTACAGTACAAACACTTGGGGGTACATCTACGCTGCACGTGTCTTTTGGTTTACAGTACCTACTGCATTGCTCCCTTAGCATAGGTGTAAATAGTAGTGTAGCTGGCGAGTAAAGATGCTCGTGAATACCTACTTTACTGCTGTCTACTTGCCTAATCTCTGCGTCTCTGCCAGTGTAGCATCCCATTGCCTCCATGCTGCTGGACCCTTTCCCCTCTACAGGAAAAGACTCCAGAAGTGAGGGGCAGTGGACACAGCCTGCTTTTTCACTGTGGCATATAGCTACACGAACACTGTATAATGCCATCAGCGGTATGTAAGTTAGACATAGCCATAGTAAGAGACAGCTTCACACCTGAAAGATTTAATATTAATCTCCTGTTATATATCTTTGGATACCTTTTTCCTATAATGTTTAGTAATACTCTCTTCTCTCTCATTTCATTTTTCTTTCCATATGTTCAGTATAGCTATGGCCTGGTCCACCAATATTTTTGCCTCTCTGAGCCAACTTCAGGGCCCCAAGACAGAATCTTGTCCCTGATTGAGCCTGTGGGCCCCTCCTCATCTCTCCTCCTGCTGCTGCATTCTGATATTAAGCGTCATAAAATACAAATAATTACCTTAATTTATGACTTACTCGTGTTCATCTTCTCTCCCTCTTCCTTTTCTGTTTCTCTCTTTCTTCTATGACCTTTTCCCCCCTCCAGCTTTTTCAGTGTCCCATTTTCTCTCTTCCTCTCTGGGCTGGAGGTTGGCCACACCGCCTCACTCACTTGCCATCTATTGGCAGGGGAAATTAGCCAACAGACAAGAAGCAGTCTATCACCTCCAGCCCTCAGGCAGGGCGGGACAGAGGGGCAGGGGTTTGGCAGGGAGAGGGTTGTGTCAGCCTAGGGGGGTGGCAGTGGGGGTAAGGAGCTGCAGGCCCACCCACTCCACCACATCCCATGCCAGGGCCCTAACCGCGGAGAGCGTTCCACCACTGTGTGAGCAGGGCTCCAGCTGAAACCCATGGACTCAACTGCAGGCCACAACACAACCTGACCATTGTCTGGTTCCTCTGGGCTTCTTGCTACCCACCTTCCTTACAGTGCCTGGCCCTCAGGGTTGTCATCTGTCTCCCTGGGGTAAACCGCAAAGGGAAGCCCCAGCATGCCCTCAGCGTTACAGGCAGCTCCTCTGGGCTCCAGGCAGTAGGCAGTTCTAGCAGCTCCTCTGCAGTCAGACTTGAGCCCCAGCACCAGGGGAGAGACATCCTCCTCCTCCAGCAGCTCCCCTGCAAGTGAGCTAGAGGCCCTGTCTTTTGTACTTCCTGTCCCACCCACCAACTTCCGGTGGGAAGGGTGAGGCTGGACTGGCTCCACCCTGTTGGGTAAGAAGGCTTGCTCCTGCCCCTCTGGGCTGGAGGGAAGCAACGCAGCGTCACTATACCCTTCCATCCCCTCTTTCCTAGTGCTTTTGTTCCTTCCCTCATCATTTTCCGTCCTCTTCTCTCTCTTTTATTCTCTCCCTTCATCTCTCACTCTTTCCTTTCTTTCCCACTATCTGATTTTCTTTTATCCTTTTCTAAAGCTCTCCCTCCTTACCTTCATTTTCTTCCATCCATTTATTCATCTTTGGAGTGCATCCCCTCCACACACCCATCTCTCACTCAGCTAGTTCTAATACACACGTCTGAATAGCAGAACAGTTGTGTCAGTGAAAGTGTAATGGTTTAAGCGTATAGTTATAAAATGGCTCGGATTTAGCTCCTCAATGGTCCATTTATATGTTTGTACAACTTTAAAAGGTCAACTTCAAAACAATCCCAATGTATTAAAATGTTTTGCCTAATATTAATACCTGCAAAACTTAAGATCACTGTAACAGGGTTGTCAGAGGAAAATTATTTCCCTATATTTTCAGCTTTTTTTATATGTGAATATTTGACAGTGCTCAAAGTGTGATCTGTTTCACTGTTTTGTTGGTGGTCATTCATAGAGCTGGTCAAAACATTTCTGAATAAGCATTCTTTTGTCAAAATATGCTGTTTTGTGGAGGCTGAAACATTTCCCAGGGATGTATCAATTTCAATGACGTTTGACAGAAAGGTTCCTGACATCCAGGAAGGATTCTCTGGTCACTTCAGAGAGAGAGAGAACAAAATTGAAAACCTGACCTTTTCCATCCAAAACCAGCCATTTTTGTTTAAAAAGTTTAAAAGTGTAATTTTTACCATTCCAATGGAGAACAAAAACACATTTTGAAATCTCAAAAGAGGTTGTAAAAGATAATTGACATTCCCCAGCCAGCTCCAGTCATGTGCTCATAGTCTCATGCATTTGTAGGATGCCATCATTTGCAGTGCTGCTCTGGAGTTCACGTGCTTTCTTTGCCCCAGCATCTAGAATAGAGCAGCTGCAGACCTGCTGAGATCTCAGGAAATTTGGAGCTCAACTGAGTTTGGGGCCAGAAAGGTGCCTTCTTTTTTCCAGGACCCCTGCAGAGCAACTGGAGCAGGGGTGGCTAGGGAACCCTACTTTATAACTGCCCAGAGCAATGCATACAGAGGGAGAGCAGCTTTCAGTCCCTGAATCACTCTATATGAGGTCAGGGAGCAACTGAAACATGGGGGACCAAGAGAAACCCATTTTCCCTTCTCTGGCACCTGCATGGAGCCAGGAAGCAATGGATGTCTGGGGGGGTAACCACAGAGTCACCTTCTTCACCCATCAGAAACCTGCACAAATCCAGGGAATAAATGGAAAGCCTTGAACATAAGGAGCAATTGGATGTGGAGGGATTGTGTCTTCTAGATTCCTCACTGCTTCTGGATTCCTACACAGCCAATAAAGAATTGAAAAACACCCTTTTCCTTCTACAGTGCTCTGTCCGATCCAGAGCTAGCCATAGTGGTCAGTGTATTCATTGTCTCCAGGATTATTATAATATCTAGGTATTAACCTGCTGACGTTAAAAGGCCTACAGTTAGTCTAGAACATAAGAGTCTATCTGCTCAGGCCACCCTGTCGAATACTGGGTCAAATTCAAGGTTTCAGTCCTCATCTTCAAAGCTTTTGATGGAACTAACCCAAGTTAGCTGAGGGACTCCCTGCGTAACACCATGACTCCGCTCAACTGGTACGCTCCAACAGAACGACTGAAATTGTCAGCATGACAGATATACTACTTCTGTTTGCAGAAGACTGCGCTTTCTCAGCAGCACACCCATGAATCTGAAACTCACTCCAGAAAGAGAGATCAGGATGACAATGGGACTCCCTGACTTTAAAGCAAATGCAAATACATTCCTCTGACCTAGCCCTCTTGCAGTACCACCACATTTAGATACAAAAGGGAAGTGAGAACCAGAACTAACAAACAAACGCATTCAGAGTCCTGTCCCTCCTGAGTAAAGAAGAGAAAAACATATATCTGTGCACACTTCGTAAACTGGGAGCTGCTCTGATATGCTAGTGATGGGACCCATATGAGCCCCTAGGCAGATTTACGAACACACTGCTACAGAGTCTGTTGTTTAAATTCCTACATGATTTAACATTGTTCAGCAGCACTAGTGCTGATCCAGAAGGGAGTGTGTGTGTGTGGCCGGGGGGGGGGGGGGGGGGGGGAAAGGAGGGGTGGTCATAGATCAAGTAAGGGCCACATAAAAGAGACAGTTTTAAAATTTAAATTTTAAGTTAAATGTAAAAGTTAACCTCGCGTTCTAGTCATAAATGAGAATTATTCTGGCGTAGGAACTACATAAAGGCTAATAATTAAGATTGGAAGGATTAGTCTTTTATCAGGAAATGCTGATGTCACTGTATACCTGAAAAAAATATTTCCATTAATACAAATTGACATTTGTAGACAGGCAAAGTAAGAAAAGTGGTGCCTGAGAACTTACTAGAATCCCACTTTAATGTTTATAAAGCATGTTATAACGCTGGGGATAGCAGAGCCAAAGGAAGGATGCCATGTAGGTAGCTTTCACTTTCTAAATCTGAGCATCTACTGTCATTAAATAATTAGTGTCTGATCCTCCCCCTGAATATTTTCCTGCAACTGTGAAAATTCAAATTGATTAAAAAAACAAAAGAAATGCTTAAAACTCAAAATTTTACACAATTGAAAATTAAAATCCATAAAAATCTAAAATAAAAGCTTTAAACATAAGCAGTATTATCAATTGAAATTATATAAATAAATCAAATTCTGCCAAGCTTATTACTGCTAATACAGTCTTTGTACACACATGGTGTCATTCTCTCTAGATAGATAGAAAGATGAGAGCAAACTTACTCTTTCCATATATGAACCTTATAGTCAGCTCATTTTACTCTCCTTCATTTTCCAATACAAAATTTCATGAGCAGTTTGATGTCTTCTGCCATCACGGTACTTGAAGAAGTTGGCGATGAGCTGGCTTAGCACAGAAGGGTGTAATTATTCACTACTGCAGTGGGTGTCATGCTGTTTACACTGCTCACTTTAGAATGCATTGACTTCTGAAGACCTATCAATACAATCTGTGTTTGTCTTCATGTTATGCTTGTGTCATGTCATCATCTGAGGTCTAGTTTCTCACATGCGTTTATAATATGGGTTGCTTTTCAATAAGCTGGGAAAGTAATAAATTTAGGGCTGACTAACATTTGTTTTATGTGGCTGCCAACCTGCCAAGTAGCATTCTTAATTATTGCCAGGAAACTAAGTATTTTGCAGCCATGTGTTTTACATTTGAGGATAGCAGGTTTTGTCAGTCCTTTCTGCTGGACTGATGGACAGCCCAATGATTTTTGAATACATAGAGAGGCTCATTTGGTTGGGTGGTTTGTTTGTAGTCAGGCAGGGTTATCAACAATAAGATGATGTACTGCAACAGTTAACAAACTTGCCAGTTTACAGCATAGGGTGACGCAGACAGAAGGAGTTACATTTAAGCTCAGAACCAGAGATTTTTCTGTATATACCGTAAAGTAACCACCTCTTAAAGTAGTCAGTAAAATGAAAGCCACCTAAGCATATATATACACACTTCACTCGGTTTAGTGAGGTTATACCTGTGGAAGAGAAGACAGAATTAGATCCTGTTATGGTTAGAACTTTTCTTATTTGTTACTCAGACATAACTCATTATCTCACCAAAACAAGTGATGCTTACATGGTTTTTCAGTCAGAGTTTTTTCAGTTAGTGTTTACCCTTCAAGAAGTTGTCCCACACCTTGGAAACTTGCTAATAAAAGGCTAAAAAGTGATGTCTAAATGGGAAGCACTGACCAAATAAGTTGTATGTATTCTCTTCTCCAGTATGAAATCTTGGGAAAAAATGAATATGTAGGTTCAAACTGCCTTCAGGAAGCCTTAATTTGTGCAACCAACACTTATTCTGCAAATCATTATAGTAAATAGTTCTTGAACATTTTTTCAATTTAGTCATAAACACACTTTATTAACAACAGATGTTTTCATGTTCCACCTGTTTTTATTTTTATAATTTACTTTAGACTATTACAAAGCAAATAAACTTTAAAAAAATGGGTTCCTCTAGATCTTTGTGCATCATCATTAATCAGATACTGTACAATCCTCTCTCTCTCTCTCACACACACACACACACTCTTTAAGACAGTTCCCTTCCACTCGTGTTGCAGAGGAACTAATAATGTTTACTGTTCATTTCTCCCAATAATCCTGTGGGGTTTTTTTAAAAAGAGGGATTAAGCATTCCCATCTTGGCATGTGAAAATATGGTATGTGTTTTTATCCATGTCCCAAGAGTGCACATTGGCACCACAGCAGAGGAGATGGAGGAAGCAGTTTTCAAAGAAGCAGATGTATCAGCTTCAAGAGCCTCTGTATTGATATATTTTGTAGAGAGATTCCTACTAACCATTTCCCATTTTTCCAAGAAATTCCAGTGTATTATCCACAGGTTTAGCCTGACTTTTTGAGTCAAACTGCATGGGGGAAATAATACTTGTAAGACATGTACCATTTCCATTAACTATCCCAATTTTCAATCTCTCCCATATTCCCCTCAAAGTAAACTAATTTTCCCCAAAAGATCCACATGCCACTTCTTGTCCCAGAGTAGAATTTTCTGGGGAGGTTGGGAAAAAAAACAACAACAAAACCACTCCCCTCTAATTATGCAAGAGCTCAGCCTTTTGAAGCTTTGCCCTGAGGAAGGAACCTCTGTTTCCTGATCAGTTGTTACAGAAGAACACTATTAGAGGCCCAAACTGTATATAGGAGTGATTCTTGCATTTATGGGGGCTTGTTGTTTTGGGCAAAAGGTATTAGGAACGCGTAACGACAGAAAATCACCTCAGTGAGGTTTGAAGGAATGGCCACCCACCTGCTAGAGCCCTCATTGGAGTTGGGGGGTGATATATGGTAAGCTTATTAGCATGTGTGTAGGTTCTTTTATTATTTTAATGTTTTTTTCTGTAATGCTTTTATCTTAAGAATAAATGTACTTGCTTAGGAAAAGCTGTGCAATGCCTTATAACTGTGGGCAATTACACTGCTTAGGCAGTTTGACTTGCTGAGGACCTCACAGTGTAATCAGGGAACTGTGTCCTTTTTTTCAGTTTCTGGTAAATGTGTCTGAAGTCACCTTTTCCATCATTGGTATTTTACAAGCTTTTCTTAGCAGAATCATTAATATTATTTATTAAATTGCCATTTATCTTCCTCTTTATTTCTGCTTTAGAGAATACCCAGGTTCCTTCACCTCAACCACTCACTCTCCAGCAGCACTTTTCTTCCCACCCCATACTGAATATAATTTTATTTTTAAGTTTATCACTGCTGATAATAAAAAACCGCACAACCTTGGTGACACATAAGTGAAATTTACAAAATGGCAGTGAAATCCATTAAATAGCAGCCAATTATTTAAACAGTGTATGGTTTCACTATGTGCCAGAATTGTCTGTCAAAAACTCTAATATATTGATGAGGCATGATGTTATCCAAGTGACACACAAATATATTGAGAGTAATTATTTCCTGATCCTACTATATCAGATCCTACCACTTTTCCTTAGATACATTTATATTGAATCATAGAAGATTAGGGATGGAAGGGACCTCAGGAGGTCACCTAGTTCAATGTCCTGCTCAAAGCAGGACCAACCCCAACTAAATCATCCCAGCCAGGACTTTGTTAAGCTGCACCTTAAAAACCTCTAAGGATGGAGATTCCATCACTTCCCAAGGTAACCCATTCCAGTGCTTCATCACACTCCTAGTGAAAAAGTTCTTCCTAACATCCAACACAGACCTCCCCCACTGCAACTTGCAACCATTGCTCCTAATTCTGTCATTTACTACCATTAAAAACAGTTTGATTCCATACTCCCTGGAACCTCCTTTCTTTGATAGGCTGCTATCAAATCCCCCCTCATTCTTCTCTTCTGCAAACTAAACAAGCCCAGTTCCCTCAGCCTCTCCTCATAAGTCTTGTGCTCCAGCTCCCTAATCATTTTTGTTGTCCTCCACTGGACTCTCTCCAATTTTTCCACTTCGTTTTTATAGTGGGTGTCCCCAAACTGGACACTGTACTCCAAAGGAGGCCTCATCAGTGCCAAATAGAGGAGAATAATCATTTGCCTTGATCTCCTGGCAATGCTCCTACTAACGCAGCCCAATATGTCATTAGTCTTCTTGGAAATAAGGGCACACTGTTGACTCATGTCCAGCTTCTTGTCCATTGTAACCCCCAGGTCCTTTTCTGCCGAACTGCTGGCTAGCCAGTTGGTCCCCAGTCAGTAGCAATGCATGGGATTCTTCCATCTTAAGTGCAGGACTCTGCACTTGTCCTTGTTGAACCTCATCAGATTTCTTTTGGACCAATCCTCTAATTTCTGCCACTCTGTATTCTATCCCTGCCCTCCAATGTATTTACCACTCCCCCAAGCCAAAGGTGCCATCCATCCCATCCTCTAGATCATTAATGAAGATGTTAAAGAAAACTGGTCCTAGCACCGACCCCTGAGGCACTCCACTTGTTACTAGCTGCCAACTAGACATAGAGCTGTTGATCATTACCTGTTGAGTCCGATGATCTAGGCAGCTTTCTATCCATCTTATAGTCCATTCATCTAAACTGTTCTTCTTTAACTTGCTGATAAGAATACTGTGGGAGACCATATCAAAAGCTTTGCTAAAGTCAAGGTATATCATGTCCACCACTTTCCCCATATCCACAGAGTCAGTCTTCTCATCATAGAAGGCAATCAGGTTGCTCAGGCATGATTTGCCCTTGGTGAATCCATGCTGACTGTTCCTGATCACCTACCTCTCTTCCAACTGCTTCAAAATGGATTCCTTGAGGACCTGCTCCATGATTTTTCCAGGGACTGAGGTGAGGCTGACCAGTCGGTAGTTCATCAGATCCTCCTCCTTCCCTTTTTTTAAGATTGGCACTATATTTGCTTTTTCCCCAATCATCTGGGACCTCCCTCAGTTGCCATGAGTTTTCAAAGATAATGGCCAATGGCTCTACAATCACATTAGCTAACTCCCTCAGCACCCTAGGATGCATTGCATCCAGACCCATGGACTTGTGCATGTCCAGCCTTTCTAAATATTCCTGAACCTGTTCTTTCAGCACCGAGGACTGCTTGCCTCCTCCCCATTTTGTGCTGTGCCTTGCAGTAGTCTTGGAGCTGACCTTGGCTGTGAAGAGAGATGCAAAAAAAAACCTTGAGTACTTCAGCTTTTATCACATCATCTGTCACTAGGTTGCCTCCCTCATTCTGTAAGGGGCCCCACTCTCCCTGACCTTCTTCCTGTTGCTAACATACCTGTAGAAACCCTTCTTATTACCCTTCACGTCCCTTGCTAGCTGCAACTCCAATTGTGCTTTGGCCTTCCTGATTTCACTCCTGTATGCTCAAGCAGTATTTTTATACTCCTCCTTTGTCATCTGACCAAGCTTCTACTTCTTGCAAACTTCCTTTTTTGTGTTTAAGCTCACTGAAGACTTCTTTGTTAAGCCAAGCTGGTTGCCTGTCATAATTGCTATTCTTTCTGCACATCAGGATGGTTTGTTCCTGTGCCCTCAATAAGGTTTCTTTAAAATACAGCCATCTGTCTTGCACTCCTTTCCACCTCATATTAGCCTCCCAGGGGATCCTGCCCATCAGCTTCCTGAAGGACTCAAAGTCTGCTTTTCTGAAATTCAGGGTCCTTATCCTGCTGTTCTCCTTTCTTCCTTTTGTCAGGATCCTGAACTTAACCATCTCATGGTCACTGCTGTCCAGGTTACCACCACTTCTATTTCCTCTACTAATTATTCCCAGTTTGTGAGCAGCAGATCAAGAGGACCATGGCCCCTAGTTGGTTCCTCCAGCACTTGCACCAGGAAGCTGTCCTCAACACTCTCCAAAAACTTCCTGGATTGTCTGTGCTCTGCTGTATTGCTCTCCCAGCTGATGTGAGTGTGATTGAAGTCTCCCATGAGAACCAGGTCCTGTGATCTGGAAACTTTCATCCTCCTGGTCAGGTGATCTGGAAACCTCCTCCTGGTCAGGTGATCTATAACAGATTCCCACAACGACCTCACCCTTGTTGGTGTCACCTCTAGACTTAACCCAGAGAGTCTCAACAGGCTTTTCTCCAGTTTCATACTGAAGCTTTGAGCAATCATAGTGCTCTCTTACATATGACAAAGACATCCCAATTACAAAGAACAGTAGAAACAAAAAGAGACAGTATATCTTTACAATGTAGTATATAGGAACACCAAACCTACTATAAGTGTTAAACAATACCAGACTTTTTTTGCCCCATCCAAGAGTAGAGCGTATAATTCACTATACTAATAAAAATGAAGGTTTTTGCCTTAAAGGAATACTTACCAAGAATATATTCCAACACTTTAAGAGACTTATTTCCTTTTTCTAGTGATCACCAAACTTATCTTGCCAATGTTGCAGTTTAATATGTGATTAGTTTGTATTCCTGTTAATACTTCACATGAGTGTGGCTAAGGAGTTCCTCCAAAGACACTCATTCACTATCTTTCCCCAGGCCTGCTTGCCTTGGTCTCTTATATCCTAGTGTACTGTCTGGAGTGACTGGACCATAACAATGGCCTATGATCTCTTGTAACCCTATCTTTCCTCCTGCTCTTTGAAAATAGGAATAGAGGAGTGAACGAACAAAGCTAGAGGGGTTACTTGAATGAAGAAATTTTTCCCCTGTGGTGAGGAAGAATTGACATTTCTGTGATGTGGCTTTCAACATATCAGTGTCAGAGAAACTCTAGCCAGTGTTCTGCCATGCTCAGATCCTCATGTAGTAAAAGACAAATATGTTTTTAAATACACAACATATCGGAAATTCATCCTTGAACAAATCTCTGGGTTTTTTTTTTCTTTTCCTTGCCCTTGTGATCAGTTTAGTGAATCTTAAGAAATACTGATGTAGCTTAACAAAAACATGGCCCATTAGTTGTACAGTCTACTTTGAAAATACAGACCAACTTTAAATTCCACAAGCCTGCGGGTTCTTGTCGCCTTGAAATCTGATTTCAAAGCTCAACACGACTGAAATGTCTTGTTGAGAGTGATGACAGCTGGCAGTGAAGTGTACACTGTATTGTCACCACCTGTGATTGGTGGCAAAGTGCATACTTTGTCTACCACATACTGACTCCCTAGCTATAGGCTCCCTATAAAAATGCAAACAATAACTGCTGGTTAATTTCAGATAAGTAAGTACAATGATGAAGTATGGCATAAACTCAAACCATAGGAGTTAAGTGGAAAGACACTATTTTTACATATGTGTCAAGGTATATAGAGAACCATTATAGTTTGTTTGATCTTTAGGGAAGAGAGGAGATGAATTTGTTTTAAAAGATTAAGAAAAAGAAAGTCTTTTTAAAAAGAAAATATCAAGACCCTTTCAGTATATTTTCCTGGAGGCAACTTCAGCTACCAAGAGGTTTTCATGGATTGAAGAATTTCTTGTTATCTCACAGGACCTTATAGTTCATCTGTGTAATACATTACAGAAGAACAAATTGATAACAGTTCTTTCCAACTGTATAATGTATTTAATATTAGCAATTCACACCTACTAAATACTTGGCATTGTCTGCAGACACAGCCCTTGTCTTGATGACCATTCTGTTTCAGACAACATACATATAAAATGTGGGGGAAAATGAGACAATCACAACCGATACACAATTATTCTATATATTTTCTACATATTGGGTGAAATCCTGCACCTACTGAAGTCGTCGGGAGTTTTTCCATTGACTTTGGTAGGGCCAGAATTTCACCCATTATTTACATTTCTTTTTAGTAAATATCAATTCTACCCGATTTCCTTTCAACCTCTCCATTATTAGTTCGTCAATTGCTTGTAACTCTTGTTGAGGAAGTTGAGGAAGGGCTTCAGGAAAGAGAGGATTGTGGCCTTATGAACCAATTCAAGGAGGGAAATCAAGAGTGTTGTGGAGGAAGGAGCAAAGACTATTGTGGGAAAAGGAGCCAAATGACCAGTAAAAGCTAGCATTGTTGGCAGGAGGTGATGGGAGAGAAGTATAGATAGCAGAAAAATTGCACAATGATCTCAGCCTCTGTCTTATTGATGAAATAGATTTTGACTACTAATACATTTTCAGACTATAGATTATAAATATATAGCTCAGTAATAGCTGTGGACCTGAATGAGGATGACCACTACCATATGATCACCTTCCTAGATGGAGATCAAAATGTCTTCTTCTTTCAATAACTGCTAGGTCTGATTATTACTTTCTTCTACATTTTAGAGATTAGATGCCTGCTGGCGACTCATCTTCCTTCCACCCCTGATCACATGTACTAATGCAGTGCTAATTTCACTCCTAACCCCTAGAACATACACAAAAAAACCCACATGTTCCTCAGCCTTTGTAAAATACTTAGTGAGGTGAGAATCGGGAGAACATTTTAAGTTAAGACATATTCTGCTTTTAAAAAGCCCCAGAAGTCAGTCAGTCAGTGATCCTTTAATATAAAGATGCAATAATACTATTTATTATTAATGAAACAGAAGTGCCCTAGGAGATTTACAGAAGGCAAAGTCCCTGCCCTGAGGAGCTTGCACTGTAAACGGACTAGAAGCAGGTGCACCACATGATGGATAAGCAAGTGGTGACCTTTAGCATGCATTTTAATGCAACATTTTTTGCTCTTTTGTGTACGTTAGCAGAGTTAAAGGGGACTGCAGTTATAGACCTTATGAACTGTGTGTTGTAAAGAGTTTCTTTACAAGGAGGATGGAGACATGGCAGAACAGACCAAGGAAGCAATTCAGGGTGCAAGGGGCCATATGAAGGAAGAATTATTTCAATCCAGTTAAAAAAGTCAACAGGAAGGTCACATATTTCTAAGAATGTTAGTGCAGCCAAAGTTTGGAGACTCCCATTGTTTGGTTTGGACCAGTGGAACATGACTTATCATAGCCTGACTACTTTTTTTGTAGCAATAGTTTTCTTTAGTTGGCACTAGATATGGAAAGAGATGTTATTCTCATCTTAAATGAACAAAGGCAAACTGTGAGAAATTCTGTTTGCTAATAGTTTAAGGGGCAATTAACCTGGCTCTAAAAATGCAGCTCTCTGCTTTCCCATTTTGTGTTTCATAGGTTGATGATCTGTTGAAAATGGATCTTAAATTCAGTGGTAACATCGCATACGTCAATAGTGTCTTCCTTCTGCTGCAAAGGGTTTAACAAACACTGCTGATTAAGGCATCAATCCAACAAGCCTGTGCACAGGCTTAACTTTACACACAGTAGAAGGAGTCCCACTGACTTCAAAGACATTTACATGTGGTAAATTAAGCACATACTTAAGTATTTGCAAATTATGGCTGTAAGCCCCTGTAAAGTATTTTAGTTATTTTGCAGAGGAAGAAACTGAAGCAAAAAGCATAAGCAGTATTGCCAACCCCAAATGTTAAACAACAAGTCATGCCTCCACGAATTTCGAGATTAAAAACAAACCAACTCATGATTTTTAGGCCAAAGATAGGCTCGAAATTTGCCTTCTTCTTTGAGCCTTTAGGGTGTGCTAGGGTCACTTTTTTAGATTTTCTCTGCTACCATAAGAGCAATTAACTTATTTGTTTAAATGAAAGTTGAGATTCTCACATAATCACTTGTTTCCAAGAGCTGGGGTTTAAGTAAAATGCCAAATATTGTGAGGGTTGGCAACCCACATGAGCAGTTTGCCTAACATCACACAGGATGTCTGTGGGCAGAGTTGGGAATAGAATCCAGGTTGTGTTTTTATCCCTAAACCAGCTTTCTTCTCAGAACTAAATAGACATTTTCTCTGAAGAAGTCTGCTTATTTTCACTGTTCCTTGAAGCCCTGCCCTTCATCTTTGCTTCTTCTCTGGAAGATCTAGAAGGGAAGGCAGCTTTGGTATGCCAGGTGCTGTATAGAATGCAGCAGTTCTCTTAAATCCTAATCTCCAAATGGTAATTAAGGTTATTTTAAGGTTTGCTAAGAGTACGTTTTAGAAATATTTTGAATAGCTTTTGCCTCTCCTCAAGCAGCACAGATATTTTTTCATCTGTATGCCTGTTGAAGCTGCTACTGGAAGCAATAATTCTGAATAATTCTTTTTCACTGTACATGGATCAATAGGCAATAAATAATGGGTCCTCAAATTTTGCCACAACAATCTGAAGGCTAAAGAATATACTCTTAGTTATTTATATCCAAACTCATGGCAATGAGATGGTATAGAAAAACACATGATGATTCAACAGTAACTAAATCATCTATTTATGTTAGCCTACTTGATTTTTTTTAAATAAATACATTTGTGTTTTCTTTCAAAAAGAAAACAGGATGCAATGAAGTACTTCAGAGTGGGAAATGAGGAGCGTCATATACATTTTTTTTTAATTTTAAAGATTTCCTCTTTGTCTCCCTTCCCAATCAAGACTCAGAACACCCTTGTGCATTGAAAGGTAGCTCCGCTTGGCCTGTTGCCGGCTGGCACCGCTCAGGAGAGTGCAACTGTGACCTGTGCCCTCACACTGAGGCACAACAAGAACTCCTTAAATGGCTCCTCTCGCGCACAAAAGGACCAAGCTACAATCTGGCCCTTCAGAGGCAGAGATCCCATTTTCACTGAGACATTTGCTTGCAAGTGTACTTATAAGCAGAGACCAATGACAGACCTACCGATACAAGCAGAATTATCTATCTATTCCTTTCAAAAAATAGGTCTTCCAGAATCAAATGGTATTTCATTTGCACACAATAACCACTTTCAACTAGCTGCAGCGCTTTGTATTTAGTAGCAGTTAGAGTGTTAATTAACAGGTGTTAAATAACATTTAAGCAGCAGATGTGAGTGATTTTAGCCACTCAGTCATTGGACCCAATCCTGCAGCTCTTGCTTGAGTAGTTCCATTGACTTCCTTGGCCTACTCACCTTGGCAAGAACTACTTTAATTTCTGAGGGCTGTAGAATCAGGCCCTAGATGTGCAGCTACGGCTATGTCTACACAAGAACTGCTACGGTGGCACAGGTGCTATGCTGCTATAGCATAGACATTTGCTACAGTGATAGAAGGGTCATCGCTGCAGTAAATTCACCTCTACAAGAGGCACTAGCTAGGTTGATGGACGAATTCTTGTTGACCTAGTGGTGTCTCCACTCGGGCTCAGGTCAGCCTAACCACATCGCAGAGGGTGTGAAATTTTTCACAGCCCTGAACAATTCAGCTGACCTAATTTTGTAGTGTAGACCAACCCTTATTATTTTGTGGGTTTTTAAGTGTTAATAAAATTTAAGGGTTTACTTTTAAAGTTCGATCAGTATATTTTGTCAGGTGTGTTTGAAGTTTTCTACATTTTTTAAATTGCTGAAGCTTCTAATATTCAACCACTACACACTTGACATATTCTGAATTTGTAGCGCAACGGATCCAAGTCTGCAAATGCATACACACGTGGATAACTATGCTCAAAAGAGCAGTCACATGGAAGTCAATGAATTGCTCTTGTACATCAAGCTACTCATATGCTTAAGAGTTTGGAAGATTGGGCTCTTGATGGCAATAGTTTAATGACAGACTAGACAATTACCTTATTAGTCTGAATAAACTGGGGAAAATTGAGCCCTCATGGCAGACTCATGTATTTAGCTGCTGTTGTTGCTGAAGAGATCTGAAAGAGAGGGAGGTTATGTCAATTGTGTTTTAAAACACAGTGACTACGTTGTAAACATTTCAAAAAATATTTTTCTTCAGCAAGACTTTAAGCTTTACAGTCTTTGGAAGGAGTGACTCAGAGGGCATTTGCTTCTCTCCATTCCCTAATGAGCAGATTTTAATGTGCTATCAAAATATAAATCTCAGAATGGGAGGGAAAATATTCTGGAATTTCTGGGCATAACAGAGTGATTATTCCCCACCCCACACATACCCTTTTAAAAGGTAACCAAATAAGCCCAAACCTACTCTAATTAAATAATAATTGTAGAAAAATTATGCAAAGACTATCGATTCTGATTACCTTTGTTATGGTCAACATTACTTAACTGTCTAATTTACAATTCTAATTATTGTTTTAAAATACACCATTTATAATTACCAGCAGCTGATCCTTACGGGCTATCAGAAAAGAGTAGACAATTTATTGTGGAAATGGATGTCAGGAGGAATAAAAGCACAGTGGGCCAAATTCAGTAGTGATGTAAGTAAGTTACACGTTGGCTGTAAGTGGCAAAGTAGTTTAACTTGGCATGGTCTGGGATTCCGTTGATCTATGAAATGACTAATTTGGGACAGTCTGGGGTTTGTCTGGCCCAGTTTGGACTTTTTTGTTTAAACTGGCCCCATTTGTACAAATGCTCCAAGAACAGTGCAGAGTAGGCACAGCTTTTTATACATCAAAGATTTGTTACCAAAACAGTGTGGAACTTCATGTGATAGAAGCATGGTAGTGTCACATAGCCCACTTCCACTTCATCTCTTCACTTGCAGAAGTAATATTCCTCTGATTTGGTTAGACTGGGCATCCAAGATTAAAAGATTAATCTGTCCCCATTCTAAATTTACAAATCAGTTCTTACGTTACATCACAGATATGTCCCATAAGGGAGGAAACCTTTGTTTTGGTCAAGGTTCACGTATGCTGTTTTACTGAGTGATAGAGAAGAGGTTGGTGTTCTAATTTGCCTGTGTGTGTTTTTATAAAGTCATCTATCAAATACCACTGTTTTCTACAAAAATACTCATTTCTATATCATCCTTTAGGACTGTATGTTTAAGGTCAGCATTGTTAAGCATTACTTTGACTGTCTCAGTTATGAAGTAGACTAGGAATACGTGAGTTTACACAAAAGTTTAAATGTATTGATGTTTACAAAAACATAGCCTACTGACCTTACATTTCTGATCACACATCTAGCTAAACAATAACTAGTACCCATGAGTTTCCGAAAAGCTAAACATTGTTACTAATATTTGCTATTAAAAGGAACAGAAACCATAGCTCCCATTATCCTCACTTACATGCCAGTTAAGAGATGGGTTGGGGAGAAGAGAAATTTATAGCAAAGTGCTCAAAAGTTGTGCATTTTGTCTGAAAACACTATGGTATCTGCCAGAGGATAAGCTTTGGTATTACTTAGAAAAATGATAAATGCTCAGCAGTGAATTGTATAAACATTTTGGAAGCTGCTTTTCTGTCATTAAGGTTTTTATAACTATGTTATATTAATATTTTTCAGACAGAAAACTGGCAAGATTTTGCATTTGATTGGTAGGAATTCTATTTGACCACATGTCTGGCTCTACAAACCTTTTCATTTTCAACTGTAAAAGTGCCTTTTTATATAACTACACGTAATAGACTTGATTACTCACTCTGGTTTTACACCCCTGTCATGCCACTGAAAGCAATGACTTTTATACTGGCGAAGATCTAGTGTAAAAGAGTGAAAATTGGTACCTTTTATTATATAAAAAAATCGTCTGCTCTCCACATACATGCCACACATGCTCAGTGCAGTTAGTCAAGCTTGTCACTTCTCCTTAATATACCTTGCTCAAAATAAAGCTGGCTGAAAATTTTCTGTCAGAACCGTTTTCTGTTGGAAGATGCTGATTTGAGAAAACTGAAAATGTTTCACAGGAATGTATCAAAATTTGAAGGGAAATTATCAAAACATTCTTTCTGATATGGTTGAAATGTTTTGTTTGGACTTTATCATTTCAACTGTCACGTTATATATTATAACAGTCAACTGCTTATAATATCATAGCCTAGTGCATTCTAAATACAGGCCGCAGTCCTACAATGAACTCAGCATGGCTCAATGGTGCTCCAAGCAGGTGCTGAAGAGAGTTTGACTGGGGTGCTCCTTTCCTTGATTTAATGGTTATAGAACCACTGGCAGCTTTAGTAAGACAAGAGAAGGACGCTGATGACATCAAGGTTAAGAGGTAGAACTGGGCAAAAATTTTTGACTGAAGCTTCTCCGCCACCCCATCTTCCAGGAAAACTTTCAGATTCAGTGACAAATGGTTGACAAATTCATGTCAATTTTACCAAAGTGCTTCAATGGAAAAAAAAGAAAGTCCAAAAAAAGGTAATACATTTTTTCCCCAACATTTTCAAAACAAAACGTTTCAATATGAAACATTTAGATTCAAAATATCCTTTTATTTTATTAAAAAATATAAAATGTTACCAAAGAAAGCTCAATCTAAATGAGTCAAACAAAATGTTTCAATTGGCTCCAAATGAAATTTTTGATTTTTTTTGGAATTGCCAGCAAAGGTAAAAATCCCTTATTCACAAAGTTCCATTAATAAAAGTTAATAAAAGTTCCATTAAAAGTTTAGCTTTATGCTGATGACCTTCTAGTCTTTTACCCACTCTGGTAAAATGAGTATTTTCTCTGCTGCACCTTACAAAAATGTTTCTTTATTTGGGGTTTACAATTAGCATCACTAAACCGGAAGCTCTCTCATGTGGGATCTCTTTCTCCTATAGGAACTGATTCCCCATTTTGGTTGCTAGGAGGAACCATGAGATATTTAACCAACCACAAATGTTTAAATTAAATATAAAACTTTACAATATATGGTAGTACCAGATAGTATGGAAATATGGAGGAATTTGCCATTATCCTTATGGGTTAAATAAATGGTGATACAAATGACTATTTAACAATATCTAGTGTACCTGATCCAGGAGTTTCCATATGATTTGCTGTCTGGTTCAGTGATCAACTGACTTATGGATTTTATAAGACAACAAAGGGAAAAGAGCTAAATTTACTGCAATTATCTACAGATGTAAATATAATAGTATATGAAATGAAATGGTTTCATGCTATGAGGGACAATTATAAACTGCTCAGTGTAATTAAGAGAGAAATACAAATTTTCCTTTACATAAGTCATCTCTTTCTGTCTCCCGCTCACCACCCCCAAAGTTAAATTACATAAAATCATAGACACAGAACAGCTGGGTCAAATGTGAAATGCATCCCATGTACAGAACATGTATTACACTACATGGATATTCAGTGTTTTCAGTAATGTATATGCTTAAATGTGGTTTAGGTGTATTTACAGGTATTCATTTGAGTAAAGTTCATAAGTTAGGATTAAGAGCAAAAAAGATCATGCAAACAATAGACAGATTGTTTAAAATCCTGTTTACTCATGGAGCAAATTACATTTTATCTATGAAAGGTAATAGAAACACTGGAATTAAAATGGGCTCCATCAATGAATTATTTAGGTCTATGTGGATGGACATACTCTTCCACTGTAATATTCAAGAGAAGGCTTGTGTAGTTTAAGTGTATGCATCTATTTGTTTTGTAAATGATGTCATAAATATCAATATAATAAATAATGTTGGTTGAACAGTCACTTAATAGTAACTTTGGGAAATGGCTATTATAAGGTGACTCATACACTTCAGTTATCAGCTAAAAAAAAAACAAAAACCCAACCCTTCTCCCTCCCCTCAGATACCATAATTTGAAGTGCATGAAGAAAGAATTTAAAAAGGGAGGGGAAGGACAGTAAAGAATGCAAAAGTTACATTAAATTTAGGTACTGAAGAATTTTTTGCCTTGTTAGTAGAGACTTACTTTAAAAATCAATCCAAAAACCTCAGTTTAATTTTTAGTACAGTTTCCATATTCTGTGCAAGCATTTTAAACTATATGCACAAGAATGCCCTCTGTAAACTTTAGTAAGTTTACAAGCATATAACAAAAACACATTTCCCCCATTCTTTACCATGTCTGCCTCAAGCGTCAAACAAATTAAGATGACTTATTCTTGCTTTTTCCAATAGGCATTTAAGATGTCCATTGGATTCAGTGTCCTACTTAAGAGATTGATATATTGTTAGACTGAATATGGGTTGCCACTTTAAAAAAAAAGTTTTGAGAGTTATTCTGCTGTTTGTTTTGGTGGAATGTCTTTTCTAACTCAGCACCACCAGAAAGATTGCTGTTATCTGTGCTCAAATACCAGTCACTCCCTTATGAAGCAAGAAAAGATACACCGTGCAGTCCTAGGGACTAGGGAAACGTTGGCATTTCATCAGTTTCAGGACTAGAATTTCACTGTCAAGCTCACTATCTGCCAGGCTCTCATAGATAAACAGCAGATAGGAGCTCACAACACATTCCTTTCATGTTCACTAATTTCAGAAAGAGATTCTGCAGTCTAACACCAGCACATCCCTTGAAGTCCTATCTCTCTGCCTGTATCTTTGGCAGCCATGTAGTAATTAGTAAAACAGAGCAAAGATATTTTATACCACTCTGTCCACTCAGCTGTGCTGCTATGAACAAATGCTGCAGATTTTGGCTGGGAATGGCATCTCACACTGTGCTTGGATTATAAATCCCTATTTACATGTGAAATTCTTTTAAATTAGTGAAGACATAAACTATAACTTCAAATGATAAGGACTCTCATCTATGATAATTTATAGCTTTAGGAACTAAGCACATCTATCTCCTCTGGATTTAATGGAAGTTTAAAACAACATATTAAAATGAAATTAAGATAAATAGAATCATGTTATCATTGCCTCCTCTTAATGGAATTAAATAACATGCTGAGAGAGAACGCAGTTCCTTTACACTAAGCATGGGGATTTTTGTCTTTGCATGATGTTTACCCTTTCCTGTTGGTAATTTGAAGGTTGCTCTTTCTGGGTCAGATTTGGCAGCCTTACTCACACTGACAGACACATCACTCCACATGGTCTTCAACTGGACAACCAGTGGAATAAGATACTATTCAACATGAGGAAAGGTATCACAGCCTAGCCCTCAATTTCCCTTGATCTTCAGGAGAGTTACACATACAGGAATGGCTATAAGGAATTATGGGTAATATTACAGAGAATGTAATAGAATTGTGGGTAATATTACAAGGATGAAAAGGAGGGTATTGTAATAGGAGAAAAGACCAGGAGAATAGATATTAAAGTAGACTTCCCTAATTTAACTAACACTATCAGGGATAAATTCAGCTCTGGTGTAAGAAGGTACCATCAAAAAGAGAGATGGAGTTGCACTTGCTTTTACCAGGGTCAATTTTGGTCACTACAGAATACCACAGAAGTGTAAGTGACATTTGATTTGCACAACTACTGAATGCCAAGTTAGCACACGTTACACTACATTACTACTTACATCATCAGATGACTTACATCACCACTCTGTCACCTTCAAACATAGCCCTTTTTTTGTGAAAGAGAGACAAGGGGAACATGGCGATGTTCCTTTTAGGTCATCAGAGACAGCATTCTCCTGGAAAGACCTCAATTTCAAGTGCTAATCACACCTCTGACATCTCTGTGTAATTGAATGCTTCCTTTTTATTGAATGCAGTGAGAGAGCAATGCTTTTTGCTGGTGTGAATCAGGAGACAGAGGAAGCACTGTGGCAGCTTGAGTTTCATTCAAATTCCACTGTCCAAATTTCTAAAAAATCCCTGACAACCGTATATAATGCATGCTCCATAAAAGTACAGATCAGCTCAATCCAACAAGTAGATAATTCTTTCAAGTCATTCTTAAAAACTTAAGAACTTAAGTGACTTAAAAACATGCAATGGATCATTCGGTTTACAATGTTTTAAATGACGTCATATCCTTGACTGAGACTAATTCCTTTTTCTTCTTAGCTCAAATATGTTTGAGCAGCTGATTATGCATGTAAAATATCTGTAGCAAAACTGTCTAAATGCCATACAGTGAAATTAGTCAATAGTCACACAGACAAGTTTCATCAAACTGTCTAGAATCTTAACTCTTTCCCTCATAAGCATTTAGGTTGACCAAGACAAGGTTGTCCAGATCTTCTCACCATCTATCTACTGTCCTATTTAAAGCTTGGATTACAAACCTGAAACAATACATAAACTAAAATAGGGCACATGACAGTACATTTTTCCCCACTCTATGATAAACCATTCCCAATCTCATCTCAGAAGATGGGGTTCCTTGAACTGCCCTGCTTTTACATGTGAGAGATGTGCTGCCCAAGGGAAAGAATCAAATATTTCCCTTAAGGGTCAGAATTTTTATTCAGGGTGTAGATAAAACAATTCTAGTAAAACACCATTAGTTATCCTGTAGGATGGACACATCATGTTTTCTATTGCTAGTTACAGGCTGAGAAGGGGCGTACAAGCTGTTTGTGACACATGATGGCAATCCCTTCAAGTCAGAAAAAATCTCCTACCCCACCAAACACCCATTTGGTGGTTTAACCCATCTGTAAAATGAGGTTAATGATACCGACCTCCTTTGTAAATCACTCCAAGATCTAATAAGCAAAGATATATATAGGCTTCTTGCAGTGGTCAAGGAACAGTGGCTGTTTTCTCACTTCACAACTTGTCCAAAATTTTAAAATGTAAACCTATTTTACATTCAGTCATTTAGAGCAGTTCTTCATTACCCCTAGTTTGCAACGTGAAGCCCTGATGAAGCCAGGCAGACAGGTAACAGTTGTGAAACCACTGAATTATGCCTGAAAGTCTGCTACCTTGTCTCTGTACTCATCACCACAAGCCTTTAAAAAAGCTAGAAACAAACCCCACACTTATCCTTAGTATTCCCAGATCAAACAACCATTAAAATCTCAATGTCCTCAGTTCACCACAATCCCACAAACACCCCTCCACCTACTCAACTGTGGCTATTAAAGGAATTTAGCCCTCCCTCTCCCATAATCTTCTGGGCCTCCAATTCTGGCTTTATAGAATTTTACTAGATATTCTGCCCTACCTGAAAGAGTCTGTCAAATACATGATAGAGGAAATGGCAAATTACTAGTGTGAACATACCAAACAAAACTAAAAATAAGAAATCTTAAAGATAGTGCTAGACATTAACAGAGACAGCTCATTTTACAATGCCATCTGTTGTGCAAAACGTATTCTGAGATATATTTTATCCTTATAACAATAACTGAGTAATTATACATGAATTATCATTAACACAAGGACACCAAACACTGGCGGAAGCTATTGTTTTGGTTTTCTTTACTCATGACAATTTTCAATTTCTAAATTAATATCCATTTCAAGATGATAGGCAACAAATGGCAATATTTACCCTTGTCACATTAAGTTACAGTTGGTTAGTAGCAATACCAAGAGGCCTGCATGATAACTCTGCACAAAAAAAGCCCAACTGAACATGCCAGACTTCCTGGAAAGCTAGAATTGCTATGTCTTTCAATCTTTAATTTTGCAGATACAAAGATCAATAAGGAATTGAGCTATCTTTACACTAAAGGAGGGGATTTGTGTTTGTTATTTTTATATGAATAAACTTGCAAAACGAATAGCATACTCTGAGTTTTGCATTTCATAGATATTTGGAGAGATTTTTCCAGTAGGTTTTTGCCAGGATGGGGGGGAAATCAAAACAACCCTGTCTGCTCTGCAGCAGCACAAGAGTTCATATCTCACATGCCTGTATGAAAGGATGTAATTAAAATCAAGTACTAGAAGCAAGCTTGGTCAAGCACATTCCAACTCTTGGTCACATATTTCATAATGATATAAACAAACGATTCTCACTGTCACATTAACATGCTTTGGGGGTGACTGAAACATCTAAGGAGAGTAATAAAGACAATCTATAGTCTGCTTCACCCTTACTCTTTAACATCATAAAACAGAGAGCTGGGATGAGGCATCACCATGAAGGAGGTGGATGTCTCTGTTAAACTTGATGCAGCATTAAATCAATCCTTTTAAACTAAGCCCCAACAGGCAACAGGGGAAGCGGTTTACTGCATCAAGCGTGATATGTGAGGTGGCATGAGAAAAGAAGTCTACTCTTTCCTGTTCCCAAAAAAGAAATAATCTAACTGGAACTACTTTTACACATCTAAGAAGAAAAGTTGGTGATTCTTACACTGGAAAAATGAACTAACACTGTACTTTCTAGTTTGTAAGTGAAAATCATTTAACTTAGGAAGTTATAGCCCTTTAAACTCATTGGAACTATTTAAATGGATCTCAGAGAAATCACAACTTCCATTTTGCTCACATAATTAGCGGACAACTGTGGAAAGCCTGAGGCTAAAGTTCTGCAGTCTGTCAATATCTGGCACTTGTCTCTTAATGAGAAACCTCACAGACCCTCTGCTATTATGGCACAAGGAAGGAAATGCTAAAATTGCCAGCAATAATAAGGCACCTTCAGCACTCTGGTTTATGGAACAGGTCTGTAAAACTACAGATGAGTGACATTAAAATAAATAAAAATTATAATCTGATAGGAGATACTCTGATTAAGACTACCACCCAATATACGTAAAAATGAACTTTTTTTTCCATTTTATTAATTGAAACCTCCACAATCATACAATATCTAATTATTTTCTCTATGTGGTTAGTAGTTTTTTGTTTTGTTTTGCACACCTGGGGGAAAATAACTGATTTTCAAGAAACCTTCATGTGTGCTTTTACCTTGAAAAGAGATTGTGTAAAATTGGCACTTTCTTATTCCACAACTCTGCCCTTGTGTTTTCAGAGTCACATCCACTGACGTCAGTGATAAAAATAATTTTATATTGATTTTTACCTGTCAGTATGGTACAGCCAGCACAGCAAAAAGAGGATTTTATTTCTCCTTGTGCATCAAAGTGGGACTTAGTAAACAATCAGCTATACTTGTGCAAATTTACTGCACAAAGGTCACTGAAGGCATCATTCAGTCTAAAGAACCTTTGTTACCGAGGATGATCAAGAAGCAAAAACCCAGCTTGACTTTCAGATCTCAGACTGAGTTTGCATCTCTAGCAGTGAACAGGGGATATAAAATAGACACACACACAAAAACCAACCAAGCAACCAAACAAGAAAACCATAACAACTTCTTTTTTCCCATACTGTGCTTAACCTGCAAGAAATCATAGGCACAGAACTCCATGATGCCATTTCCACAGAGCTACTTTTCAGAGTGTCTCCATGCTTTCAGGTTGAGAAAGCAAGCTCTCAAAAGATAGGACATGCCAAATGTTAAGGTTTAACACTCAGTCTAACCTTGCCTTGCATACATGCCAAAAATATAGGGCTGGAAGCCGCCACCCATAATTCAGAGGCTTATTTGTTGCCAGAGATCTGGCTTAACTGACTACCTGACGACTGCATAAGGAAAATTACCAGATAGAGAAGACCCAGCATACTGGCTATATGCCACCCTCCTTTTGGCCTGCAGTGTACAGGGTCATTCTTGCTGGAAAGGGGTCATGAGTAGGGTTTCTCTATATATCCTGATAAACCCTACCTGATAGAATGGCCCTTTGGGACCATTGGCTGCAAGGTGCTACACAGAGCCATAACTGAATTTCCGTGCTGGAAATTCAAGCATTTGATAAGATAATATATTAGAATACTGAGAGTAGTAATTACTAGGAATAGATGCCCACAAGTACTCCTCCCTTTCTTTCTGCCCATGGCAGCAACAAGAGCTGAGGGACAAGGAAGTTAACACTGAACTGAGGGAGGTATCCCGGCTGAAAGGATTCCAGCCAGTAAGTCTGATAAAGCATGTGGTGAGAGAAACCTTTGCTTTGAATTCATTTAGCTTGCTAAGTTGGTAGTTGCTCTCACAATGAAGAGTACAGTTCTATAATTATATTTCACCAATCCAGTAACTCCTAAGCAATGTAACAGTCTTACCATGGAGTCGCAGACTGTCCCCTTGGGTATTCCAATCTATCTTGCCACTAAAAATCACAACAATATTCAGGTAACTCCCAGTTCCAGAAGGACCAGTCATTTTCTCCAGGTCAATTGTACTCAGATCTCAAACCAAAGACAATGCCTGTAGCCAATCCTAATATTAACTAAACTTTTATTAACTAAGAAAAGAAGAGAGAGTTATTTACAAGGTTAAAACAGGGAACATACATGAGTTACAGTCTTAGATTGGAAATGGTAACATAAGCTTCCATAATAAGCAGCTCGATATGTCCTTTAAGGCTAACCCATGCCAAGCAGCATGGGGGTCTCTTACTTATGTGTAGGAATCTTTGCCCCTCAAAGTCCAGACAGTGTAAAGAGACACAGTTACTCCTTGTCAGAGATTTTTATTCCCCACCACTAACCCAGAATCCAAGCTGAGGGGATGAGTTTATGCTCAAGCCTTCCCTTCCTGGAAGGAGTTAGGAATGCAATCAACAAGATTTCTGTCCTTTGATGCTACACAAAACCTCCTTTGCCTTCTGTGCTCCATCTTGTAGGCAGGACCAGCACTTTAAATGATGTTTCTTTTCTTGTTTAGTAAATTTCACAGTTACAGAAGTTTACAATGTGAAGGCTTTATATATATATATATATATATATATATATAACTTTATACCATGGGATACAGATATTATAAATGGGAATTACACATGCAGCATCTTACAAATGTTCCATAAAGTCCAAAAACTATACATTCTTATCCTGCCAATATCTATTTTAGCTATACTAATCCACTGGTAAGCCAGACTGGTTTCCAGCTATTCATTTGTCAGTGTTCAGTGAGGGCCTGGGCTTTGGCATGTTCTCCCAGTGTCACAGTGGTGTTTTGTTTTTTTTTGGTCCTCTTACTGTGGGTTTTTTGTTTGTTTGCTTTTTTGTAATTTGGGGTGTACATTTAGTTTGAACCTCTATTATTATATAGAGTGTTTAACCTCCTCTATTGTAGAACCTCAGGAACTCACAGTAAGCGTGGTCTAGTTGATCTTAATTAAATCACTTGCATATCTCCCGTCAACTTTGCAGCATCTCCTCCACGCGGCGTCCATACTGCACTGCGTCAAAGGGAACAGCGCTCCCTTCGATGCAGTGCTACTCTACTTACCGGGGTGGTTTTCCTGTGTCGCTTGCTGGATCGACTGAGCGCATCTATACAGACCGCTCAGTTGATCCAGAGCAATCGATGTGATGGCGGCGAATTTGCTGCCATCAGTGTAGACCCAGCCTAAGGGTGCCTTTTGATTGAATTGAAAGAAGATAAAGAGCAACTATCCACTTTTGATTTTATTGGTTATGGAAAGACAAAACTCTGGGAATGGGGATAAGACTGTAAAAATAACAACATACTTCGAGGAAGTGACTATGTCCCCTGGTTAAAGAAAATGAAATGTAGAAAAGGTAAATGGCCATCATTACAAATAAACTCTTCTGAAACTTTAATTGAAAGGGTGGAAAAATTTGAAATATGATGTTTAGTATTCATGGAAATATTTTTTTCAAGACAATGAAAAGAGAAAATATATTTTCTTAAAGCTACTATGAAATTGATACACTGCTTAAATATCTTTTCCACAGGAAAAGATAACAGCATACAGAAACTTATCGGAGGTACTTAAAAAGCATTATGTACCAAACTTCTACAAGAAAACTTTAGAGTGTATTTTGGTTTCTTGATGTCAAAATGCCTCAGTTCAGAGAAGGACAGCTAAGCACTGTTCATAGATAGGAACATACTCTAGAAGGAGCTGTAAATAATGCTTCAGTGTCCCAGTAAAAAAAGAAAAGTGATCAACTCAAGAAAGCAGCTCTGTAAGTGTGCCATATGGGGACAAAAGACTCAGTACACAGCCAAAGATGGTCAGTATGCTTGAAAAAGCATTGTGTCTGTCAAGTGCAGGCATAGGAATTTAAATTCCTGTGTGCACTCCCCTCCGGGGCCCTGGGGGCTGGAGGAGAGCATGCCCTCCCTGCAGATTATTGGGGGCATCTATCGTCCTGCTTGCCCCCCTTGTGCTTGTCCCTGCTGTCTGTCTCCATGTGCAAGACTGATCAGTCATGTTCTCCATCTATTCCTCCAAACTACATGAAGAAATAGTAAACGATGTTCTTCCCACCACTCTAATTTTATCCTGCTCACTCTTACTTCTGTGTCTTTCTTCCTCAAGTTAGGTTGCGATAACTGGGCCTATGTTTTCTTTTCTATATCTTTACTAAAACATTTAAAGGATTTTAGTGGTGTGGTGACCATGGTACTAAGCAGACTGAGGTCTCTGTGTACCAAGCCTTGTTTAAAACTATTTAATGTTGGACAGTAAGCGGGTCATGTTAACACCTTTGACTCTTTGGACCCATATGTTCCACCTAAGTTAATACATACAGGGATTTTTCAGCTTCATCTAGTAAATACCTGCCTTACCTAACTTGGATAGGAGTTCTTAAATTATCTGTGCCTACTCTGTCAGTAACAATGTTCAGAAAGCTGATGAATTTTACTATTGATCTATATCTAATAAGGATACTGGGACACAGGCATGAATGAGAAACTGAAAGATCATCAAGTTTAAATTAAAAGCATTAAGAAATGTCTCGTGAAAGTCTGCCAGAATAATGCAACTTCTAAAGGAGAAGACTAGAAACACCAATGGATCTCTAAGGTCATGTGATGTCTGGCTCTATCTCGGTAGATTCCAAGCTAAGGAAGAAGATCTGAAGAATTATCACCCCCAATCTGGGAGTATAAAATAGAGCTACTTCTCTCTTACCTACCTCAGTACTAGCATAATTTATCTGGTGTAAACGTGGTAATAACCTGTATATGATTTACAGAGGTCATTTATTCATAGAGCTTAAGGCCATAAGGGAATATTCTGATTAAACTATCTGACCTCCCACATATCACAGGCCATTAAATCCCACCCATTTACCCCTGCATCAATGATCTGGATTAGATCAAAATCTTACTGCCTTCCAGAGACTGAACTATTGTGTGCCACAGGCAAATAATAGGAGAAAGTGAGGTCCATTAACGCTTGAGGCACCTGCAAAGGGAGGAATTGATTTGACGAGCTATTTCTAGATGAACATAGCAAGCAACACAGGCCCCACACTGCAGAAGAAGGTAAAAAGGTCCCTGCCAGTCTGACTTAGGTGAAAATTTCTTCCTGGCCTTGAATGTGGCAATCAGTTTGACCCTGAGCATGTGAGCAAGATGCACCAACCAAGCATCTGCATGAAGATTCTCAGTACTACCTCAGAGCACACCAGGAGGACTGGTCAGAGCTATCTCCAGCTGTGACCATCTCTGATGCTTGAGAGGAAGGAGAGAAAAAAGAAAGAATACCCCAGTGTGTGGGGGGGGAGGAATTCCTTCCTGACCCCTACAGATGATCAGATGAAGCTATGATGAATGAGATTTATGACATTAATCATAAGATTGGAAAGAACCCCAGCAATGAGCTCAGCCCCTGCCATCTCAGGCAACCACATCAATTTAGTCTTTGCGCAGTTAAGTGCCAAGAATTGATCTATTTGCTAGTTCCATGGGAAGCAAGTCTAAAGGGAAAAACTGTTCAGGAGATTTGCCAGTTTTTCAGAGAGACATTATTAAGAATGCAAGAGCAAACTATCTCACTGTGTAGAAAAGATAGTAAGTAGGGCAAGAGACCACCCTGGCTTAACCAGGGGATCTTCAATGATCTGAAACTGAAAAAAAGAGTCCTACACTAAGTAGAAACTAGATCAAATTACAACCGATGAATATAAACAAATAACACAAGTATGTAGGGACATAATTAGAAAGGCCAGGGAACAAAATGAGATTCAACTAGCTAGAGACAAAGGGTAATAAGAAAACGTTCTACAAATACATTAGAAACAAGAGGAAGACCAAGGACAATATAGGCCTGTTACTCAATGAGGGGGGAAAGCAATAACAGAAAATGTGGAAATGGCAGAAGTGATAAATGACTTTTTTGTTTCAGTTTTCATCGAAAAGGTTAGAAGTGAATCGATATCTAACATAGTGAGTCCCAGTGAAAATGAGGTAGTATCTAAGACTAACACAGGGACAGAACAAGTTAGATGTCTTCAAGTCACAGGGCCTGATGAAATACAACCTAGAATATTCAAGGAGCTGACTGAGGATATATCTGAGCCATTAGTGATTATCTTCAAAAAGTCATGGAAGATGAGAGAGATTCTAGAGGAGTGGAAAAGGGCAAATACAGTGCCAACCTATAAAAAGGGAAATAAGGACAACCCAGGAAATTATAAACCAGTCAGCTTAACTTCAGTACCTGGAAAGATAATGGAGCAAATAATTGAAGCAATCATTTTGCAAACACCTTGAAGATAAGAAAATGATAAGTAACCGTGAGCATGGATATGTCAAGAATAAATCATGTCAAACCAATCTGAGAGCTTTCTTTGACAGGGTAACAAGCCTTCTGTATTGGGAGAAGTGGTATAAACTTTACTTTAGTAAGGTTTTTGATACTGTCTTGTATGACTTTCTCATTCAAAAATTAGAGAAATTCAACCTAGATGGAGCTACTATAAAGTGGGTGCATAACTGGCTGGAAAACCATTCCCAGAGAGTAGTTATGAATGGTTCACAGTGAACCAGGAAGAGCAAAATGAGTGGGGTCTTGCAAGGACCAGTTCTGGGTCTGGTTCTCTTCAATATCTTCACCAATGATTTTGATAATGGAATAGAGAGTAGACGTAAAAAGTTTACAGATGATACAAAGCTGGGAAGGTTTGCAAGTGCTTTGGAGGATAGAATTCAAATTCAAAATGATCTGGAAAACCTGGAGAAATAGTCTGAAGTAAACAGGATGAAATTCAATAAGGACAAATGCAAAGTAATCCATTTAGGAAGGAACAATCAGTTGCACACATACAGATTGGGAAATGACTTGCTAGAAAAAAGTACTGCAGAAAGGGATCTGGGTGTGATAGTGGATCATAAACTAGATATGACTCAACAATGTAACACTGTTGCAAGAAAAAGCAAACATCATTCTGGGGTGTATTAGCAGAATAGCAGGAGTGTTGAAAGCAAGACTCGACAAGTAATTATTCCAGTCTACTCTGTGCAGATTAGGCCTCAGCTGGAGCATTGTGTCCATTTCTGGGCACCACATTTCAGGAAAGATGTGGACAAATTGGAGAAAGTCCAGAGAAGAGCAACAAAAATGATTAAAGGAAACATGACCTATGAGAGAAGATTGAAAAAACTGGGTTTGTTTAGTCAGGAGAAGACTGAGGGGGGACACAATAACAGTTTCCAAATACACAAAAGGTTGTTACAAGGAAAAGGGAGAAAAATTGTTCTCCTTAACCTCTGAGGATAAGACAAGAAGCAATGACCTTAAATTGCATCAGGGACAGTTTAGACTGGACATTAGGAAAGGCTTTTAAATGTCAGAGTAGTTAAGGACTAGAATAAATTGCATAGGGAGGTTGTGGAATCTCCATCATTGGAGGTTTTTAAGAGCAGGTTAGACAAACATCTGTCAGGGATGGTCTAGATGATGCTTGGTCCTGCCATAAGTGCAGGGGACTGGACTAAAAGACCTCATGAGATCCCTTCCAGTTCTACAATTCTATGATTCAGCTTGTGAAAAGCAAGTTAAGCCAGTAGTAAGAGCAGATGAGCTCATAATTAAGAAGAAAACAGCTAAAAAAGGGTTATTTCATTGTTTTCCATTTTCCACTTTCAGACACATCAGTTACATAAGTCACATAGGCTCCTAATTAGTAAAGATAGAAAACACCGAAAATAATCAAATAAAGAAATCCCTGCTATTTTCCACTTTGGGATCTGGATTCTGTCCACATATTTTGTTCTGAATCAGAAGCAAACTCCCACATCTGGCACATTAACAAGCTTGAGAGGTCTTCTGCCCCATAACATATGGCCCCAACAACGTGAGGGAAAATTCTCCCTATATTACAGGTCTCTTGTAACATCTCATATATTTTTCTCATTTAGTTGAGGACACGAGAGTTATTTTTTGTCATACATTGCTGCCGGGAGGGGAAATTTATTACCTTTATAATTTCCAAGCCATGTAGTATATCCACTGTTACCAGATGTTTGCCAAGACTATCTGGAAAAAGAGTGCTATTGTCTCCTTAAAGTTTTCATGATGCTTTCATGGAGCACTTCACTGCCTTCCACACAATGGCATGCAAAGACATTTATATGTACACATATGCACCAGACCCATATCATCTCAAAGTTATGGCCTGTGACATCTCTCATGAAGTCCACAACTTGCAGCAGGGGGTTGGACTAGATGACCTCCTGAAGTCCCTTCCAACTCTAATATTCTATGATTCTAGTTCTAACAGTCACAGTACACAGCATACAAATACATGGTGGTAACCTGTTGTTTTGGCCAACCTGTCTGATGTCTCTTTCTTCAGTCCCTCTCAAGATCTTGCTTCTTGTGCTAAGTAAAATAAAATTTCTGGCCATTAGGAGATTACACCCCTGAAGTCTTATCTTCACCGCTATAGCCTTGATAATTTCTCAAGGCCTGATGTAATGGATCTGACTGATTGCTCTCCACCTAGGGACCAAAGAGGATCATATCACAAACAAGCCTTCTTAGCTCAGACAGCCTATCTTGGATTTTCAAAAGACCCCAAGGGAATAAGATAGTGAAGTCCTATGGCATTTCATTGGGATTTGGGCACCTAACTTCCTTAGATTCCTTTGAGAATCCCAAATCATCTATGGAACGCCATGCCTTTTTAAAGCTGGTAGAGCTTGGTGTTGGGTCACAATTATTTTTACCCTCCCTTTTTCTATAATTCAGACCTTGACAATTCATTTGCCTTGTTTAGTTTTAACACGGTGATTTTCCTAGACTTTTTGGGGTTTTTTTGGTTGTTTTTTTTAAACTGGCACAGGGTCCCAAAATACGACATTCAGCAGTTCGGTTTGTAATATTTCCAAGTACCATGGTTTGTGAAGTGTACTGGAATCTACTTTTTCATAAGCTTCTGTTTTATTTCTTCAGTACCCTTACTGTGATTCTACTCCTGACTCCGTAACCCCGAAATGTGTAAATACCATGTCCCTAGCTAAATTAGCTTGACTGTGACAATATTGTTCTTCATGTTAGAGGCAGACCTCCACATATGACGAATTTTGATTACAGTCACCCAGCTATCTTCGTGTGTGGTTGAGATCAGCACACGGATGAGGACGAGATACTGCCAGAAGAGATTACTGCAGTGCAATTTACTTGGTCTTGAAAGCATCAGCCCTGAAGAAACTTCAACTGGTGCAATATGCAGCATGGATTTACTGAGAGCACATAATCCCTTTACTCCACTGGCTACCTACAGAAGGCTAGAAAAATTTAAGATCTCAATTCTTGGGTGAAGTTCTGTTCTGCTCCACTAAGAGGTGACAGAACTCACAGTCCAGAAGGAAAGGTGCTAAGCCACCTTTGTGCCCTTCCTCCCTGGGCTGCTCCAAAGCCCACAGCATAATTTAGACACTCCTGGGGATCTAAATTATAGTAGGCTCTTCTAGCACATCTTCTAGACCGGGGCTTGTGAAAGGGTTCACAAAAGGCAGCCTCACTGCTGTGTTCTGCAGTGCCTGTGCTGGGGAATCATCCTGCTAACAGAACTTTTAGGGGCCTTATATGTTACATAAAGGGACCAGAACAGAGGTGATGATCTCACCAAATTTTTGTAAAGGTATCAAATCAATGGGTTCCAGTTTATCTAAAGGACCACCTCTCCCAGCAGTACTTCCCCACTCACAACAGCTTGTGCATATCCTATTACCGTAAGTCATTACGGAAACAATGCTCGAGACGTGCAGTTCAGAAATGGCTTGCAGCTCTGTTCCTGGGTGCAAAATTTTGTAGATCTTGATCCTACTGCACCCAGTGAAGCTAGTGGCAAAGCTCCCATTGATTTCAGTGTTGCTGGATCAGGGCTCTAATGAGTAAGAAGGAAGACCAGCTCGTTCACCAAGGTGAAAACAAAGTAGCAATGTTATTTTTTAAACTGGATTCCCATAACCACAACATTACAGTTGTTACAATATCTATTTTGACTACTGGTGTCAGACCACAGTCCGGTCCCTGCACACAGCCCACATAAACAAGCTGTGCTCAAGGTTCTTCCATGGGAGTTGAAGAGTTGTCACTACCCCCACCAGCTCATCCCTCCCTAACCATTGCCCCCCCTCAATTTGCACAGTAGTTTGCACTGTTACACATGTAGTTTCTAAGGAGAGCAGCTCCACGATGCAAACTAATCTGTGTGGACTTTTTGCATTCTGCCACCCTTCAGCAGCAGATCTGCACCAATTCTAACTTAGTAAAGAGGTGCCTGTCTGTGTTCCCCTTTCCATTCAGCCTATCTGACCATAAATGAAAGACAGACTAGACTCAAAAAAGCCAGAAACAAATCACTGGCAAAAAGCTTTGTCTTAGATAAGGTACAGGGCCAATGCATTTTGTTGGAATAACGTTCAACATAAGAAACAAAAGAGATAAAATCCCCACGCCCACAAAACTTGCCAGTTTCATATTTTATCACACACAAAACTCAGAGCAGGTCTCTCAGAATAATTTGCCCGACAGATTTTCAGACATGAGCAAGCCCTCTGATGTAGCTATATGCCAAACCTTGAAAACTAGTGGGTTTGTGTAATTTTGACATGGTGATGCAAACCTTCACTAATCTAAGCCAAATAAAACGTTCACACCAATGTGAACATGGTTTGCAATGTGGACATGCTGAGTGTCACACATCTCTTGGTTATATCTGCACCTATTTCACTGTAGTAAAAACACAATAAACTATCTTGATTAAACCAAATTGATATAAATGTTTTAGATTTGGTTTCAATGAAGAGAAGTTTGCCTTATTTATTACAAACTAATGATGTGAAACTTTTTCTCAAAGTACAGTCACATATTTCAGTGTTTTTTGGAAGTGTACTGGAACTAAGTGATTTAAACTACTAGATGAGAATTCACCAAATATAAGAAACGTCTGGGGATTTAAACAGCTGAACACTGCAAACTTTGCTAGCATGTCTATAGATTTTTCACTGAACTTTTAAAAAAGCTAAAATTGTACATTTGGACTGAGAGAATCTGATTGCCTCTCTTTGGCATATTTGAGATGATGGCTCTACATATGATAGTCTGATTTTTCATGCAAACTATATATAACCATTTTGAATGGTGGGTAGATATGGACAGACATACAAGAAGGATGTGACATTGCAACAAAAGTTTATCGGAGGGTTGTTTTTTTTTTTTTTTTTAAACTTACTGCTTGTTTTTCCAACGAGTCTCACTGACTTGTTAACTGCTTAGGTTGCCTCAAGGGTGTCATCAATTAATTGAACTCTGCCCTCCCAGAATTTGATTGATAGGCAGGTGATTGAAACACAGACTAGGTCCCACCATTAATTACCCTTCCTAAAATGCTAGCTATTACTCAGCACCTCAGAAGAACTGCAGTGATGATGGAAGGGTGAGTTTGATGTTTGGAGGTGTTCGTGTCACCCTCTCATCACACTTGGAAAGCTTTATATTTGAGAGCATAGCAAAAAGAAATAAGTGCGTGAATATGTTCGTCAGTCAGTAAACATCTCCTTTATTCCTCAGCATAGATCAGAGCTGCATAGCTTGTAACTACATGGTGTACAATATTTCAATCAGAAAAATACTCTTTTGTAGTCCTGGCTCCTTCCTTTCATGGATCTCAAAATACTTTACAAATATCAATGAATTATGCCTCACAACAACCCCAGTAGGTAGGCTTACCCCTTGAAATACAAATGAGGAAACTGAGGCACAAAGGAGCAAGTATCTTGTCCCATTGTTACACAGGAAGTCTTCAGCAGAGCAGGCATATTTATTTGTTTTGTGTTGTGCTAGACACTGTACAAACAGACAGAGAATGCCTCCCACAAAGAGGTTAAAATAAAAAGAACAGAACCCAGGCCTAAGAACAGAATCCAGACCATGACTCTCAGTCCTGTGTTTTAACCAGAAGATAAAAAAGCATCCCAAAAACCTACTTTATTTTTGGAGACAGACCAGCACTGCATAATGCACTTGGAACAATGCTACAGTTAGCACTTTTATACAGAGTAGCTTTTTATATTCTTAGAAATGTGTTTATTGGGTTTACAATATATTCCCTAAAGGAGTTGGAATAGACATGGGGAAGGAATGGAAAGCCATTTTTAATTTAGTCAGACTTAGTTTCATTGGAAATTTAGTGTCTGTGACTTTAAGAATTCATAACGATGTTTTCCAATAAATATTTTCTTTATGAATTATTACGTTATGTCACCTACAAATGCAGAGTGGTCTGCAGTTGGAAGGTCAAACTCCAAACTGTTTTGTAAACTCTGGGGATCCCAATCAAGAAAACAGTACTCCACCCACTTTCAGCTGTGGTGATTCCCACTGTTTTTCCTTTATTGTCTGCCTGCCTTACTTCTCCTGCTTCCAAAGTAGATGCTGCAGTAGACACAAGTAAGAGAGGAACAGCTTCAGTAGTTTGCATAACACATTGATGGGCACAGTCTAAAAGCCAAAAACCGCACAGAATGTGAATAGAGAAGGCTGGTACCACTGATGTGGTAAATGTGTTGTACAATCAACCTGTGGATCTGTGAGTGTGATACAGTATCAACCTGTTGAATTCGTTGCCAGGGGATGATATGAAGGCCAAAATTATACTGGGGTTAAAAAAAGAATTAGGTAAGTTCAGGAAGTTTATGCCCATCAACGGCTATTAGCCAAGATGGTCAGAGATAAAACCCCATGCTTTGGGTGTCTCTAACCCTCCAACTTCTAGTAGCTGGGATGGATCATTCGATAAATTGCCCTGTTCCGTTCACTCCCTCGGAAGCATCTGGCCCCTGTCAGAAGACAGGATACTGGGCTAGATGGACCATTGTTCTGACCCAGTGTGGCCATCTGGATGTTCTTATTTCTTGAAGAAAAAGATGTTCCAAGTAATAGAAGGTTAGGAGATGCCAATATAAGTACATTTCTAAATAGCCTCCTCTCCTCCCCCACACACTGATAGTTTTTATTAGGCTGGTATTATTTTTGGATCTCCACTCATGAATCCATGATAAAAAGCCAAACATTTTTTTCACAATTATATCATAGTGCTTATGCAATTTCTGGGATTTTTTAATGGTGTGACGTTTTAGACTAATAAGATTTTAAGGGGGCACTGCTGACTAACTCACATAAAAACAACTGTAGTCATGCTTATTTTGTTTCTGAAAGACACTCAGGTGTCTGGCTGTTCTGACTGGAGTTGACGAAATGAGACTGCTGCAGCATCATAGCTCTTAACCCTGGGGATAGACAGTGTGGAAGGCACTGCAGTTTACTTCTGTGCATGTCTCATGTTCCAAGTAATAGCTTGTTAAATACTGTAAGAAATATGGACATAGTGATACAAGTAATTAGACACAAATGAGGCACCATGGAGAATGCTTTTTACCTGCCATGTGCCTCGCTATAAGAGAAACGCTAGCCTGAGCTTGTGTTTTCACATGCTACACAGTGAATGGATCCAGTATGGCATGAGATCTAGCCAGTTTCCTATTAACAATTTCTAGACTTGTTAACTTGGGGGTAATTTTTTGAGGGGTGGGGCTGTGTTGAATGTATGTGCAATGGGAGGGGGTGGCGGTGGGGACACACCCACATAATCCTCACAGCAGCCCCGCAGAATTGCTCATGAAAAGAGAATACTCACTCCTGCTACTGGAGCCGTGCTGCCTTTGAGTGGGGATGGGAGTGTGGAAGTGAAAGAGCAAATGGCCCCCTACTGACCTGTGCCTCTAAGAGGGGGAAGGCAAGTTCTACGTACCCTCTATATATGGAGCAATCTGTCACTTTTCCATTTGTACCTTCACCTGGGTTTTTCCTGCAGAAGGGGCCAATTGGACCAATATTTACACTGACGTCTAGCCCCAGACCTAGGTATTTAAAATGGGCATTTGGATTTGGATTGTCATATCTTTCTTTCTAAATCAGAAACAATGCAACCCTCATTGCAGGTATTCACTGTATAGGGAAACATTTGACTTATGCCATCATATGAGTTACTAACACCAACCTTTGATGCTATGGTTGAATTACTTGATGTGAATGGAAGGTCAGCAGTCTTCTCCCACTCAGTGTTTTTCTATGTACAAGGACTTATTGAATGTTTATGATGTCACCTTTAACCTAGGTGATAAATACACAACATTGAGATAATGGGACACATTAATTTCCTGCTTCAGCACTGAATGTTTAAAAAGTATTTGAGAAAACATAAATGAACCAAATTCATTCCTGGTATAAATCCACTGACGTGATTGGTGCTACACAAGGGATAAACTTGTCCTACTATGCTAGCAAATGTATAATGTTTATTGTCCATTGACATAGCAAGAACGGCTGGAAGTGCTCGTTCAGAGGCATGACAAATTCTGATATGGCTACTTATAGGATTGAACTTTAAAGTACCAGTATGCATTGAAATAAATTTGCATATAAAGGTGTCCCAATCTTGCAATCATTTATATACCTGCTTTCCTCATCAGTAGTCCCACCAACTTCAAAGGAATTGTGTGTGTGCACGAAGTTTAGCATATATGTACGTATTTGCAGGATCAGGGCCTAAGAGGGAGAAGGAGTGAACTTTGACAGTCATAGGTTCTAAACTTCCATTCACTTCAATGGGAACCACAGAATCTCATCACCTCTGAAACCTGAAGGTGGTCTAGAGATGGGGCAGAATGATCCCAGTCCAAGTTTATATTAACTGTAATTTCCTGAACATAGAAAATTAAGAAGCTTTGTATTTTCTGTACTACATATTAGAAGTTCTTAGCTATAGGGAGGCTGACTTTTGCCCTTTATGCAGAATACAAAAGGTTCTGTTTTCTTTCAGTCCCTCTCACAGATTCCTCTGCAATTTTAGAAAATGCTACACAGAATAATGAAGTTATACAGACAACATTAAAGCCTTATTTTTTACTTTACGTTTTTACAGTTTCCTTGTCTAGATCCCAAGGCAGGAAGGCATTCATTCACTGCCTGGACTTCTATTCTGTGCTCATTTTTCCTCATCTTGGAATATTTTTTTATGTGGCTTTAAAACATGGAAAACAAAAATCCAAGTCAATTTTTAAGTGTTCACTCCTTGGCCTGTCAGAAAACTCCTCGGAGGTAACAGCCTTGTTGCACAGCAGTAACCAGTTCAGGCTGGTGATGAACACCTTCCAGTGGCCATAGAGCTTGTAAGATTAAGGGAACTGATTGTCAAACATATTTAAGGTATGGATTCATGTAGTGCAGTTTTAAGTTTAGTCTTCTGTTTTGGAGATAATGGCTTACATTACTTGGATTACATACAGTCTGAGGAGTGTCTCTTATGCATCCATTCTGCAGTGTGGTGAAAGACAAAAATCCCATTTGCTGTTTTTTATATTGACAGTCTTTGACACTGGCAATGCAGATCTATATGTTCTTTGTAAATCACAGATACGAGTGAAGATAATTCAGTTAACTGCTGAATGAAGTGTTTCTTAGCTGGAAACTGAACTATTCCATATTTGTGGGCTAGAGTGACAATAGAGTTAAAGGAGTCACTCATTTGTGCTTGAATTAAGATAGATATTCAGACCATTAAGTAATTAGATTTTGTGTATATCTATCCACTATGAAATTTTCTCATTAGATAAGCTTCCTTCCTGTACTGTAGTTAATTCATTTTTCTTTTATTCAAATTCTAATACTCTATCCATCACCATGGTATCCACAAACTATGCAGAATTTAAAAACAAATTGACACTTAAAACATCTGCTCTAATCCCTATTTGAATCCTAAGGAATCACCTCCCAGACATCTTCCTTTAACTTTTTCCACATCTTCAGGGCCTCCCAGTAAAGATGTCATATCTATAGCCAAGCAAAATTGGTCAAGAATCTCTTTCGAACCCATCAGTGTCATTTGTTATATTTAGGGGATTTGCCATTAAAACAACAGTAACAGGGTCCCCATACCTCTCTCTAAGGGGCACTGATGCTACTGTCTCCGTTCGCCTCCTTTTGTGCCCTGGGGCACTCACATGCCACACAAATGATATTCAAAGTGGGAACATTTCCGCTTTTAAACAGAATGTATTCAACCCTTCTCCCATGCATCCAGGCTTCCTAAACCCCTTCTGGCCCTTCCACTGGGATTCACACTAATCTTGTTCCATGTGGACATAGATCTGGGAGGGAAGTCCACCAGTCCTAGTCAGACAGCTTTTATTCTGCAGGCTGCAGAGGAGAACCATGCACCAGATCCTTCCAAATCCCTGTTCCTTCCTCACACAGAGCCCAGAGAACTGCTTTATATAGCACCCGAAGGCAGTCACAGCCCTCTTCTTGGCCATGTGCTTCTCCCGAGGACTCCCATTCCTACATGGGGAAACTACATTTCACAGCATTCCCTCTTTTAAAGGTGTTACATCCCTTTAACAGTATCAGGAAACCGCACATGCTCAATACAGCAACTTAATCCATGTTACATCTTCAGCATTCCCAGCTCTGATATCTTGGGGGGAGGAAGGTGGAAGCAGGCTAATGTTTGAACACGGGCCTCATACTGTAGGTGGGATACTGAACACACTCTTGAGGGGCATGTTACACTGCAATTAGACACCCACAGCTGGCCCATGCCAGCTGACTGAGGGAAAGGGGCTGTTTAATTGCGGTGTAGAGGTTTGGGCTCAAGCTGAACCTGAGTGATGGGATCCTTCCACTTTGTAGGTTCTTAAGCCCAGGCTCCAGCTATGCCCTAATGTATACACTGCAATTAAAGAGCCCCTTTGCTTGAGTCCCACAAGCCCAAGTCAGCAGGCATGGGCCAGTTGTAGGTTTTTAACTGCTGCATAGACATTACCCTCGGGCACCAGCTACTCTAGGAAGGCAGTTTGTGAATCAGTTTCCTTATGGCAAAGACAAGAAAGCCCAAAGCATTTTCTCAATGAGATGCTCACTTAGAAGAGAATTAAAATAAAACTGGCTCACCTTCTTTTCATTGGATTTCTAATTTTTATATCCACAGTTCAGACATTCCAGGTGAAATCCATGAGGTCAGTTGTGTTGCAGGGATTCATTTTGAACAATACATATAGATATACGCAATACTAAAAGTAAGCTTGATGTGCAGCCAAAAATAGACTATGCAGACCTGCCAAATGTGACACATCTTGCCTGACACTCACACACGGGGGCCCTTTAGACAATGGCTTGAAGTTGTGACACGTGGCCACCAAAAGCCACTGTGGTACCTGAGGCAGGCACCCACCCACCTATCTCCCTGCACGCCTTCCCCCACCTACAGCTGGTTCCAACCCCCACACCTCCAGAAATCAACCCTACTTCACTCCAAGTCCTAGCTACGCTCCAAGACAACCCTCAGGTCACACTAGCCAGCTCCCTTATTTCCTCTCTCCAGTGTCCCAACTTCTCCCAGTAGCTACCTGCCTGGAACCCACTCAAGCCTAGCTACCCTCAGTCTCTCAATAGCTTCTAAGCACTCCCACCCAGCTGTCACCCTTTATGCCCCCTTCAAATCTCCCTAGCTTCCTCCTCTCACCTCCTCTACACCTAGTTTCCCCCTGCCACTGAACTTGCACCCATATATCTTGTCTCTGACACCTTCCTAACCTCAGCTTCCCTTAGCTTCTCTCTCCAGTAACATCCAGCCACCCCCTGTCACTTCCGTAAGTCCAGGTTCTCTTAGCTACTACTCAGCTGTCCTCTGCTTCTTTGACAGCTTTCAGCCACCCTTATGCTCCACCCAGATACTCCAGTTTCTGTTCCCCCTTCCCCCAGTCAAACCCAGCTTAACAACAACCCCAGACTTCCTTCAACTCCCACCCATTTGCCAAGTTTTACTGCAGCACCATGTGTTGCCCATTCAACTGCTCAGGGTAGGGTGTATGTCCCTTAAGATGAAGTTTATGGCTGTATGCAAATTTAATGAGCTTATATGTAAATTTGCTTAAAATGTCATGTGGAACTGGACAAAACTTGGCAGTGATGGGTTATGCAATAATCAGCCATCTGCTAGATTCTAAAACGTGCTTACTCAGATGTTTTCTAAACCATGGGTGGAGCCTTCGCTAACAGAATGGTGGGTATTAAAAACAGAGCTATTTCTTAGTGACAGCGACATCAAACCAGTAAAATCGCAGACTCTTTTTTCTGGCTGCCAAGCCTATAGCAATCAGGTGGAAGTATGCCAAACTACTGGAGCAATAAAGCCGAAATAGGTCTCTTTGAATGTCTTCATCTGTTGCCAGTATAGCCTGAAATGAAAGCAAGGACTTAAAAATATTAGATCTATCCATAACCTTTCACAAAGGGATTCCCAGACAGAAGTTCTTATTGTGCTGTCTGAAGTTCTATGGGTTGTTTTCCTAAGTTATACACACAAGCAAAGGAAGGCTGTCAACCTTTAGAAAGCTGTGAGCATTGCTTGGGGTTCATAACTTTTCACTGCTTTAGTTTAGCATATGAGACAAATGGCCAAATCTTACCTGCTTTGGGTCCTAGACGGAGTGTATTTGGAGCCAGAAGGCAATGTGCACGTACACACACACAAATTAATTTGAAATAGCAAAATGTTTACAGAACTGATAGACTGTCTCACCTTAACATTATTTTTTGTAAAACATATTC
>ML675604.1:70098268-70115953 GCA_007922155.1 Mesoclemmys tuberculata | reverse complement strand
ATTCTTGCAGTGTTACGTTTGGGCTCACTTTATATCCACAGTGAAGGTGACAAATGCATGCAACACTGCCCCTATAATGGGAACTGTTTAAAGTAAACAGAGTTTTTCATCAACATTACACCAACAGCTAGAATAATAAATAGAGATCGGAGGTAGCCTCAGACTTCAAATAAATTTGTGGAAACAGCTCTCACAAACTCAGCCTGTCTCATATTTGTGCAGTTGTTGGCCATAAGGACAGTCATAACCCTTGCTGAGTCTTGGACAAATGCCTGGCTAATCACTCTTCACATCATCCCCAGCCTTAGTAACTAAAATTAGTTGACATTGCACAAGTGTCCAAACTATGATGGATTTCTACAGCTCCGAGGGCAGCCCTTTATGTTTGATTGGCAGACCAGTGTGGCAACTGTCTGCATGGGTGGCAAAGAGCAACCTATTTCTGTACCTTTTGATAGAAACAATAGCAGAGCAGAAAAAGCCTCTCTTGCTGTGAGGACAAATAGCAAAGAATGCAACACGCTGCTGTTCTGTCTGCAGAAATTAAGAAA
The DNA here is from genome assembly GCA_007922155.1 of Mesoclemmys tuberculata. Lineage (NCBI taxonomy): Eukaryota > Metazoa > Chordata > Testudines > Chelidae > Mesoclemmys > Mesoclemmys tuberculata. The sequence continues at coordinate 70,115,402 of ML675604.1, read as the reverse complement.
GACAAACCTTTTTAAATTGGACATTGGACTCAAAACCATGGGAAGTGTATTTAGTCCTCTGATGATCAGCTTATACTTTTGCTATTAAAATTATGAGCATTAAACACGTGTTACATCACTCATTTCTTAGCCATTCATAGTAACATTAGTCATGGTTCACTTTTGATATACTAATGTTACTGTCCTAGAAAAGACTACAACCAGAAGTTCTTACGCTATGTAGTGCCCAATAATAAGTTTTATCTGTCCTTTCTTTCTTCTGATTTATATTTTGGTCCTTTTCCACAAGACTTTATACCTTTCTATTTTATCTCAAGGTAACAGCAATCCTCTAGAAAACAATGAGCCAAATTAATCTCTAGTGAAACCCCATTAGCATCAGTGAAGTTACATGAGGGATGAATTTGGCTCAGTGATTTTAGAATTGGAAATATAGGTAGTGTCCTGGCTACATAACTAAGTTATATTGCAAAATCCACAGGAGAGGATACATACAGGGAAATCTCTATGAGGATTTTCCCCCTCCTATGGGAGACATGAAACGTGATTCCATCCACAGAAAAACATTCACAAACCTGATAGATCTCCATACCTGGAGATCCTTGCAAGGTTAGGACCTTGCTTGTGGAAGCCTGGCCATCCCCCTGCCCTGCCTGCTCCCTGGCACTGTTGTTCAATGCAACCAGGGATTCCCTGCTGGATGTGGGAGCTCCAAGAGGAGTGGGGAGAAATATACACAATAGTTAGTTCAACCCAGGGCTGTATTAATAAGAAAAAAAACCTATCTTCCACAGATGGATGATGTGCATTTCCCCCCCAGTCCCACTCTTAGCTTGACTCAACTCCATTCCCTTCCTCCCGTATGTGTCAAAGGCCCCTTAATGGTCCATTGACATAGGCATTATACAACCACAACACACACCGTAGTATGGATTATGCAGGGAGGTCCAAGTGGACAAGGACACACGTGACTCCCAGATCCATGTATGGAAGATCTTGGTGGAGGGAAGAGAAGGAGGAAATATGATATTTCCCTGTGTTATTTACAAATGAAAAATCAACTTCCAAAGTGTTTTATTCCTGGCACCTGGGAGGGAATGGTAATTATTACTTCAAACATCAGTGTCATCACTTGAAAGGTATTAATACTTTCAAAATGAGATATTAGCCCTGAAAAGGTTTGTTTGGCTTTTTGTCATCATTTAATCTAGGTGAATTATTCCTGGAGAAGTATTTCAGCTGGAGTTTATTTTCATTACTCCTCTATTTATGCTGTGATCTCTTTCAGTATAACACAGTACAGCTATAACATTTGTCTTTGGATAGTGTCTATATCTCTACATTGAAAAGGTTTCAAGAAAATAAAATCAAACACTACAGAAACAAATTAGGTTTTTACACTGTTTCTTGAGAAAATGCTACACGTTTTTGTATTTGTGCCTGTAAGCTGGTGGCACGGTACGGCCAGGGAGTCGCAACCCTTCCTCAGGCCCAGGTTCTGAGGAAGGCCACAGCACTTTCCTACAGTGTCCATCATATTCAACATAAGTCTAATGAATGTGGAGAATTTTACAGACAGTTTTATATTTCTTGGAAGTTAACAATTTTTATCCACTTTTTCCCTTATCCTAGAAGGAATTTTACTTCAAGATTTTCCACTGCATTGTGGGAACACCTCTAGGAAAACTCACAATTAATCCCAGATCCATCACTCTACTATACAAAAGTGTTTGCTTCCAGCTTTACTCAATAAATTGTTATATGCCGGAAAGTACAACTAGTCCTAATGATTTTCCTCTTTTAACAATAACCTATTAGAAGCAATGATTCCCAAATGTCTGCAGTAAATAGAAATCAAATGCTCCAACAGCAATTCTCCAAACAGAAGTCGCATGTCAAAAATCAAACATAATAAAATGCAATACAAGTTTTTCCCCCAAATTGCATACACAATTAAATACAGTTCAGAATTAAATCATAATAGGGAAATTGATATTTAAGATAGAAGTGATAGTGAACCTAGTCCTACAACCACTGCTCATAAATTACAGAAACTCGGGTAAATAAGGATTAGTGCATCATGCCTTATGTGTTTTCATATGAGACTTGAAAAGAGCTAGAGTGTTGATAAAGTATTGTTGTAACCATGTTGGTCCCAGGATATGTGAGACATAAAGTAGGTAGCTTGCCTTATCCCAGTTGCTATAGAGACATAGGCAGCTTCTTTCAGGTGATGGGAACTGGAGGAGGAGTTGATGGGTCCTCAAAAAAATAAAACAAGGCCTTTAAAGCCTTGAGTAGGGAAAAGAGGGGAGGTTTTGTCTCTCCATTTGTATATCTTCATGCACTCCTGAGAATAAAGACCCAGCTCCGCAAAGGTATTTAGGCTCCTAGCTTCCCCTGAAACCAGGAGGAAGTTAGGAGTCTAAATACCTTTGTGGATTCTGGGTCAGAGTACCTGATGGGAGTGAATAGCAATTCCTTTTCCTCTTCTCATCTAGGAGAACATTTCCCTATAACTGGTGAGTTTCCTACTGTGGAAATCTTTCCAGGTATGAATATGTATGACATACATGAAGTATGTATGAAGCTTACCTATCATTCTTCTGTCTCTCTCTCCTTCACAACATTGCAGGATCTTTTTCTACACTTTATCCAAGTCCAGAGAGTGTTGCCGGTTTTGGTTGGCCATATTCCTGGAGGTTTCATCATATGAAATGATTTTTAATTAAAAATTAATCTTTAATTCCTGGAAACTTCAAGACAATCCTAGAGGGTTGGCAATCCTGAGTGGGAAACATCCTGTGTGAGAGTGAGAGGGGTGATGGAGGAAGTTCCTCTGTTGATACTTTTTTGTATCACAAAGGCTCAAGGATCTGTATCTTAGAGGCTTCTCAGGAGATTTCCTAATATAACTTAGTGAAACACTTAGTTTAGCTAGTTTGGAGTGGAGTTGGCTCAGCCTAAAGCTAGTTTGCCTAAAGACGGAAAGGAGTTTCCTTACTTTTAGGAAAGCTCAGAAGGAAGCTGAGTTTGTAAAGCGAACAGCCAATTTCTAATGATTAGTGTGATTAACCAGAGGCAGGCCCAGCTGAGACCAATTTAAGGGAACATAGGTCAATAACCTGAAGTACCAGGACAATGAAGTAACAAGGAAGTCTAAACAGCAACCTATAAATCACTTTTGTTCAAACTTTAAGAAGATCGGGGTAGACAAATGCTCTGGCATAATTTAATGGTAGAGAAGTCAAGCAATAACTTTCCTCATCTCAGGGGGCTAGTTTTTTTCTACTGTTGCTCTCGCAGTCTTTATACATATTACATATTTGGCTTGTAGTAGGTCTACAGTGTGCTAGATGTTTCTAAACATAATGAGATGCAGGCCTTTGTCCAAAGAGTTCTCAGTCTTGGGCCTTGTCTACATCAGTGTTTCCCAACCGGGCTGCTGTGACACACTGGGGTTCCAACAGGCCTGAGCAGGTGTGCCATGGAATTTTGAAAAACTCCTTGAAGAATTCTGAATTGGCTCATGAATTTGAAGACTATATGGTGGTGTGCCTCAAAATAATTAAAGGTATCCAGGTGCCCCAGGACAGAGAAAAGTTTGGTCTACACTGCAAAGAGAGTTGACCTATGTTAGGTCCACTTACAGTCACTGCATTAATTATAGCAATGACTGATGTCCACACGACCCTCCCTAGTTTGGTGGTGTGTATCCTCACCAGGAGTCCTTCCACTGACCTTAGAGGGGCAGTGTGGGGAGCTGAGAGCCTGGGCTCTCAGATCTGTTGGCAGCTTCCTGCTGGGATCCAGAGGCTCCTGGTGGGTTGCCCCCACTCCACTCTCTGTTCCCTACTGGGAGAGGGACCAGCTGCTGTAGCTTTTCACCACACTTCCAGCTGGGGGTGAGATCCAGCTGCTCAGCTCTCCAGGGAAGCAGGGGGAAGTTGGGATCTAGCTCCCAGCTTTCTTGTCAAATTCACAGCTCCGCTGGATAGCCAACTGTCGACGTAAGGAACGCAGTGTCTACGCTAACACTGCGTTGTCCTAGCTACACCAACATAAACCCTATACCTCATGTTCAAGTGGCTTTATTATGTCTCATAGCAGGGGAGTTATGTCGGAGGGAGGAGCATTTCAATGTATTGTCAACTCCACTGTTTTGTCAACAAAAGCTAACTTTTGTTAACCAGAGGAAGGGAGGAGATAAGGGACAAAACATTTTTAAAACTCCACTTTTAAGCCTTGATTCTGCAAGATACCTTAATACTTGCCTAAATTCAAGCATGTGTGTCCCAGGGCTTGGAAACAGTCATTACATACTTATATAATACTCCAGCACCTCTCTGAAGTTACTATCTTGTTCTGTAGAATCTCAACTTTCTTTAAAAAAGAAAGAAAAAAGTATGTCTGGCTGTTATGGTTGAGAAGAAAATCTCCAAAATGTGAATTGAGTGTAATTAATGCTGGAAAGCCTATCTGAGCCTTCAGAGATCCAGAACAACTGCTGGGAGAGGTGTGAACGGCCCCATTCATCTGAGCCAGCTGTTAATTCAGATACCCAGTGATGATACTTTAAATATCAACATTGGTTTGACTATTTCATTCCTCCTGTGGAGGGTCAGAGATCTGCGCAAGTGACTGACAGTGACATTATATTTTGATGCTACAGGCGGGTGAGCTCCATCGCTTATCTCTCCTCCCCTGCCCCACCGACCCACTGCAATTCAAGGAGCCGAGCCTAAGAAGTCCATGTTCAACCAAGTCCCACTGAAAAACAGCCAAGCTCGAGGAGCCCACAGAGCAGCACAATCATATTTTGAACAGCGGTACAGTGTGAGTGGCAACTCATTCTGGCATCTCATGTGGACAGAGCTGATTTTGTGAGTGAAGCTTGGAAGAGTGTCACCACCTTTTGTACACACACACACCCCATGCACACCCCACACTGCTCAATTCCGACTAAACCCTGGTAGCCAAGGAGATCACTTAGGTGATTACTGTTAGGGGAATATTCCCATGCTTAAAGATAGGAATGTGCTTAGTACCTTGCTGAATTGGGGATTTAGTAATCTGGCTGGAGTCACTGGAAACTGCATGCACATTTTGGATGGCAGATTCTGGCTCTATTTATCCCTTGGGGTACATCCTTTCCTTTCTCTATCTTTTTTTAATGAACCCTTATTGTTGATATTTAGAACATATTGTCATCCAGGCAATTATCTCAGTGAGCTGGTATAACTGAAGAGACTGATATGGCTGTACAATAACCATTGACTCCTGATGCATGACAGATGTGTGTAACCTTGACTCATGGCAGATAACAGGAACTAGGAAATGAAGATCAATCTCTTGTTAGCAATCCTGTGTATCGCAACTATATTATAACAATATAAGGAGCTGCTCACAAAAGAGTGGACTTTTTTACAGTGGAGAAAAGTTCTAAGTCACACGCATGGAATTGCTGACTTATGTTTTAGAACTTTAAAAATACTTTGCTAAAAATACTTTGCTAACTTTCTTCAAACCTGACTTGATATTTAAGTCTTAATGAGATTTACAAAGTGATCCAAGTGTGAGGAGACTACTTCAGCCATTTTAAAAGCTATCTGTCTGCAAAATTTCAGTGCAGAGCATAGGGAGACAAAATTTGCCAGGCTTGAGAAGTTACACAAATATGGAACAATCCAAAATTAAGAAGAGGGACAATAGAAAGGCTCTTTGGACTGAGACCAAGTATAAATGACTTCAACACACAAAGAATTAATTTGAGAAAAGCATAAGCAAATGAAGAAAAGAATTGAAAATGAAAGTGAGATTAACAGTAAGAAGAGAATACTGAGGACTGCTATAACAAATTTCCATATTGGAGCTTTCAGTTTCTTGTATTCTGTGTACTGCAGACAATAAAATATATACATATAAATATGCTAGGCACAGATTTGTGAAATTTGAAAGGGGAAGTTGAAGTGAAAATTGATCCTTGATAAGTAAGCCAGGAAAAAAAATTCTGTTGAAGTAAGCTTTTTCATTTGCTTGTCCAGTATCATGAATGAGAATTAAATGTATTAGAGAAACAAGGCAGTTGAGGTAATATCTTTTGCACCAACTTCTGTTGGTAAAAGAGACAAGCTTTCATGCTTACACAGAATTCTTCTTCAGTGGAAGCTTTAAAGCTTGTCTCTTTCACAAACAGAAGATAGTTCAATAAAAGATATTATCTCACCCACCCACTTCTAATAGCCAGGGACCAACATGGCTACAACAACACTGCCTAAAATTAAATGTCTTTTATGTTTATAATTTATAGACTAAGTAACTAATGCACTTCAATGTGTTATTGCTCCTTATCCTGTCCCAAGTTTTCATGCTGGTGGGTACAAGTATAAAATGTGAGAAATGTCATGCAATTTCACAGAGTCTGGTGTTTAATGAGCTTAAAAAAATTTGAAGCTCAACAGTGCTTCATTCTTAATTGCCAGCATAAAAATTAATCTACCTACCATATTCGGTTATGTTGTGGTAAGAACTAAGGAAAAGCTTCATGTTCTAGTCTCTGGTGTGTAAAGAAAGATGTTCCCTACCAGCACATTAACATGCAAATTCCATGTATGATCCTGCCAAAAAATATAAGTATTCCATCCAAAATATATAAATAGGGTCTACTTCCCTAAAGAGGCATCATTTTAATCAAATTTACATTTGAAGCACCACTCACTAAGAATTTGTTCTCTTCTTGTCATTGCTTATATTAAAAGCAGATTGCCAAGTTTTAATAAAGAGATAGTTATCTTCATCTGCTAATATAGCGTTCTAATTTTGCTTCTGCATCCAAAAGTGTAGGTGGCCAAAATACTTCTTTGCCATTTCAAGGTCTAGTTATAAACACCATATATACGCACACTCACATAGATATAACAAGATGTGCATGGAGGCAAAGAGGGCATAAGGAGTCTGTGCCTACTGCATAAGCCTCAGTACAGGATTGCTTCAGAGCACACCTGGTAATGCCTTAGGGGAGATGTCACCATAAGCAAAGTACGTTGTCATGGGATAAGAGGGAAGGTCATTTCCTGGATCAATAACAGGTTAAAAGATAGGAAACAACGTGCAGGAATAAATGGTTAGCTTTTAGAATGGAAAGAGGTAAATAGTGGTGTCCAGTACTGTTCAACATATTCATAATTGATCTGGAAAATGGGATAAACAGTGAGATGGTAAAATTTGCAGATGATACAAAACTACTCAAGATAGCTAAGTCTAAAACAGACCGTGAAGATTTACAAAGGGATCTCACAAAACTGGGTGACTGGGCAACAAAATGGCAGCTGAAATTCAGTGTTGATAAATGCAGGGTAATGCACACTGGAAAACATAAGTCGAACTATATATATAAAATGATGGGATCTAAATTTGCTGTTACCATTCAAGAAAGAGATCTTGGAGTCATTGTGGCTAATTCTCTGAAAACATCCACTCAGTGTGCAGCGGCAGTCAAAAAGCTAACAGAATGCTGGGAATCATTAGAAGAGGGATAGGTAACAAGACAGAAAATACCATATTGTCTCTTTATAAATCAATGGTTCGCCCACATCTTGAATATATATTGGAATTGGAAAAAGCACAGAAAAGGGCAACAAAAAAGATTAGGAGGATGGAAAAGCTTCCTTATGAAGAGAGATTAATAAGACTAGGTATTTTCAGCTTGGAAAAGAGATGACTAAGGGGGGATAGGCTAAAGGTCTATAAAATCATGATTGGTGTGGAGAAAGTAAATAAGGAAGTGTTATTTACTTCTTATCATAACACAAAAACTAGGGGTCACCAAATGAAATTAATAGGCAGCAGGTTTAAAATGAACAAAAGGAAGTACGGTATTTCTTCACACAACACACAGTCAACCTGTGCAACTCCTTGCCAGAGGATGTTGTGAATACCACAACTATAATATGGGGTTCAAAAAAGAACTAGATAAGTTCATGGAGGATAGGTTCCATCAATGGCTTTTAGCCAGGAGAGGCAGGGATTGCTGTTTGCCAGAAGCTGGGAATGTCCAATTGGATGGATCACAGGATGATTACCTGTTCTATTTATTCCCTCTGAAGCATCTGACATTGGCCACTGTGGAAGACAGGATTCTGGGCTAGATGGACCATTGGTCTGACTCATGGCTGTTCTTATAAACCCAAGGAGATATGTGTATAGGCCACAATTTAAGCTGTCATGTTATTTTATTTGTAAAGTATGTCATTCCATTGCCAAATATAATTCAAGATGGCTGGTAGGAGGTCATGTGACCAACTAGCTTTGCACTGTCATCATCCTAGTAGCCAATACACTTTCATCATCAGCTGAGGCAGTCATATGAACTTGTGTGAAGTGAAGGAGAGAAATAAAAACAAAACCTAAGGGAAAGCTTTGTGGAGCTACAATTGAGATGGGGTGGATTCCCGCTGCCTCCTATGTCGAATTGTGCCTAACAGGCACTACAGAGTCCAGTGTGAGTGTTTGCAGAATGAGGTCCTTCCTCTACCTCTGATACATATTATAGTTTAAGTCTTGGAAAAGAAAGGAAAGCTGCATATGAGGCAGCTGGGGGAAAAAAACAGGGGTGTCAGGCAGAGAATTATCTGAACCTTTAAGCTCCTCATCTGTCCTTGCAACTCCACACAGTCCCGAACACATGTTCTCTTGTCTTCTGTAATCCCTCTTCTTGGCCTTAAGGGGTGATCCAATTTATTTGCTACTTCCAGCATCAGGGTCTTTCCTAGGCCTTCCCTCTCACTTTGATTTTAAGTGTCTTCAGGGAAGGGCTGGCAGGGTAGCACAGGCTCTCCTCATGCTGCTCCTTTTGCATGGGGAGGAGGGGTGTGAACAATCTACTCCATCCCAAAGATTCATGAAGTGCTTCCCAGGCTGGCATGAATGACCCTCATCCCCCATACCATGCCCCTGTCTTTTCCCTTTTTAGAGTCCTGTTGATTATTGGGCAGCGTGGGCCTACTCTCAACAGATAACAAAATCTAGCCCATAGTATATAACAGCTTTAAAAACAATTTAATAGGGTTGAGCCTGGCTTTTTGTTGGGGTTGTTTGTTCAGTGGAGCTAAATATAGGGCTACATTCAGACCTGGTGTAAGTGGATAAAACTTTATTTTTTTTACTAGAGTTCCAATCAGTTCCATCAGCTCTAAATTTGATCGATGTTATTCAGACAGTTTTCTTTATCTATCAGACCATGCTGTACTTTGAAAAGAAATCTCTGCATGCATGTGAAAGCATATTGACATATACTGAAGGGTTTTATGGGGCAGGGCAAACTGAACCACTAGAAATGGGAACCTGATAGTGATTTTTGTTTGTATTTCCTGTTGCAAAGTTGCAACACTGGCAAACGAACTAACCCAACACTTAGCCATTAATGAGAGAACTCTAGTAAATGACTACATGTGAAAATGATCCCATTGTTTATATTTTATATACACATAGTATGTCAGGATTTGTGCATATGCATAATAAATTATGTTATTATTCAGACTGCATCATAGATGTTATTCAATCACATTGTATTTGAATAATATTATGCAACTCGTAAAGCACAAATCACAATTAAAGTTCTCATGCACAGTATAAAAAATGGAGGTGCTTAACACATTACTAAGCTTCTTTACTAATCTTTATAAACATAAAAAATGCTTCTCAATACAATCTAATGATAACCTCATAGTCAATTAGCTTAAGAGAAAATATTTCAGTAAGAAAATAAGGTTTTTTTACTTATTAAAAAAATTACAATAAATGTTCAAAATAAAGAAATTGCATGGTAAATGATACTCCTCGCCTAAATCAGATCATTCCTTATCAGTGAACAGGAGATAGTAGTGAATATGACTTATTTTCCACACGAGTTTGCTTTTTTGACTATTTGAGCCTCTCAGCAAGAAGCCACATTGCCCCTTTTGCTATTTCTAAATAGAACTAGGCCAGCTGCCAAGTTTCGTTTTGTGACACTCATGGAAAAAATGAAATTTTGCAAGTTTCTGAATATCACGTATTTCTTGACAAATTTTGCAGTTCAAATGTTTTACCCAGTGCCACTTAATTTACCAAGATTTTGAACGTTTTTGGGATGTGACTTGTCTTTGTTCAACTCTCAGATCTGTTCAAGTCAGGAAGAGCATTACATTAAAACTGCTGGGCACAGACCATGGCCCTTTAAAGATAAATGTTCACAACTCTCTCTCTCGCTCTCTTTCCCCTTCCCCAACCACATGAAAATTTCTGGCCACCCTTGGCAAATACAAGCAAAATGATACTGCTGAAAACAGGAGGCAACATTCTCCACTGACCACCAATTTTTTGCCAACATAACTCCACTGACCTAAATAGAGATACTTCCTATTTACACCAGTGTAAATGTGTGGATAAACAGGCACTGGATCTAAAAGGTCAGATTTGGTATTTCCAGTTACTGTGAGAAACATTTTTCAAAGCACTGCTTCAGTTTTCAATTTTCGTATGTATATAGTAGAAGTGTTATAAGATGGTAACTCAAAAATGAAATGGAGGACTCAAACCACATGAAACAAACTGGTGACGAATTGTGTGTGAAGCATCTTGGAAAACATGTTGCCATTTTGTCCCCGGTCTTAATTTAAAAAAATAAATAACTGCTGCATCACACTGGAGGGAAGGAAAGCAGTGAGTGCAGTAAAGTGGCTGCCTGTCAGGGATTCTAATTGTGGGGACAAGCCCCGCCCAGCTAGTGAACTCCTTGCCATTTGCCTTGCTAAAGAGCAGGTCACAAATCATGTCAGCTATTCACAGAGGTATCAGCAAATGTCAAAATACTTTGTGTGCAGTAGCCTACAGCCCTAGTGAAGCTATCAAATAACATCCAGGGCTGGAACACTGGGTCATAATCTTATTCTGCACATGGTTGTTAGTGTGGGGGGAGCTGGAGTGTAGATATGTGAACTGGAGCTCAGGTGTCAGAAAAACCGAGAGGAGTCAGATGCTTTAATTATGTCAGAAACATTTAATTAGGGTGTTGCAAATGTGACACCAGAACACTTACACTGCGAGTGCTTATTGGTTTCACCACCAGCCTCTTCAGCCTGATTTTTTTCTGTGTTTTATTTGTTCTTGAAGTAAAGAGGTCCACACAAATGCATTCCATTTTAGAAAAATAAATTCATCTCCCTTATTGGCTTCTCATCTGAGAATGCCACCGAAGGTGTCTATTAGTACCAACTAAGGCCCTGATTTGTTCTATGTGAGCACCTTTCCATTGCAATATGGACCAATCCCAGCAAACTCATCTAACATAGACCACCCAGAAAAACAGCCAACAAGTGGGAAAAACTTTGGATCACTACCACCCTGGGCTATGTTTGAACTGGGTGACGTAGAGGTCAAAGGTTCTGCACTGTCATCCATGACAACATTTCAGTTATAACATAGCCATCAACTAAACAGGAATAAAGTCATCAGGGGGCCTTGTCAGCACGATGCTTTTTCTTGCAACCCATTACGCATCACCCCATTTCACTGATAAGTGAATAAAGGAAGTCCCTTCAAAAGCCGCATTAACTGGCTGCAAATCACAAGTCAGATTCTAACTGAAAGAAAAAAGAAATTGTGTTTTTTCCTGGTCTCCTGCTGGCTCTGTCCTTTTAGACATTTCTGGGCTGATTACTAACATCAAAAAGTGTGAGGACTAAGAATACACCTTTCATTTTGTGACAGGACAAGCTGTCAGTGGGATGAGGAAAAAGTCTCAAGGACAAGCCAGGCCTTGTTAACAACCTTATCTTGTTGCGCCAGGATGTTATGTTATGTAGAGCAGTGCTTCCTTTCCTCCCTGTAAGGGTCCTCCGCCACAGCCCCTCTGCTTTGGCCACCCTCCGGGTCATGAATGACTCCACAACCCTCTGGTTTAGCAGTCCAGTGTAGCTTATTTACTGGGCAGTCCCACCACCTTCTTACAACATACAGTTTGGCTAACTACCTCAGGAGCTTCTGCAGCCAGAGACTTTGGTCCCTTTCCATTCCCTGGATTCTCCTTCCTTCACCTGTGCCTGGATATAGCCCCCAGCTAATTAGGTGGACAGCTGTTTCTCCTTCACCAATCAGGTGCCCCTAGCCAGCTCCAATTTACCTCACTCCATTGGGACTGGCGTGACAGAGAGCTGGCTAAGGGGTTGCCGCCCAGCACTCTGTCACACTCCCATTATTATAAGGTTTTCGATTTCCCATAGACAGAACAGACAGCAGGGCCCTGATACAGGTTCAACTTCTTACTGGAAAAGGGAGCATAGGCAGGAATGGTGGTAAGGGGGTGCGTGTGGGGGCTATTTGCACCCCAACATTTGTGTTAGCCCCTGCTTAGCCACCCCTCCCAGTGCAATGTTACACAGAAATAAAGGTGGTATGGTATGGCATTGCCACCCTTATTTCTGCACTGCAGCCGCTGCTCTCCACCGGGGAGAGGCTGGTGGCACCCATGAGCATAAGGCTCATAGAACAGAGTGGGCTGGCTCTTCAAAATAGTAAATTGAACAGGAAGGATCAGAGGTGCCCTACACCAGGGTCTGAGCTGGCTTTCAGAAGTCCTTGAACAGAAGAGGCACAGTTCCATTACTGGCCCATGATGGCCCCTGCATTGAGCAACCTCTGTAGAATCCATCTGATATATATTCATTGAGTTTAAAGCCAGAAGGGATCATTGTGATCATCCAGTCTGATCTGCATAACACAGGACATAGGATTTACCTGAGTTAATTCCTGCATCAAGTCCAATAGCTGTGGATGAACTAGAGCATAAAGTTTAGAAAAACATCCAGTCTTGATTTAAAAATTGCCAGTGATAGAGAATTCTCTACAACGCTTAGTATATTGTTCCAATGGTTAATTACCTTCAGTGTTTAAAAAATTTCACCTTATTTCTAATCTAAATTTGTCTAGCTTCATCTTCCAGGTCTTGTTATCTCTTTGTCTGCTAAACTGATGAGTCTGCTATTATCAAATTTTTGTTCCCTGTGTAGGTACTTATAGGCTGTGATCATATAACCCCTTAACCTTTACTTTGATAAGATAAATAGGTGGAGTTCCTGGAGTCTCTTACTATATGGCACGTTTCCCAGTCCTTTAATCATTCCTATTAGAGATCAATGAGAAATGGTATTTCTGTCCCATGAGAGTAATGTGATTTTGAAATTTTTTCCTGCCTCAACTCTGGATGAAAAGTTGAAGTCTTAAAAATTTTCGTGACCTGTTAATCTGAGTTCTGAAACATATTTTGGATCAGTTCATTTGAAATATTTCATTTTGATAATTTCAAATCATTTTGTTACAATTTTGACTTTTTAAACCTTTTTTTTAGTATAAACATTAACTACAATTTCTAAACAAAAAGTCATTTTGAACCAAAAAATTGAAACTTTTTATTTTGAAAATATCAAAACAGGACACTGACAATTTCAGAAGGTTTTCTTTTCAAAAAAATATTTCAAATTGGGAGCTTTGTCCAGACTGAACAGTTTCAGTTTTGACTAATCAGTATTTTCCAACAAAACATTTCACCAGAAAAAATGGCCTGATTTTTAGAGGAGCTGGATGCCTGCAGCTCACTGATGCCAGTGGAATTATACTGGAATAACAGTGTTATGGAGTGGAGAATCACACTGCGTAGTTCCTAAATATTTTTTTAAAGAGTCTCTCTTGTTTTGCATGCTAATTGCAATGCAAACACAAAACACTAGAAGCGTTGATAATATATTTCTCCACAGCAAGCAACTTTATTTAAGGAAGGTGCAGATATTGAAATAGTGGTGTCACACTGTCTCTTCTTTTAAGATTTTTTCCTCGGACAGTATTTTATTCCACATGCATTTAGTCTTCAAATGCTCTCTAGCCTCATGCTCATTATTTTTCAGCTTCTTCATTTCACAGGAATCCACTGACTAGAGATGTGCCATATGAATGTTTTCTGTCTGTCTGTCAGCTCAGAATTCCTTATCATCATTCCATGTCAAAGATCCCTTTATGTCTAACAGCAGTTGCTCATTTTTTCTTATTGCTCTTCTCGCCCATCAGCAGCACTGTTATCTTTTTAACAGGAATACAGATCATATCTGTCATTTCAACCACTCTGTATTTCTTACTTCTGTTAGGATTGATGGCAGTGCTGCCATTCAGCTGCATTTCATCTGGCCCTGGCCACTGTTGGAAGTCTGGGCTAGATGGACCATTGGTCTGACCCAGTATAGCCAGTCTCACATTCTTATGTTATTCCTGCTTGCTGTATGCTCTCCAGTGCTAAGCGATTCCTGTTTGCCCCATGGATTACCAGGTCAGGCTCCTACAATCTAGGGCAGAGGTGGGTAGGAGGACTGGATAGGGAATATTTCCTAATTAATTTTAATACAGCTCTATGTGATGTAATTCAACAGTTTGATCCAAGCTGTATTATAAACCCCTGGGTCCATTTTATTTTAGTAAAGCCAGTTGAACAGTAATAAAGGGTTGGATCCAATTTTCACTGTAACTGATGGAAAGATTCCAATGACTTCACTGGGAGTTGGATTAAATGATTTTGTGTATATTTGCATGGACATACATAAGGCAGGTTTGCTATGATTAGGGGAGGGAGTTACAGTACTCATTATGGAGTCATGAGCCTTCAGACAACCTTGAACATTCAGGAATGGTTGTGACTCTCAAAAGCTTCACTATCCGTAGCATGAACAATTATTCAGCTGAAAACTTGTGCCAGAAATAAATTAACTATTAACTTAGTATTTGCTATTTTCCTATTTGAAATGTCTCAGTGAACTAATCCCAGGGCCCAGAGAAAACCACGTTACCCAGGTGACAAACCACATGACACAGCTCATGAGCAGCGAACAATTTCATCAGATGAAATTTGTATTCATTGACTACATTATGCAGATTTATGAACAATTGACATAAAGAAAAGTAGGATTGGTTCACTATCCAATGACGAGCCCTGATTTTTAGTTTAAACAGATGTAAGAAAGAGCATAATATAAGTTTCTCCATTACTGTAGACAATGGCATAGATCATACTTGACAGTACCCTTTCAGCTATCTGGATAGGTTTTAGTGGTATCATGAACTTGTCTGTCATTTTAGGCTCTGGAATTTTTCATTCTAGGCTGTAGTGTTGTATAAGGCAATCAATAGGCAAAATTGCCTCAAGGCCAGCAAGTGTCTGGTTTGGAACTGTGAGTGATGCCTCCTGCAAATAGTAATTATTTCTGCCTGTTATTTTGGCCATTAAATACACTCAGTGCAATATTCTCTGAAATCTACTTTATTAAACACATAGCACTTTACCAACCTTAAGCAAACTATGCATATTTTTTATGTTTATATCGACTTAGAAATATTAACAAGATACAGCATGATATTATTTGAAATGAGTGAAACACTGAACTATGAATATAGGGAGGGAAGGTAATCAAAATCCCACTGGGACCTCAGTTTGGGATTAAAGCTGTACAAAATGTTTGCATCTGAAACAAAGCTTACAAATATTTGGATTTTCATCAGTTCCACTTGGCTGCCAAAACTGGAATGCCTGACAGTTTGGACAGTCAAAAAAATGTTTTTCCTAACTGTCATCTGCTATTTTCCCCACCCCTCATAAAAACTGCAGAAGATCCAAAGGGCTTGTAAATCATGGAGCCCCGGTCTCAAAGAAAAGAACTTCTCTAGGTGTTCTTTGTTTCCCTTCCAATGTAGCATGTCACCTCCACACCCAAGTTTCAGTTTTCTCTTAGGACTAACTCTCCTGGCAGCCTTCCAGTCAGTAATGGTTCTGCTTTGGAACAGGGATATATCCTGCAATTCCAAAAAAATGACGGTGACTACAACCTTACAACTTGTTTGAACAAGTGCTTAGATTAAAAAAAAATAACACAATACAAAGCTCTTCTCTTCCTCCATAAAAAGATTAAAAAATGTTTCTGCAGGGAAAGCACAATATCCCCAGAAGACAGAAGAGGGTGTTGTTGGAGGTGCAAAATTTTACAAAAATATTTTTCCAATACCATTCTGAAGAAAAAGAATTCTGCCCAGGCTGTTTAACAGCATCAGAGACTTTAGGATCTCATTTCTAGTGTCATGACTATTTGGAATCAATCTTTCATTACAGGGACATTGTCAAGGTTAGTAAGCCCATAAGCTGACCCAGTCTTCCCCTCCTTCCCTTCCTTAAAATGTCTGTCTGCAGAGTACACAGTGCTTATTTATTTTAATGCCTCAAGGTGTCATCTTTTCTTTAAAAAAAATCACTATTACTAGCACAGCACTGATGAGAAGAGCTGGGGGAGAAGAATTTATTTGATGCCTCTATTTCTGTTTGCAAGTTATCCAGGAATAGACATATTTTATTTACTAGGTTGTTACTCAAAATTAATCCATCATCAAATGGTTTATGTGAACACATTTCATTCTTGGGATTCCCCCAACCTATTTGCCATGACTATGGCTACAAGTACTTGCTGTTCATAATTCACTCTTCACGTTGTGTGATTGGCTAAATTACAGGGTGTTGTTTCTGCTTCCTGACCAGATGACTCCTAAGCCTGCAAAGTCCTCCCAAGATGGCAGCACAACTACTTCTGTAGTGAAGATGTATTTATGATACTTCCTTTTCTGCAAACTTTCTCATAAACAAAAATTTGTTGACCCGATAAAAGTCATGAAATAGCACCAAACGGAACTAACAGATTTTATTGGAAGAAATGTTCATGGCTACTTTTTGTATGTGACATATTTGTCCAGGAGAAACCCTAAAAAATAAAGCAGTGAGTCTTGTGCACTGTGGGAACAAAAGCAGGAAAGAAACACATGTGGACCTGATACTCCTTTCACTAAGGTTATGCCATCCTTAGAAGTTTTTAAGTCCCAGCTTGATAAAGCCCTGGCTGGGATGATTTAGTCGGGGTTGGTCCTGCTTTGAGCAGGGGGTTGGACTAGATGACCGCCTGAGGTCCCTTCCAACCCTAATCGTCTATGATTCTATGATACACAGCAGCTGGGAGGCTGCTTCCCAGAGCAGGCTCTGGGGGGATATGCTTGCTATATATAAATATATCAGGGGGAT
>ML675604.1:69986073-70083122 GCA_007922155.1 Mesoclemmys tuberculata | reverse complement strand
ATCAGCAAAGTTATTCCCATACTCAAACTAAACCATCTCATTAAAATAGTCACTCCTATTCTAGTACCTTAATACCTGCTTTTGGAACATTTTTGGAGGTTAGCGAACTCCCAGATAATAAGTCAAGACAGTTTCTAACACAGTGGATGAAGTGATATCTCTCCTCTGCAAATGACTGTAGAGACGGACATTAATACTAGCTTTGATACAGCTGGTATCTAAAATGATTATGCTATTTAATTAAGTGATTTTGTATTAAAATGGAGGTGTTTGTTTTTACCTATATCAACTGTCTCAGTTCCTAAATTAGAAAGAGGTTTAACATTGTTGTCCCCCTGTTTTTAAAAACACAATCTGAAATGTTTGGTTTTGCAACGTATGAACTGACATGCAGGGATCCATTTAGTTTTGCATTGATGCTATTTAACTGAAGCTAATAAAAGTGGAACCTGTTTATTAGTAGTCATAATAGGTCTTGAGAGTGATTTCTATCTCAAAGCACTCTGATCACTTCGAATATAATTAATCTAATTTTCAAAGATGTCTCTGCACTTTTGTGCCCATAAAAATGCACATACAGCTGCCTGACTGATTTTTGTGCACAATTACTATAAATGCATATGGATATAGGGTAATTGTTCTTGCAAATGACCAATTACAGCTCTCTTGCTCGTGGAGATACCAGATGTGTGCCAAAAAACCAACCCCTCCCCGTCAGTAATTACACATGAAGATTAGGTGTGCAGTTGCACACAACGTTAAAAATCAGTCATAAAGGATTGCTTCAACTCCCTTTGAAGTGAGTAGCAAAATTTCCACTGATTTAAATAATAATAAGAGGAGGCCCTTAATCTAATAAAAAATTCTTATGAGTTTTCATAAGCTTTTTATACAAGATTATATTTCACTTGCATTTCAAGTATATTTTGACCCTACGCCCACTGATAAGGCTCTGTGTCCAGCTGGAAGAACTAAGAGACCTCTATTCTGCATCCCCAGTTGCTGTCACTCAGTTTAACCAGCTCTAACTGAAAATACTATTTCAGTCCAGAATCAGCTAGATACCAAAATATCCTAATATCCTGGCCAAATATTGCCCAGTCTCAAATTTCACCTTTCAGCAAAAGAGCATTCAAAAGTAGGTGACAGGCCAACTCCAACATCTGACATTTTCTGGTTATCCTCACCCATCCATTCAGGACCAGACAGGGTGATGGCCATGAGTAAACATTGTGTGTCCTTCATGGCAATGGACAGAAGCTAGTCACCTCTGCTGATTGTGCTCCATCTTCCGATCACCTTGGATATAGTGAATCACAAGACTGTCGAACTTGGCAGAGGTGGATGAAATTTCATTAGAGTGATTCTGCGCCATTCTTTCAGATCATTCCCAGAAGGTGGTTATGGGTAGCCGTTTCTTCTACTTGAAGGGAGATCAGCTGTGAAACACCTTACAGCTCAATCATGTTGCCTCATCACCAGTTCAACACAAATATGAAGTCCTTGAAGATTGCATGATACAATAGGGTCTACACTATCATCAGTAAACTGATTATGATTAGCTCTTTGGCTCCATTTCCACCTGACCCAGACCCCCTGGATATGACACTTAACCAATATCTACAGAAATTGAGATTTGGGTGAAAGGCAGCTTCCTGTAAGTCAACGCAGGCAGGACAGAGATGATGCAGATCAGCAAAGATAAACACTTGTGGACCTGGCAACATCAATAATTCTTTCATCAGCTGAGGCCATCTGTCTAACTACTGTCAATATGATCCACAGTCTTTGAATGTTATTCCAATCATTGCTGCTCAGACTGTAGAATTAATCAGAAGAACTTTGTTTCATCCATGGCCAGCAAAGAATCTTTGCCCATTTCTCTCACATCTCAACTTTGTCCTTTAGACTGGGATCCATGAAGGGACTTAGGCATTGCAGTGCTGAGCATCACGGTGCTTAGAAAATCCAGGAGCAACGCTGCCATCCATAAAGCAGTGCTAGGTGCCTAGGCTTACTTTACAATGAATGTGGAGAGACAGGTGCCTCAGAATGATATCCACAAAAGCCAGCGTGCAAGGCAGGGAGCTGCCTCAGCTAGACAATAGGAGATGCCAAGGTGAGGGGTGTGTTCTAAGCTCCTCCCCTCTCTCAGATAAAGGTGCCTACATCCAAGATACAGGGAGGTGCCTCGTTGTGATTAGTGATCCACCCAGTGCCTTGAGTCAGGCATTTCTTGCAGGGAATGAGTTAAGCACCTGCCTCACTCCATACAGAGTGGCTGGAGGAGGACCCCATATTATAATTTGTTGGGATCCCTCAGTCTCGCCTGTTAAAACTGTTCCACTGTGGCTAAATAATGAAAGTGTGATTGAAACAGGGGGACTGGACCTAGGGTCTACTATCTCCCAGATGGTTCCCTAGCCACTGGGTTACAGAATCATTCTCTCTCTTTCTCTCCAACTATTAAAATATTTATTCTCAGTGGAACAGTCCCTGGGCCAGACACAGAGAGGTTAGAAATGGTTCTGTAGCCATGGGGTTAGACCACCCCCTGAGGAGAAAGGAGATCCTGGGTCCATTCCTCCTGCTCCAACTACTCTCTCATTATTTAGCCACAGCAGTACAGTTTAACAGGAGAGACTGAGGGATCCCCACATCAGAATATGCCATAGCCAATGTTTAGGACACTCATGTAAGAGTGGAAGATCCCTGTTCAGATCCCTTCAGCTCATCAAGTAGGGGACATGGGGGGAATTGAACTTGGGTCTCCCACATCCTACATGAATGTATTAGCCACTGGCTAAAAATCCTCTTCAGTTTTGAATGGGACCCAATCCAGAAGTACCTACTGGATTGGATTCCACATGCAACTTGGGCAGATGAATGCATCTTCCCCTGGTCTGTGGATCAGTCTGGGGCTTATAGGTGAGATAGGTGCCTGGACACCTAGAATGAGGTGGCAACGTGTGTGCCCAAAGGCAGAAAAATAGTCCCTAGGGAACTTTTACTCCAAAAATCTTAGGCACCAAATGAGTTTAGGCATTTACAGCATTTGGCAGGAGTTTTGTGATTTGCAGAAAAACCAAAATTGGGACTTCGACACCTGAGACAGGGACTTATGGACCTAAGTCTGAGGTTTAGATGCCTGAGTACTTTTATGGATCTCACCCTTTGCTACCACTAGACTTGCACAAAGCTGTACTTTGAACTAACTGTGCAGAACACTCAGAATCTTAGGACAGGTCTAAAAGCATCTGACCACCTGCTTAGTGAATTAAGCCAATGGGAGGAATCATATTCTACAAATCGTGTAAAGGGCCTAAGGCTGCTATTCCAACACAAGCTACTCCAGCCCAGGCTTTTCAGCCCTCTGTCTTAGACCAGGAAAATCACTAGTCAGACTCTGCTCTATACCTCCTTCATAAGGCTTGAACACATCAGTAGGCAGGCTTTATTCATGAAAAGGGAATATGGAATGCATAGAATCAGCAAAAGAAGTTTGGTTTAGTGTAGATGAAAGTAACATAGGAAGTTTCCATGGTTTAACACACACACGCATACCCACATGCTCACGTGTCATTGGAAATTCCCTTTAAGTTACACCCAACTATTGAATAAGTTATTAGTAGAAACTGTATCATCATCTTATATTCTGAAATCCTTTGACTATCTAAAACAAAGACAAACATTTTGTGGCAAAGTATACTCTACTACACTGGATTCATTAAATGCTAGTAATTTTAGCTCAGTTTAAAACATCTGAGCCCTTCACTAGAGCAAGGGCATAGCATAAATCAACAAAGCAAGTTTCTAATAGAATTTGGCCTTGGGAAATTCTTCTACATATTTTTCTGGATGATATTATTGTTTCTAGGGAGCTTATCTACTATCTTGCTGGGCACACCTATCCACTTTAATAAAGTGCCTAAAATATTGTAATAAACACACAGCTTATATCAATAGCATCAGATTTCCCCACATAGTGCTGGCGTGTGGTTTAATTAGATGAAAGGATTACAGGAAAAGTTTTTGTCATAATGATTTTTTTAAAGGCAAAGCATAGATCAAAGTTCATAGCTGCCAAATATACAACTTTCAAAATGAGCTCAAGTGCTGCTATTAATCATGGCTGCTGGGGGATTTGATGACAAAGATTATGCTGCTGTAAAGGATACTGCTGTGCATCAGATTCTTGTAACTGTCATCAAATACTTTGCCAACCATTAACAGGTCAGGAAAGTTGTCCAATACTTACTGCAGGTGGCTCTGTCACTAAATTTGGTTAGAAAGTCTATGCAACAGTGAATAATAGCTAAGAACAACATCCTGGGCAGGGCTTCTGAAACTTTTTCACAGTGTGGACCATGGCTTAGAGAGTCCCCTCCTCTCCCATTTGTGACTATGCAGATCATCTCCTCCCTGTTCATAATCACTTAATATTTCTGTCGGCAGCTACAGCAATT
Organism: Mesoclemmys tuberculata; assembly: GCA_007922155.1. NCBI lineage: Eukaryota > Metazoa > Chordata > Testudines > Chelidae > Mesoclemmys > Mesoclemmys tuberculata. The sequence continues at coordinate 70,078,656 of ML675604.1, read as the reverse complement.
GCTTACATGGGAACATAATATTAGGAAAATATTTAATGTATTTTAATGCAGCTTAACAGCAGGAAACAATGAGGTGAGCCAGAGTCATGTGACCAGCCAGCTCTCTCTGACCCACCCGCAAGTGCTCTGTGGTGGGTCACCACGAGCCCTTATGCTACACTTTGAGAATTGTTAACCTAGAGACCTGTAAACCGATGCTGCTGCTATTTCATATGGAATGTGAGAATAGTGCACTTTTGAAATAGGGATCATGCATAGTTTAACCCACAAAACAGCCTAAACAAATACCAGAGTTTCTATCTAGCTGTCAGTGGAAAGTAGATGTGAATGACACAATATGGTACAATAAACAACTAAGGATTCAAACCATACTCTCAGATGGGAACACTCATCAACCACTGGGGGAGTTTACATCTGGGTCCAAACTTCACAGCTGTTGACAGCTATCAAAGGAGCTTGTTCATATAATGGGTTGAACCAAAACTCTCTACCTGAACATCCTGGAACTTCAGGAAAGTGTGAAGATACATTGGGATGTAAATTATTCAATTCAGATCCATCTTTACTAACAATATCTTTAATAGATCAACAACATAGATTTTAAATGGTATACTAAATTCTAGATCACTGCAAGTGTTTCAGTGATTAATTTACCAGCTAATGACCATTCATTCTGCAGGTCACTTCTCTTCCTTGCACCATAACTCCTATTGCTTGAGTTCTTAAAATATTTAATTCAGCAGAACATGAGGAAGTGCTCTACCAGACAGTGATATATTTTTAATAATGATCATAGTGACAGCATAAACATTATATGTAACATGAAAAACATTATAGCATTGATAACATACATTATTTTAATATATTAATAAACAAAAACATATATTATAACATTATATTACCACATTATAACCGCTAGCTAAAGCTGTTTATTCTCTACTTATACTAGAATTTCATTTATATACTCTTTAATTAAACATTGTTTTCACATGCTTCTAACTTCCTGAAAAACTCTTTTGGGATCAAAGCTTTCAGTATTAGATCTCAGCCTACAGGCAATTCTATTTTTCAGAAAGTTTGACGAAATCCGCTCATCCTTTTTTGACCTATAGTAAAGTGAAAATAAATGCTTTCTTAGATGAACCTCCTCCATGCACATATTTGTTTATCACCATCACAAAAATGACTAGACTGTATGGGGAAAAGTTCCAAGTTTGGCATATAACTAGTCCTCACTGAGAAAGACTCTCCTACCAAAGGTTTGGGTACTATTCATAAATCTGCTAAGATTTATGAAATCATTGCCATCTCCTAGAGCTAGATACTGACATACACTCACTTGTAGCACAAGAAGCTGCCCTAATTAGCACATCCCTAATGAGCATGGACTCCTTAATCTGGAGAATGCCCATTGCCTTAACAGTGAGGTATTTATTGCAAGTTTTGTAATTGTCAAACACAACTACCCACCAATAGCTGCATTAAAGAACTGCTGCTGCTGTCTATAGAAACACTAATATTTTCAAGGAATAACAAGGTGACAAACTTTAAAAACAACATAAGAAATATCAAATCAAACAAAAAAGTCATACCAACCGTGCTCTCTCTAGTTCTCTGATGCTCAGGAGGGGTTTGATTTTGCACTCACAGAAGCCAATAGCAAAGTTCTCATTGACTTCACTGGGGTGAGAGCAGACTTATAATGGCACACTTCCAAGGGAAGCAAATTCCTGAATTGGGAGCCCTCACATAAATGCCTTCCTTCTGGTCCTTACACTTAAAGAGTTCAACTGAGGCATTTTTCTTCATGACAAATATATTACACACAGTAAAGGGATAGTTTGGGGGGGGGGTTCCATTAGGTTAGTAGAAAATATTGCCTTAGGAACAGAAAAAATGCCTTTTTTTTTAAAAATTTTCTCCTTAAAATAAAAAAAAAGCAGTGAAAATCTTACCTGGACAGGTCTTTGAAATGAAATGTAAGTGCAGCATCCATTGGCAATTCTGATGATAGTCTATCCTTTTTCAGCGTGAGCAAGATTCTGGTTTGAAAACTGCACCTATAAGGTTTTTTTTAAAAAAATGTGGCTGTATAAACTATGCATAGCATCCATCTAAGAAGCACTGCACCCCAATTCTGGCCAAAAGAATGCTCCTGCTGAAAGCAATACAACCACAGCTGACACATACTAAAGGCGCTTAGCAGAAAGGGGCACAAGTTAGGTTTATCAGCTGTAGTACCCCTAAAAAACAACTGGTGCAACCCACATTGAAGTCAATGGCAAAACACCATTGAGGCCAGGATTTCACTTCACATGCATTAAGCTTATCCATGTTTCTGTATCCTACACCCAAGTAAAACACTCTACTCCAGAGATAAACTAAGTTACTTTTAGGAACCCTTAGGTCATGTTTTGTCCCTCTCTACCATCCATTGTTGCTCAAAATGCTTATCATTTTGGTTTGTGGACTCCTCAGAAGGAGGAAGGGAAACATATATTTAGACAGTGACTACCAAATCATAGGTACTACCACAATATAAGAAATAGACTATTTAAAATAATGTGTATGCCAGGTTCCTTAGGTTCTATTTGCCTTTCTGCCCCCGTTCTTCCAGAGCCTCCTGCTGAGGAAGTGAAGCCCAGCTGTGTGTGTTAAAGCCGGTGCATAATTTCTAACTGTTAAAAAGAGTCATCAAGGGAAAAACATACCTAGGTGTGCAGACACGGGAGGGTTTTGTGTGCATCCTTTTCACAGTAATTCAAACTGAAGTACAAATAGACTAAGGCCAACATTTTTTAAGCTCGAGCGTGTATAATTAAGCAAATAAATGCATCATTTTAGGTACTTAACTCTGAACATTTCAGCCTGCCACTTGATACAGCCCACAAAAGGGAGTCTGTATCAGAGATGGGATTAGACTGAGGCCCGGTCTACACTTACCTTCGGGATTTGGCGGCAGTCGACGGGAGATACGCAGGTGACATAAATCACTTGCGTATCTCCCGTCGACTTCATGGCAACCTCTTCCACGCGCCAGCCACACTGCGCTGCGCCACTCACTGGGGTGGTTTTCCTGCATCGCTTGCTGGATCGACTGAGTGGGTCTACACAGACCGCTCAGTCGATCCAGAGCAATTGATCTGACAGTGGCAAATTTGCTGCCGTTAGTGTAGTCCCAGCCTGAGGTAAAATTTTCCAAAGTGAGTGAATCACTTAGGGATGGGAGTCACCAAGATATTTAGGAACTTAACACCCATCAAACACTTTTGTGAATCCCATCCTTAGGAGCCTAAGTCTCATTTTCTCAAGTTACCTAGGCACCTGGGAGGCTAACTTTCATTTAAAGATCATTGAACTTCAGTCATTCAGGCTCAGATCTTTAAAAAAAACAAAAAGTGCATTTAGGCTCCTTACTTCTATTGACTCTAAAAGAGAGGCAAGTTGTTGAGGTAATATCTTTTTTTTTGGGGGGGGGGGGAACCAATTTCTTTTGGTGAGAGAGACAAGCTTTCAAACTTACACAGAGCTCGTCTTCAAGTCTGTGTAAGCTTGTCTCTCTCTCACCCAGAGAAGATGGTCCAATAAAAGATATGACCTCACCCATCTCATCTCTCTAATACCCTGGGACCAACATGACTACAACAACACTTCATACTTCAATTTCAGTGGAAATTAAGAGCCTAAATACCTTTGTGGATCTGGGCCTTATGCACTTTTCAAAAGTTTACCCCTTATTTAGGCCCCTAAACCACACTGCCACTCTTTGTAGCCAAAGGTCATGCTAGCTGTTCAGAGGAGTAGCTGGCTCAGCTGCAGGATGTTAGCTGATAGGCAGCTTATTCTATCCAGGATCAGCTGTAGTAGCCTGGGAAGTTCTGACCCCTACAGCTGTGAACTTGATCTGGTGTCTTCCCACATCTCAAAAGACTGATGGATAGGAGGAAACTGTGAGTATCCTTTGATCAGTGACAAGCTTTCAACCTTCATGGTCAGTTTGCATAGATTGATATTTTACTACATAATCTTTACAAGGAAAGAGCTAGAAACTTATTTTTATATTAAGGCCTAGATTCTTGTCCCTTGGATCAAGTGGGCACAGGCTTCACATTTAGCGTGGCTTCAAGGCATCCCTCATCTAGACCCAAATCTTGCAAGGAAAAGAGCATATTAGGAAGATTTAAGTTTTCAGTTGCCAGATTCCACTAGTTCCAGGGTCCTCAGGGCTAGTCTCTCCTAAGTATTTTTAAAGGCACTTCTGTAGCCAGGAGTCACTAAGTGGACCAAAAGCTGACCACCTAAGATTTATTCTTGTTGGTTAATGCATTTTCCTTCTTATTGTGTTAATTTGTTTAATAACATTGGTAAAACTATTTAAACCAGGCTGTGGAGATTTTATTCACCAGTCACTCAATGACAGCCTCAAGGAACACTTTTTAGAAGAGCATATCATCTCATTGTGGCATGATAATGTTTTGAATTACTTGCATAACTGATGAATGTGATTGAAAACAAAGCAGGACAGGTATGTTGATCTAGCACTGAACAGATTAAATAAATTACCATATAGTCAACTTTGTGACACATACATAGAAAAATATTGTACCTGAGCCTTCATGTGAATAAATTAAGAGCCCAGCTGGCAAGCCAATACATTTTGTCAACAAAGTTTAAAAGGCAGTCTAAAAAGACTAGCCATTCTCACTCAGTTACACTTATTTAATTGAAATGCATACTTGGACTCCAAACTAAACCTAAATAAGCATGCTCTAACACTTTGAGAGAATATTCAGAAGAGCAGAATGACAAATTCTTTTAATATCCAAGTTGCTACATAAATCAATAAAGCAAGTTATTCTGCAGTGTTTTAAAAAAATACCACACTCCTATAATATAAAGAGCAATTAGTCCACTATATTTACATGAAAACTTTAATATGGTTATAAAATCTCAAGGCTCTTTCTAGTGATGAAAGAAGTTTGCACTGATGAATTGCTCATTGATCTAATTTACTGGAATTAACTCCAACATCATGAGTTAATTCCTTCCTCCTCTACTTGAAATGAAGAGTTAAATTCTAAAACATGGGGACTGGTTCTGCAATTCTTATTGGGGAAATATTTTTATTATAATTAATATAAATTTTCCATTCATGTACTGCCAGATCTGGTCCACTTATGATTGAGCCCTTCAGGACTGATTCTCTGTTTCATCTTCGATAGTCGTTTACAACAGTGCAAAGTGCCCTGTAAAACACCACCATTCTGATTTGGTAGCATTTTGCACCCACTTTGCACAAAATGGTACCACTATGCACAAAAGTATTTTCAAATGTGTTTGTTTGCATGCCTACTGATTAGCAGCATGGTACAACTATTTGATTAAGGTCATTTTTAAAGCCTTTGAAATCAAAGGATTTGCATTTAGAATATGCAAAACAAACCTTGCGGCTAAAGTGAGAGCATGGAGATAAATTTTGCAGGGTACTAAAGTTCTCACTGAAGCACTTGTAGCAAGCAAATGTTAATTTCCTGGATTTGGTTGATAAAGAGAGGCCGAGTTCATCCCATCACCACATCTCAGGTATGTAGAATTAACAGGGCACTGACACTGGCCAGTCAGCCTTGCAAGCCACTCATGCTTGTGTTCCAAAATAAAAACCTCACTGTTCTGCTATCACTATCAAATCTTCATGTGCTCAACATTTGTCATGGCTTTCACCTTCATATGACAAGGGGGCTTTACAGCAGCTAGTTAAATTTAAACACACAAGAAATGTCTGCTAGTTGAATGCGCCCAACTTGTGGTATAAGTCTGTGGACATTAGGGCTCTCCCATGGTAAATTCCTTTGTTTTTGTTCAAGTTGTGGACAACCCTCCCCTAAAAACCTTACATTTCCAAATGTAATAAGAAGTGTTTAGATACACACTTTAATATAATTTCTGTGGCATTTTCATAAAATACAGATATATAATTACAGATATAATGCATATATAGCATTTACTATATTGATAAAAGGCTAGTCTTTACCATGACACACCAATAACTATTTACAATTTGAATTTTAAGGAAGAAATGTTTCAAGCAATATTGTGAGGTTATAAGATAAAAATAACTTGAAGAGAAAGCAACCAGTAAATAGTACTGAAAAATTCCCAAACAGATTACAATGCAAATATTATTTCCACACACATACACACACACAATCCTGCGATCCTTATTACAGGAGTTTCTCCGGGTAAAGTCTTGCAGGATTTCACACACCAGTCCCTCTTCCCCGCAGCCCCATTAAGATGACACATACTGTCTGGAGAATTTTCCTGCTTCTCTCTTTAAAATATAAAGTACATAGAGCATTGCATCCATTTAAAGCTTTGCATAATGGCAGGATTTCAAATCTTATGTTAGGACAGGGACTGCTGTACACAAGTGTCTTGCAGATTAAATTGTCATAGCTCCATTGACTTCACATTTGTTGAAGATCTGTCCCTTGCCAACTGTATTTTCCAGGCATTTTACAACTCTGTATTTGCTTATTTGTTTATTTTAGTGTGAACTTTAAAGACAAAGCGTGGAAGAGAGGGAGAAAAAAGACAGCATTGTACTGCTATTGTTCTTTACTAGAGGATCTGTCCAAAAGGACTTGGGTAAATTGAATTCCAAAGCTAGAGATGGGCTTACACCAACCCCCACAATCTATTTAAGGTATTTAGTTGGCCTCCATTAGTGTGGTACCAGAGCACCTCACAGTCTTGAATCATATTTATTCTCACAACTCCCTGATGAGGTAGGGAAGTGCTATTATCCCATTTTATATATGGGAAACTGAGGCACAGAGAGGCTAAGGGCTGGATTTTTAAAGGTATTTAGGTGTCTAGTGGGATTTCCAAAAGCATCTGTTAAGTGCTTAGATGCTTTTGAAAATCCCACTATACACCGAAATACCTTTAAAAACCCGGCCTTAAGTGACTTGCCCAAGGTTACACAGAATGTCTGTAACAAAGGCAAAGGAAACTGAACTCAGGACTCCTCACTTCCAGGCAAGCATCCTACAACACCTTGCTATCCGAGCTTTAGAGCCCAGCTCTGCAGGTCAGCTCCCTCTTTAACTATGTATATTTCTTCCCCTTACTGGGCATCCCCAATGAAAACATATTAGCTATAATCAGTACTTCTTAAAATGTGAGCAGCTAAGTTATTGCTAGAAAACAGACAATGGCCCTGAGAAATGCAATGAGCTATATTTATTGAAATCTAAAACCATAACACTAAGGCCTTGTTTTCATTTATACTATGTCATTTTATGCTGCTTTAGCCCTCAAGAGTCTTTCAGTTACATTTGCACTCATGGTAGGTGACTTTATACAACCAGAATGGTAGACAAAAATGAGGCACTCAATCTTTAAAGATTAAAATCGTTTTCATAGTTTGTAAGGTCTAAAATCTGACAAGTGCATAGATGAGAATGCATCTCTAAACATGCCACTGAGCAACCATATTGATTGTGACTGGGATGCACAGGTGTAAATAAGGGCAGAAGTTTGCCAATAATCTTCCCTTTGTGACATAAATGCACCTCATTTCACTGTAAACCATGGAATCTTGCTAGAAATGGATTTAGGCCTCTGTACGTACAGACCAGCTAAAACCAACTAGGGGAAATGAACTGTTGAAATTCCATGGAGAAAAGTGTTTGTGAAACAAAGCAGTAGTGACCAAAAGGAACAAGAAGGAAAGAAGACTCCCACTGGGATGGAAATGATAGGCTGTAGGTGCCATGCTAAAAACCTTAAGCATAGTACTGTGGAGGTCGTCTATAGCTATCTTGTTCCAAATTCCTCCTTATTAAATGGGTGTCTGCTCCCAGTGCATCTGCTCCCAGTAGCATCCATGTAACTAAAGGCAGAAATTTGGTCTAAATTGGGCCTAAGTACCACCACAGACAATATCTTTGTTAGGATTCTAGGGCAGGAGGAATATTTGCCCACTGGAAGGGTAAAATTGATAATGGAATTTCTCAGCCTGTTACCTTAACTTAATGGGAAACCTTTTAAAAGACTTAAACTTGCATTTTCTTTTAAAATAAACAAACAAACAAATATATGTTAAAATATTCTATTCTCCAGCAAAAAAAAAATTAAAATAAAGAATTTCTATAGAAAACACTTATGGAAAAAAAGTATCATGTCTTTTCTCTTGACAAAAATGAATCTCTGAAAAAATTCACTCTGCACAGAAGAAGACAAGCTGCTCTTTTTGCTGCTTGTTTTAGATTACTCTTATCACCACCATTCGCATTTGCATTATTTGTTTTTAAATGATGTGACATCATTAGGTGAATCTAGACTAACAAAGAAATATCCTAGTAGGAATGCCACATCACTGACAGGCTAGAAACAGCATAGTGTGAGAAGGAAAGCAATTATTTCCATTTACTTTGTAGATAATCCATTGCTAGCCTTCTATTTTAGACTGTACTCAGCATGCTTAACACTTGAAGTCCAAATAACTATTGTATCTCTTATAACACAGAAGAAAATTGTACTGTGTGTTTGCTGCATCAGCTCAGCACTGGATGAACATTGCAGGAAAATTTGCTGCTTCTGTAGGAAATGTGTTTTGTTAGTATTGTTTAATTCAGACCCAAGTGTCATTTCATTCTTTAAAGGGGTAAGAAAAGGGGAGGGGGAAAGGGGAGGAAGTCCTGCTTAATTTGTTGCATATGTTCCAATGTGTTATACAACTAAGTGTACTACACCAGAAAACTAAATGGACTATGCAGCAACAAAGTCCGCAGAACTCAAAACAGAAAACAATCTGGCCATGAGCAAGTCAAAAGACTCCGTGAAACTTCCTCTTGTATTATATATACATTTTATAAGCTACATTGTGTCCTTTCATATTCCGAAAAGAAATACATCGTAGACACCAAACATACTGTACTTTTACTTAAAAGGCTTCATCAAACCATATGTGCAGACACTTGAGATGATGACAGTGTTAAGCTTCCTAGGGTCCTAGAGTCAAAGAAATTCTGCTGCCCCCCACTGCTAAGTAAGTGAACTCCTTCCACAGGGGGCAACATCTGCCGATCAGTCATGGTTCCACTTGGGGAGGACCCCAAGAAACTTCCTTGGGAAGAAACAATTTTCTCAGGACTGGCAGCTAGTTTGGGGGATGTGGAAAAGTTATATCCATACAAAGCACAAGGACTGTGTAGTCTAAATGTATTGTAAGAGCCTTGGTGGCTTTGATTAGTGGTAAAGGCATTGCTTGATGGGGATGGCATGATGTACTGAAGCTGTGGAGACATCCCTGAAATCTGCATAGATAAACCAGTCTGTGGGCAGCTGAATGCATCACCATCATTGCCTGTCATGGACATGTTCACAGTTGTGCTACTTGACACACCCACATAAGAAGGAGTCCTTGGGGGTGCAAAGGTCTCACTGGTTTGGTTTGTGAGCCTGTTGTAAGTTTCAGCCAGAGAAGTGCTGTATCTGTTAAGGGTTAAGCCTGAGCGGGCACAAGCTGTATAGTCAGCTGGAGCAAGGCTACAGAGCTGGCTAGTGTTGGGACCCAGGTGGAAGGCAGGAGAAGAGCAAGGGGACCCAGGTAAGAGGTGAGGATGGGTAGATGGAACTCCATTGCCAGATCCCTGGAGTAAAGTAGAGGAGCCTGCGTTTCCTGGAAGAGAATTTTAAAACATAAATAGCATACTGGAAAAGGTTAACGTCTTAGACTGCGTTTGATCAGCAATTAAAACCTGGTCTCTCCTGTTACTAATCTCTAGCCCAATCAGTTTGGTACAAAGATTTTGGGTAAATAATATAAATATCAACTCTTCAAAAAACCCTATCCAAATATGGAGAACAGGCTGGGGCTGTGCAACCTTCCATACACCGAAGATTACATAAAGGTTTATTGTCCTGTCACACTGTTTACAGTTATTTTAGTAGACACTGGAAACAGATTGTCAGGGTTTAGGCTAGGGTGTTGCAAACTTCAATTTAAAATGTATCTTAATTCAAAATTAGTCCCTAGTAGAGTTTCCCCGGGATTATTTATAACTGGCCTGCCCTTTGGAGTACATTTATAACCTACTGCTCAGCGTGTGTTACACATTCCCCTCTGTGTTTGATCTGCAGAGAATATGTGTCTGCTACAGCGAGGGAGCTAGTCCTTTAGCTTCAAATGTAGAGGCTCAAGTGTTGAAACAGTTCCATGAAAATCAAGGCAGAACAGTCTGAAGTATTTCCTGATTCTTAAATCCCAATCATACAGAGATGTATATTCATGTCTGTACTGTAAGTCTGTTATTTCTGAACTAGGTGGGAAAATGAGTTTAAAAAATTGCACTACTTAATACAACCCAAGAGAGCTCTCAAGACTCTGAAAGTCTCCCTACCTGCAGGGGAGCTTAGAGGGTATATTTCCCTCAGAAATGACCACATAAAGCTGATTTTGGCTTTCCATAGTTACCTAAGCCAATGGCCCTTAGATGGGAGGACTCTACTGCACTCAAGAGGCATTTATGGCAAATGGCCAGCTTGGGGGTGATGTAAAGAGACACAAAGCAATTTTTTCCCAGCACATTAAGGTAGACGAGTAAAAATACGAGGTTATCAGTGAACCTTGTCTGCCTCCTCTTGTTCTGCCTGCAGTCCATTGTATCGACTACCATCAGACACTCAAAATCCCCATTTAAAATGTACCTATTTTTCTCTTAGGCTGTATCAATGTGCCCCCCATGTGGAAACAAGGTCTAAAAGTCAAGATGTCATTCAGCAAAAGGAAAGTCTCAGCTCTATAATGGAGACACCAGCCAAGGAAACTGAGGGGTTAGAGCTAAGATTGTGCCAGGGACCTGGCTCCCATTCTCACATGTGTGAACAGCAGTTGTAACTTCCACAGCCAGTGTGACCCCAGACAAGGGGAGAGAGGACCCAGAACTGTGGGTTTTAATGTGTGGGAAGCAGGAAGTTTATTAATATGAGCGCCCTGCTCTCAAAACAGAACTGTTGCTTAAAAGTAAATAGGTAGAGTTGATCTGCCTCGTGGAGAGATTAGCCTTCTAGGCAAATAGCATAAACTGCCTTTGGGGGCTTATGTGCTGAAGTATCTCCATAGTATGAAGTCAGCTTTCTATTGCAAGTCTTTTCACATACACACACCCCTCTAGCCTTGCCAAAACTCAGCCAACCCACCGGAACTTTCACATCTATGATATTATGTCAGCATAGAATCATTCTGGAGAGTTTCAGAGGGGTAGCCGTGTTAGTCATGCATCTGATGAAGTGGGTTGCAGCCCATGAAAGCTCATGCCTCCAGAAATGTGTTAGTCTTTAAAATGCTACAGGACTCTCGTTGTTTTTTCTGGAAAGTTTGAGGCATATAAAACTGTATGTTTTAGAAATACAAGAATTTTTTTAAAAATGGAAGATGATCTCACTTCTTGAACACTTACCTGGCCTTTTTTAGCTTTGTGTAACTCAAAATGGCTTGGCATAGAAATTCCAGTTTTGTGTTTGGCCATGGCAAGGATTGGTGCCTGTGACTGTTTCTCAGAAGGTCGGAGAGGAAAGAGGCTAATTATTAAAAGTAGTTTCTATGTGTACTATGGACTCTGAGGATTTCTTGAATGCTTCATGATGTGGATGAGACTGCCACAAAGGTTGGGGGAAGGGGCACAATTGCAATCAGGCAAGCACATGGCGTCTGTGGGAAGGTACCAAACGCAGCAAAAGAGGTTTGGTTTGGGTGCGGAGGGGATGAGACATACAGTTGAACACACACAGAGATGGTTTGGGGAGAAGAGACTCAAGCCCAGAGAGTTCTCTAGAGACTGATGCCTCTGCTCAAGAAGTTCTACTTCATGTGCCCCTCCTTCACATAGCTCTCCCAACCAGGGAAGAAGTTGGAGGCAGGGAATCATGAAAAGGGGTGTGGCCTAGATAGCAGGACAGAGAGCCACATGAAGAGAGAGAGTCTCCATCTCTTTGCAAAGTCTTCTGGAGTCTCTCGTAAACATCACAGGGACTCCTTGCTGAGCAGTTCTTATGTTTTTTTCAAAATCTGAGGTGTTTCTCCAAGATAAAACTGGAGTTAAATATGCTAATATCTATGAAATTATTAAGCACCGTCCCCCACCCACGCTTTTTTTAAAGAAAACTAAAACCACATGTATTAGAGAGTGAAAATGCATGGTGAAAGTCACCTATAAACTAACTATCCCTGAATCTCTGCCCAAGAGCAGTCAAAGGCCAAGAGACCATCCTGTCTTTAAGAACTCACATCTTCAGCTTCATTAGAGACATTAAAACCAAGAGCTGACTTAACTTGACCACCTTACTCTCGTAGAAAAACTAAATATCTATTACAGCAACATTTAAACTGAAGTACCCTCCCTAGACTGCACTATCACAAGCTACACCTGCCTACTTTTTAATTAATGTCCTTCTGCAGTCATTGGAAAGAGTCAGCTTTCTACATCTTTTCTTCAAAGGGGACCACACTCAGGACAATTCTCCAGACATATGGAATTTTAAATGCAAATATTATGAGACTGTAAGATATACAGCTACAAACCTCATAAGGGCTGAACCAAAAGACTGAAAACTTATACAGAGATAGTGGGAAGACATGCACAGCACAGACACTTAGAGCACAGACACACAAAAGTAGATAGCTACAAAATACAGCCTTTAAAGTCTCTATCTAAACTTCATATAGCAAAAGTCCTTCACCAGAATATATCCATTTTACAAATAAGGTGTAACAGCTGCACACAAAACAAAGTGGAATGGAGAAAACTTAAAATAATTTGGGTGAACTTTATTATGCACTTCCATATTTATTTTAAATGTAGTCTTTATTTTGAAATTTCTGGCTAACATTTGTGGGTTTATTTGAGAGAATCACAGTGTTTCTCTTAGGGCTCCCCCACTTCTTAAAATGTTCCCAACTTCAGCTTGGGTTGCTGTTGTTGTTTTAAGGGGGAGGTTGATTGGGGTTTTTCTGTGTTTAGTAATATGAATATTAGTCTTGATTTATGGATTTGGTATTTTTAAAGGCTTACTCTTTGGTGAAAAGCAAATTAAGTACTGGAAAAAATGTTCAAGTTAATGCATAGCTTCATCAATAATAGTGTATGACTCCCTATTTATGATTACTGGAATAATGTTGTAGAATAGTAAATTTACTAAACAATTCTGTACTGGAAGTTATAATAATAGATCTCTTTTGTCCTATTCCCTGCAAATATGGTTAAATTAGCTTTCTATATTTGAAAATAAAAAGCCACCATCTGCATTTGGATTTAAGCTTAGTTTTTCTGTAAAAAATACACAAATCTAGTTTTTCATAAGGAGCGGTAGCACAATTTTATCTTTAGACATTTTGTTTTTTCAGGACTACAAATAAGATTATTACCTTGTTTGGGGATCCCAGGTATATCTTCAAATGTAAGTGTCCTCAATGAAGGTCTCCAGAATGCATAGGATTCTACTAAAGCTTCCAGTCCCATTCTAAATAGAACAAAAAGACCACTATGTGAGAAAAATTATTTGTATTTATGCTGTCACTTTTTTTAGTTAGTTCATAACTCAGTCTCACCCACACACTAATGTTTCAGGAGAAAAACATTTTTAAAACAATGTTTCTCAGACTCTGGTCCATGGAGCACCAGTTATCTGCAGTGAACATGCAGATGGTCACTTTGAGCTGGCTGGTCCCATAGTGCTGGCTCTTCTTCTTGTTTCCAGCTGCTAAATCATTTAAAAAAAAAACCAAACAAACAAACAAAAAAACCAGATAGAAGTACCTTTAGTACTTTCTTAGTAGGACTTTTCCACATAAGTCTAATAGCCAAAAGGATGATCTGCCATCTTACATTAGAAGGAAAGTGAGCCATAAACCAACTTCTGTTAAAATGTGATTCAATGCTATTCTTGACTTAGAAAATTGTGCTTACAAGATGCTTGGCTCATGGATATGCTGCTCTTTTTGAGATTGTTACTGGGCACTATTGGATAAAAATATCTTTAAAAAATAGTTTCAATAGTTTTCTCTTAACCTGTATAAGTTTTTGGTTGACAGATAGAAATAATTGTCTAACCAGCCATCTCATTGGATGTGCCAGATAAATTTATCTAAATCAATTTGATTCAGTAGCTATATACAGGTAAGGGTCATTCTTTTTGTACCATGAATTCACAAACAAAGCTACTACGTCAGCACTCTGTTATAATTTTGCTGCTACTTCTGGTTGCTATACTCATAAGGCTTGTTAAGTGTCAACATCAAGCACATACCAAAAACAAATGCTTGCCTTTGAACAGTAACACTTTGTAAACTGGAAATATGCAAATAGTCTGATTTGAGGCTATCGACATTCTCTTCTGATATTGCTTTTTTCACACTGCCATTCCAGCAGGATCCCAGATCTGGTGCAGGAAACGATTCTAAAGTATTTATTAGCTGAACCTGGACTAAAACATAGCCTTCATTTTCTGCAGTAATGGTGATTTTTCACTTCTAGTTAAAGTGGAGATAAAAGCCACCTCCTAGAGGAGTGTAGCCAAGGCGATAATTTATACAAGATGCCTTCGAACAATTTCCACATTTTATCACCACCCTAATTTATGCTATTAAATGGCCTAGTTTATTTAACAAAACAGTTGTTTTTCCTGAAGTATTTAAAGAAAAGAAATTTGGGTACCTTCCTGAGTAAAAGTATTTTATAGGGTCAGACCTAAGGCCTAACTATTGAAGAATGAAACTATTCTCAGCACATAAATTCTGTTTCACTTTGCAAAGATACAGAGGGTGCTTTTAAAGGGCAAGGCTACTGATCTTTATAAAACAGCCTGTGAGACTGTAAATGACCTGAAAGGGAGTATTTTTTTAATTAAACAGAATTGTTTTATGTGGTGTTACAGGGCAAGGTTATTGCAGCACAATATACAATTAAAAATGCACCCAAAAGGAGAATGAAATACCATAGTATTTTAAATTTTCGGTTGAGACTCTAATGCCTATGTAGAAGACGTACTAAATAGCATGCTGTAGAAAATAAAGCCTTTCCATTTAGACTCTTCAAAGAAAAAAAGTTTGCTGCAAAAAGAGTTAAAAATATGAACCACATTCCCAAATCCATTTCACCAGGTCCTCAGTATGTGTAAATAAGCATAGCACTATTGATTTCAATGGAGCCACACCAAGCCGATCTTGCCCAATAAACATCCTTATTGCAATGAAAGGGTTTTTTAGATTTTATTGAAAGCCAGAACAAAACCACTTACAATGAGGACCTCTTCAGTGGAATGAGCTCACCATTCCATACCATCAAGCCATTACTCTCCCCTCATTCACAATCACACTTTGCATTTAATGCCTATATAAAGAGAGTTTAATTATGGTTTAAAAAAACCCCAACACAACCAGGTGCCAATCCAGCAATAGGATCCGTGTCGTTTGGCTCCTGTGATCACACACAACCTGAGGAAAGTCAATAGTGACCTATCCATGCAACTGGATAGATGTAAGACTGGCCTCCAACTTATCCCCACCTCTGTATTTCAAATTGTGTCCCATCTTTTGCTGGAATAAAAAGGGTGAAATCTGGCCCCATTGAAGTCAGCAGAAGTTTTGCTATTGACTTCAGTGGGATGAAGATTTTCCCCCAAAGGCTTCTGTGCAGGGATAATTTATTGTTGTGTGTTTGACAGCACCAAGAATAGTGTGGGTGCTAAAGAAATATCAAATATACCATCATATGGTCACTGAAGGAATTCAGAGGCATGCAGGGTGAATTTCTCTCTCTCATTAAATATATAGCATGGAATTCAGCAAATTTAATTTGCTTCTTCCTTAACAAAGTCTCTCTGGAAGTTAATTGTTTATTCAATTCTAAGATAAAAGACTAAGCTTACCAAACCTTCCCCAGACCTGAAGAAGAGCTATGTGTAAACTTGACAGCTTGTCTCCTTCAACAAGAGCAGATGGTCCAATAAAAGATATGCCCTCACTCACCTTGTGTCTCTAATATCCTGCTGCCAACATGGCTACAACTACCTTGCAAACATAAGTTCACAACTGGCATATTCAGGCACAACTCCCTTCTGCCAATGGAGTGCGGCCTATTTCAACCCAAGCCTGAGTTTGGCCAATTGTTTCTAATCAGGAAGACTCTTAATCCTTGACAGCCACAAATGCTTGGTGTGAAAGTCTAAGATTCTTTGTAGCAGAATCCTATCAGTCATCTCTCCCCTTCTATTACTAGTATTGTTATTTACATTACCATAGCACCTACGAGCCCTAGTCATGGACCTGGACCCCAGAATGCTAGGTGCTGTAATGTGCATTTCCTTCTTTCCCAACATCATACATTTTAAAAAAACAGATTTCTAATTTGCTCTCCAAAAGTGAATCTGAGCTCTTCTGCAATTTGATGTGAGCCCAAAAGGATCTCTAATGCTTCACCCTTCTACTAAAATAGAAGCTCAATAAACTGGCAGGCACACACTGAACACTTCTACTGACACAGTTTGTTCTCTTCTTTGGAAGGTCAAGTCATAATAAGGCACTTGTAGAAAACAGGCTGCAAAGTGGTCACTGAAATTATGGCATCACACACAACACAACTAAATGCTTTCTTTTTCGAGTGGAAGGGTTTAGAATGCAATTCATGAAAGAATCATCATTCAAACAGTGTGCAAGTTTTTTTTCATGTTCTGTTTCCATAAACTACAGTGTGTATTAGGATATGAATCAAGCTAAACAGACAACCTTCACGGTTGTATACTATTCTTTAAATGCACAGAATTTAGGTGTAATTCTAGAACTCTACGGCTAGCACAGTTCTTTCTAGCTTGAAAGGTCTGTAAGAACAGAAGCTCCTTTTTGTGTACATGGTACGCATTCTTTAGATCCTTTAACAAATTGATTTTGTCCCTGTAGACAAACTCATTTTTCCAAAGCTTACCTGTTACGTCCAGAATCTCTAAATCCTTTGGCAAATGGATTCCTATCAATCTTCAATCGAGTGATCTTTAAAGATAATAAAAGAAAGTGATGGCAAAACTTTTACCAATTCAGTTTGTGATTTATGCATAGCAAATATTTCCACCAAATTTGAGCTGTCATTGGAATTTTCAATTTTAACTCCATTTAAGAATTCAAGTGGATCTTTCTCCCCATTTGCAGGTTGAATGTGCTTTTCTTTTTAACACAATTAATTAAGACCTAATCCTACAATCATTCTCTGCATACATCCCCAAAGGAAGTCAATGGGTGTTTATTTTACACAAAGGCTGGTTGGGATTCTTGAAAGAAGCTGTCTGGAAAATGTTGTTTCTTCAACTAAGACAGTACATAATTTCCTTGTCTGTGACAGAGTTACATAAAATATATACAGGCAGAGAAGGAGATGCAGAATAAGAAAGATTTCTGTTAGGTTACTATGCTCACATGCACATACTATAAACAAATGTAACACAAGAATATAAAATACTTGTAATTTCTTTAAATCCACAGAATAGTTGCCAAACAATGATAGCCTATCAATCAAATGACTCTCCCCCTTTAAATGTATATTGCATCATTAAATCATATTGCTTTCTACTTTCTGAAGAAAGTAGGCCATTAGTAAGCACAAGCATTATAATTTGTATATACACACGTGCACACACTCATCAAAACATAATTCTGCTAAATTATTTGGAATGAATAAAATGGTAATGTACAAAATATGATGTCGTGTGTTACACTTAGACAAAGTGACTAGTGCAGCAGACTAGGAGTCAGGCAACCTGGGTTTTAATTTTGTCCCAGCAGCTGACTACGTGAACTTGAAAAAAAGAGCCAATCTTGCTCCTTTAGAAGTCAATGAAAACTATTAATTACTAAATTAAAACTAATTTTGCCTTTTATAAATTGGAGTAATAATACTTGATTAACATTGGAGAGTGCTTTGAAATCAATGTGTGTTAAGTACCTCTGGGATTTTCAGAAGTGCCTATGTACCGATCTGCATTTTTAGGCACCTAACTGTCTTTACAAATCTGGCCTTTGGTCTCTTTGGCCCAGATCCTCAGGTATTTAGGCACCTAACTCCCATGGGTGCAGCTCAATCCCTAGCTGTTTAAAACAGGGATAGAATTTGTTACGCATTTCTATGAAATTGCAAGAATTTCAGGGCAGGAACGATTTCTTAGTATGTTCAGTGCCTTGCACACTGGGACTCTGGTCTCAGTCATTGTCTCTACACGTTACAGTAATACAAAAAGCTATTAAATATTTAAAGAATATTAGTCAAATGTCATATTATTAAGTAGTAAAATAAAAGTTTCTCCTTTTCGTCTCTTGTTTCTTCTTTTTGTCTCTGGCATGCTCTGAAAAGCCAGGAAATATTACAAGAAAGCTGAAGTTACCTGTTGATTCTGGTAGGCCGTTACAGTAGTGAAAACAGTTTCAGGAAAGGAGAATGCTTTGACGCCTTCCCCTGAAGGAACGGGCTTGACTGGGGACAGATCATCTCCACAGTCTTTATGAATGACATGGACACGAGGCTGGTATTTGTGCATAGAGTGAAGGATAATCTACACAAACAAAAACAAAGAAAACACATTTATTAGAAAGAATGGCCTCCTCTTTCAATACTGAAAGCATTTTGGAAAAAGATTATAGCGTGTGTTGTTTATCATGCAATCTACTGGAAATTAAGTTTTCTATAACTTGTGATGGGTCATCTACTCACTATGTAGTTACAACATTGCCATCCCCAAGCATTCAATTCAAGAGTCAGGAAAATCAAAAACGCATGAGATAGGCTTAAAAATCATGGGTGAAATGCTGGCCTCACTGAAGTCAATAGGAGTTTTGCCACTCACTTCAGTGGGGACTGGATCTCACCCTATGAGATTTTTAAAAAAAAATCAATTTGCCTTCTGTATTTTGAAACTTCAAGAAAATCTTTAAAATGCTCCATGTGTGGTGCTGGTGGGTTAGGTTGGATGTTTTTTATGATCATGAGGGCTAGAAACATACTATTTTTTTAATGAAAGCTGAGATTCTCATGACTCCAAGAGAAGCACCTTTAAGAAAACCACCAAATATCACAATTGCAAATGTTATCAATCGCATATTTATAGTATGTAACAGATGTCATGTAATGTATAATGTAACAGATACAAGGAACATTTCTGACACAGGAATAATAAATACACCCCTCACAATATACACATCTGTCAATTTAGAAAAAAGAACAATTCCCTTTACTAAGGATGTAGGCCCCAATCCTAGAAAAATTTTATGATTACAGGGACTGTTGACAGTGCATCAAATGAAGCACGTTTATAATCGTTTGCAGGATTACTGTGCTATTTCTACATTTTGCAGGAGGCTTAAAACAGAAGATTTTTGCTTACGATTTATTCTATTTCATTAAAAGTAAATATACTTTTAAAAGAAGACTTCTTAAAAAAAATCAGAAGCTTGGCTACTTCTGGAAGGTCTAATCAATAAATAAATCACCAGTCCCATAGCTACTGGCTTGTACAAGCTCTAATCAAGATTCAAGAGCAATCTTCTTTAAATTTCCTGCTTCTTTAGCAGCCACAGCATGCTTATGCAATCAGGCAGTACAACATGGAGCCTTTAACTTCATCCAGCCTAAATAATGCCAAATACCATGAAACCTCAATTATCCAAATGAAAATGGGGGACATTACATTAGCTTGCATAAACATGGGTTGGCTAGGCAGAGTACTTTTTAATGCATTTAGTCTTGGCTGGGGGACATCATTCTGTTTTGGATAAGCAAAGTTTCCAGATAATCGAGGTTTTCATTAAATTGCAATTCGGTCATTTTGACAATATCAGAAAAGCTCTAGTAAATGACTTCAGGCAGTCCCCTATGGATGTTTTAATACAAGATGACTTTCCCAGCTTCTGTAGCCTTGCATCGAGCAAAAGGCCAGAAACTGGCTTTGTTTAAATATGTCTTCCAACAATCCTTCCAGAATTTCTCTGTTGGAAAAGCTCTGTAAAAGAAGAGTTAGGAGGGAAATAAAGAAGAACAGAAGTCTGATCTTGCATTCCTTGCACATTCTAAATGTCTGATGATGTAAGTGAGAGCAATGGGTGAATTAAGAATGCAGGATCAAACTAAAACTATACATGAGAGCCCCAGTTGCTCATTGTCCTGCACCTGCCTAGTCATTTGCACCAGTGTAATTGAGTATAATATAATTGAGTATAATTGCTTTTCTACTATTCTGATTAGGCAGCAGTTTACCGCCCCATTTCCCTCCCCCCAGTCTTTGTACTGGGTTAAATGACTACACAAGGTACAGGGCAATGGTGAAGAGGGCCCAAGAAATTTAAAAGGACATTGCCAATTTCAATAATAAATCACACCTCTCCCTGAGAATGTTTTACCCTCTATCATTGTTAGTAATACCTATAATTACTGTCATGGATTAGAGAAAAGAAGTTCTATGTTTTCAGTTTGCTTCCTCTCTGCATTTAATAGCCTTGAGTGAGCTGGCTCTACACCATTGTCCATGTCAGTTTCTCCTGTTTGTGTGGGTCTTTTAAAAAACAGGAAAAATGTAAACTGCAAAAATGGCCCAGGAATTGACATTACCTTTAATTTATTTTTTAAGTTGGCTGCATCCCTTTAAAAAATTCATTACACAGCATGACCCAGCCAACGATACCCATCTCAGACCATTCCATTCTTTGTTTAAGATAATTAAACTCACACTTGCATGGCAAATGATCAGTACAGTATATTGGTTCAGTTCCTATAGATCTAGGCTGTGCTCCACCCTGCGAACAGGAGTAAGGAAGTCCAAGGTAGGCACGCCAGTTTGGTGGCAGGGCGAGGGACAGGAAGCAGGCACTGCAGAGCCACATATCCTCCGACTTCCACAGGTGGGCAGAAGGAGCAAGGAAGTGGGAGAGCGTAGTGGCCCTGCAGTGCTTTCACAATGTACCTGCCAGCACAGCTGCACCTGTACCCAGGTGGCACGTGCTGCAGTGAAGACTGACGGGTTGCAGTTTACTCCCTCGTCAGAGCAGCAGGGAGACTGGGAAGGAGCTGGTGACTTGAGGAGTCCCAATCTCCCACCCAGGCTGCTCCAGGGATCATGCAACACCACAAACTGCAATTGCAAACTGACAGTTCAGCTCTTAGGAAGCAAGTTGGCTTCCCGCATACTTTAATTATGCTTATGGAATAGCTAATCTTAAATATTAATATAATATCATTAGGATTTTTTAAATAGCTATTATGTTAATAAGTATTTTGTTCACACTCTCCTCCCTTTAGTTCCCCTTAGGCTAATTGGTCTTAGGCTGGGTCTACACTGAGGATGGCAAATTAGCCACCATCAGATCGATTGCTCTGGATCGACTGAGTGGTCTGTGTAGACCCGCACAGTTGATCCAGCAAGCGACGCAGGAAAACCACCCCGGTAAGTGACTCTTCCCTTCAATGCAGCACAGTGTGGATGGCGCGCAGAGGAGATGCCGCGAAGTTGACAGGAGATACGCAAGTAAATTTACATTACTTGTGTATCTCCTGTAGACTGCCGCCGATTCCCGAAGGTAAGTGTAGACTGATGTCCCATTAACGTCTTCAGCTTCCTGATTATCCTATGTAAACAAATATTCCAATGGTACTGTGAGAAAAGGCACAGCAGCCAGTGATGGCAAGTGGAGATCAGTGCACCATGCCATCTTTTCTCTGGGGTGCTATCATTTCTTGCAGCATTTAAGCTTTCATTTTAAATTACTTAGGTGTCTACCCCTATAGTGGTGAAGATACTGTTCTTAATGTGGAATGACACAACACAAACTGCAGACAGAAAGAACAAAACACCAGCACCAAAGAACAAACGTTGGTTCCTTCTATGGGTACAGCTGGCCCTAAACACCAGGGAAGCCACTGTTACCACTTCATGGGCATGCACGCTATGGAGAAGAATTTTGCTGTAACTCCACTTTTACATACAAAGTGATAGTGCTGGGTCAGCTGATGGATGCACAGCTACACAGGACATTTTTGAAGATGGGACTGTCTTTTTAAGGCATGTTAATGAAATGACTCACATCATGGAGCCCAATGACAAGAGCCTTACAGATTACCATATGACAAATAATCAATAATACCATCACAGTAGGGATCTTCACCCCCTTGGCCTGCAAGATTCCTTTTTCCACATCTCCAAAATCAAGCCAACCAACTAAACAGAAATCCTCCTTGACCCTTTGTGAAAAGCCTGTTTATTCAGGCTTTGTACATGGAGAGAAACATTTGGAGCTAAGATGTGCGAACTGGCCCCTACCACCTTTGGGAAGCCTAGCAGTGCAAATTTAAATGTCAACATTTTCAACTTTTCAATTGCAGGTCATTTCAACAAAAAAAATCTAGAGCTACTCCGAAACACGAGGTGGAACTTGTGAACATGGGCAGGACAACAGCCTGTCTCCACCTGAAATCTGGCCCCTGCATTAAAGAGGGGAGAAAAGAGACAAGTTTAATTCAATTTAAATACTACAGATGGGACTCCATTTTGAACTAGGGGCTAAAACAAGTTACTCTGCATCAAAAGTAGTTATTGGAAAAGTGTGGGAAGAGTATTGAAAAATACTGAATTTTTTCCCATTGAAATCTTGACCAAAAAGGGTGTAAAAATTTCAACCAGTCCTAATCAAAGAGGATTGCTCTTACCTGGGAGCCTCTATTCCAGAGACTGCAGGGGGTGAGAGGTTAGTATAAGAAAGAGGGAGTATGGACGTGTGAAGAGTGCACCATTTTTGTCTATCTGTGTGAGTTGTAAAATGATGATTTCATTTTTGTCATGATAAAGTCTCTAATTAATTATAGTGATGTCTTTGTAAGGGACATCATTACACCTCAGTGTCTCAGAGGAGATTACTGCCCTAAATAATTTAAGATACATTATCTTTTCAAAGCAGTCTGCAACAAAGTAACTGAGTGACTCACATAAAGGCCACAAGCATTGCATTGAAAATGTATCTTTACAAATTTCACCTGAACCTCGACTTGTTCTGCATGCAAAATTTACATGGCGGGGGTCTATGTGCAAAACCACTTCAAGATCTGGTCCATGTGCCCATTTATACAACAGCACTATAAAAGTGTGAAGATGTAGACTCCCAATCAAAATGCTGCTGATGAAATTAGCAAACAGGAGTATTTACAGGAAGCATTCAAACAGCAAAGTGAGTGACTCTAAAATTTTAAGAAAGGCAGCCATGTTCAGTTCTAAATAAAGGGCTAAAATTGAGACAGGGACTGTCACTTTGTACTGTGCCTCGCACAATGGGACCTTGACCAGGCTGGCTATTAGTTGCTTCCACAACATAAGTATTTACTAATAATACTAACCTGTCCTCAGTTCACATAAATGGGAGTTCACATACAGCTTGAAGATAATAGCGCACCTGGATTCGTATTTTAACATGTCCCTTAAGAATGTACAACATTGACTGGGGTATTTTGCCTGGTTACTTAGTGTCATTGATTAGTTGCAACAGCAAGCAGCTTTCTGACTGAATTACAGGTGAAGTGTGACGAGCCCTGCTGACAGGGTGAGCAAGTTAGTCATTGTAATGTTCAGTGTACATTAAAAGGCCCCCACTCATCTCACACTATTATCACTCCTTGGAAGTCAATAGAGTTACTTTGCTGATTGATCAGAATCAAGCCCCAGAACTCTGGTGGAGAAATTTCCATTTAAACTGGCCATATTTAGGATGAACATGAGTGATTGGAAAGAGCAAAAGAGCAAAATCAACAAGGTGTCAAAAGGCAGAACTGGACACAACACATAAAACATGTCCAGAGGGAAAGGCTGAGGGCTAATTTCTGTATCTCCTTACATCAACCACAAGACATGAATGGGGAGCAGAACTGTAGAAGCCAAGTGGAGGTTCCTCCAACCCATTCTGCCTGAGCAGAATGAAAGTAAACTTTGCAAGAGTATAAAATCCACCAAATTAAAATTGTGAGGAAAGAAGATTCAGGCCTTGAATATAAAAAATTATATTAAGGGAGGTGGTGTGTAGGCCTGACTGCTAGCTCTTCTTATCTACCACCTGTCTCCTTCTCCATCCAGCAGAGAAAAGTGGGTCCTTCCCACTTATGTGAAACATAATTATTTCTTATATTCATCACAAAATATGCAATTATTCCTTTTCCATTATTGCAGGAGGCACTCAGAGGCTACATAGCCAATTCAGCATTCCATGCTACCCTAAAAGAAAAAACGTGCCCACTGAAAGAGACACTTTTCTGCTTTCTGATTTTGCCTTTTCTGGTAACGATAAGTGTTTGCAATTTCCCAGATTTTAGAAATATGAATTTTGCAGTCAACCTTCTATTCTTTTATTTAAATTCATAAATTTCCATTTTTTGTTTTGTTTTGGTAGGGGGGATATTGTGATTCTGAATCAGTTCAATGTGTCTTGAATCCTTGTAGAAGAATACTACTTGGCTGGCTTCCAAATTGAAACTCTTTAATACATAAAGAGTTCTCCAGTAATTTTTAAGTTTCTCTGCACCATGAATAAGAATGGGCTGCAAACACTATATGGATTTCAGAAGAAAGCCTGAAATGTGGCCTTACACAATAAAGTAATTTAGCTCTTTATACATCTTCAAGATTAAATCTTGAGCCCCAGTGCTGCAACTGATAGCACATGGGCAGATTGCTGCGCCACATGTAGCCCCACTGAAGTCAACAGTCACAACAATCTGCCTGAAGACTTGGCTATGTCTACCCTTGGACGTACAGGTGTGATACCCAGCTCATGTAGACATACTCTTTATAGCTCTCATTGAGAGAGCACCCTAAAAACTGTAGTGTAGTGGCAGTAGCACAGGGCAACAGTGAGGGATGGCATGGGATTGCTGGACCCCATGAGTGTGTTCTTGGGGAAGCTAGGTCAGGCTGCCACTCACTGCTGTGCATGCTACCATGGCTACATTACTAGCTTTAGCACACTAGCTCAATGAGAGCTAATGCAAGTATGGCTACACAAGCTGGGAATCACACCACTAGCTCTCAGTGTAGATGTAGACTATCTGTTGTAGAACTGGAATCTTCCAGAATAAAGCAGATTTTAAGCACTTCAGTAAAATGTAGGGTTCAGTTGGTGCAACCCCTGTTCACATTAGTTGCAGTTACATAAGTAATCCCATTGAAGACAATGGAACTTCTCATGCTGAGTAACATTTATTTGCCCCAGGATTGCAGAATCAGACTCACTGATCGTAAATCCACAGAGAAACAGTGTAAATATTGGGGGGTGAAGGGTTAAATCCTAAATAAAAATATTGTTAGTTCAAAATCTTTGATGGCCATATCTACAGTGTAAAAGCCATCTAACTCCTGCAATATCTGATAACATACTATGAAACTTTCTTGCAAAAAAACATAGGGAAAAAATAGTTGCTCATACCTATGTAACATAAGCAAAGAATAGGCAAAGAACTGAAAAAAGAGTGCAGAGATAAAAACAAGGCTAAATGAGGCAGAGTTATTGGGCCAGATTTATCCCTGGTGCAAATCCATTATTTAATCAGTTATGAATTTAAGGACCTTCAGCATGGGCTGTACAAGCTCACTTGGAACCCTAGTTTCACTGGCTTCACTGCTTCAGTACACAAGCTAACGAGATTTCAGCTAGCTCAGTAAGTTCACCCAGACAGCAATCACACCCTGCGATTGCAGTATAGACATACTCTAAGAGACATATTTTCTTTTGAGAAAATGGCAGTGCTTGCAGAGTTTAGAACTGGGACCACATTCTCCCACCGTTCTGCAAGCAGCATTCCCATTTACTTCAATGGGAAATATTCACAAAAGAATAGTAATAGCATCTTCACATATAGTAGTTGGGGCATTGGATTGTATCCCTTTTTGTGACAGAGGAATCATCCTGTTTAATAAGTCTGGCCACTTTAGAGTCAATGGAACCCACATCCGATCTCCAACTTGTCATTCAAGTTCTTAAAACTCCAGACACTTTGAGTTCAATGTTCCCTTTGAAAGAACGCCAACATTTGCCATATATTACTGGATTTGTCCAAAGTCAAGACTTCATCCTGTCTAAAAACAATTCTTGTTTTTTAATTATTTCCTAAGGTGTCAAGTATGACTATTTTAGGGATTTTTGGAAAGACACTGGCTTACATCTGTCATGTTTCAACAGTTTTCAAGAGAAAAGGAAATATGAATATAAACACATTTTGTCACATTAGATAATGTCATAACTAAACAATTCAGAGCTTGCAAACAGAACACTCATACTGCAGCAGTCTGCCAGTTTTTTCAGAAATAATGAGCCTCAGCTGTGAAAGGGTCTTGCTTCATAAGGTATGTAATAAATCATTATCAGAGTGAACCCAGCTCCCATGTTGTTCATTTTGGACTGCAATTATTAACACCTCATGGGATTTCACACAAATGTTTAGGTTTGAAAAAAACAGTTAAATGTACTTTTTATTCACGTAAACTTATTACATATTACTAACATTTATTCTAACTACTTGTGAGTTTAAGCACACTTTTGGTTATAAACTGAGTAGATAGAGAGAGATGGTGGTAAAATGTAAGAGCAATTCTGTACTTTTAATTTAGTTAATTCAGCTTTGCACAATTCTACTTATCTAGTGGACTTATATTTTTGAGAGGCAAGTAAACTGGCATCCATTTTTAAAAAATCATTAATTAATTATCAAAGCAAAAAAGTGAACTGATTTTGAATCTGCGCTGGTCAATTTTTATGACAACTTGGCAAGGCTGAGTTCATTTTTGTCAACATCATAGAACCTTTAGGTGATGACTGATGAGCTAGTCCTAATATTGTAAGAGACGGGATACTCACATGACCTTGATCATCCAGTTCGTTGTTCGTAAGTTTTAGTTTGTCAAAGCTGATCACTTGCCTCATCCAAGTCTCCCCTGAGGCGGGTGAATCAGGGTGAATATAAACACGAGGAGGTACTGGTGAATCAGCATTCCCAGCCACCATCCATTTAGAGCTATGGTAAACATACCTATAAAAAGAAGCCCAACATCTGTCAGAATGACATTGGAAATAATTCATCAGGCTGATTCATACTGATATAGTAGGCCTTCGTATATATAGAACACGTCAGTCTACAAATGTTGAGGGACAGTAATTATAACGAGTGGGTCACAATATCCCACAGAGAAGTGAAAATTTTGCCAAGAGGAGAAAAAAAAGAGGGAAAAAAACCAACATAAAAGAAGTTAGGAAATTCAACTGAGATTTGAGAGAGAAAGGACAAGTAAACAATATAAACAGAGACCCAGAATTTTGGAGACCCTTCTTCCCCATCACAACTGCACTGCTAAGAATACTCTAATAACTGCACTAAGAAAACCAGCAGGCTTCTTTGCTGCAAATAACATGTTTAATTCACTTTCATTGCTGTGTTCAATTTTCAGTTGCTGCACACAGTTGAGTTACAAAATATTAGCATCTACAATAGGTAAAAGCAAATTCTGCTCTCATTTAGAGCCTGATATAACTCCCATTAAAGCCAATTGCAGTCTTTCCACTGACTGCCAGTTATGCTGGGGTAGATCTATTGATTTCAATGGCATCAGTTGGGATGGGCTCCAGGATAACAGAGCAAAATCTGGCCCTTAATTTATACAATGACATAAACAATTCTTTACATGACTCACTTAGCATGTTAATTTTAACATGAAACAGTCCACAAATAAAACTATTCCAGATACAAGACATCTTGGACAATGAAAAAAGAATGAAATTAAAATTAGATTTCTGAGAGAACCAGATTGATCTTCTTGACAGTACCACAGAAATGTTTAAATAAAAAGACCACATCCTATTATGTTTCTTAAAAAATATATATATATATAAAGTCATTCTTCAATAAAAGAATTTATCCTGCAGTAAAAATATCTTAATCTGAATTAATCTATTTTGTAGGACAAGTTTTTTTAAAAAATCCCACTAATTAAAAACTATGCAAATGAATATGTTGATAGGCATGCACCCTTCAGAAAAAGAACAATGCTCTTAAAAAAAAGAATTCAATTTAATTTTAAGAAACATTTTTCACCACTTTCACCAAGTATG
Source organism: Mesoclemmys tuberculata (assembly GCA_007922155.1). Lineage (NCBI taxonomy): Eukaryota > Metazoa > Chordata > Testudines > Chelidae > Mesoclemmys > Mesoclemmys tuberculata. Next base: position 70,050,485 of record ML675604.1, on the reverse strand, counting down.
TCTCCTTGTATGATTTAAGAGAAAAAAGAATATGCAACATTATCAATAGTGGAAACAAAATTATTCATTAAATATATGTATTGTTGTAAATCATGCCAAGCCATAAATATGAAATGATATATACTTTCTCGTAATTCTTTCTTTTGGGGCAATATCCTTTACCTAAATCATACAGTTAGTTATTTGTTTTAATATTTTTATCTGATTTTTCTTATTGTTTTTAATTTGTGAATGAATTAGGTTTTATCATTTTCTTCACCTATTTTAAAGTGTGAACTTTACAAATTGCACTTCTATAAATATATTTAAAATATTTTAAAACAATACCTAACCTTTCAGACAAGGTTTAATTTTTGCTAAGTTCAGATATAATTATCCTGAGCTGTTAAAGTTTTGTCATTTACTTCAATGGGAGCAGAATTGGGCCCAGTGTACAACTGTATCTCTTAGCTATTCAGATGCTCAGGGCAGACAGTTTCTAAAGTAACAAGCACAGAATTCATCTGAAAAGAATAATCAGTTAAAAGAATACATCCACTGCATAACAGCCTTGCTTATGGAAAAGTGAAATCAGGTGAAAGTAGCGCCACCATTTACCAGGAAGATAAAATAAACATAATACCAAATTATTAACAAAAATATATTTGCCAACCATGAAAATATTGCATTTCATATACATTTTCATAACATGACCTGACCTTGTTGGTTTGGAAAATGAATAGTAAGCAGTGCAGACAGCATGGACTATAATAAATACATATATATTTAAAATGAAATAGAAGAATTAATTGTTTAAAATAATATTAATTTCCTCATTTTAATATCAGAATTTTAACGTTATTCAAGTGCTGACATTTATCTCGCTATCTATAAATATTAGAAACTACATGCTCACAATATTGTGTAAATTTACATTTCTGTTATGACCAATTGACAAAGTCTTAATTTGAACCCAATCAGCATTATGATTTTTCCATTTTAATTGAACTGCTCTGGTCCAGAGAAAATGGTTTTCTTCTCTGCTATGATGCAATCCAAAATACAAACAAAAAAACAAAACAAAAAAATCATCCACCAGACAGCTACTATACAAATTGTTCTCCGTGTTTATATTGTCACCCTGCTGAAAATTTCTCTGTAAGCAAAACAAAAATTGTCAAAAATGTGCCTGTGGAAGAAGGAAATTACTGTTAATGATTTTAAGGTACACAAGGAATGTAGTTCAGACCTAATGTTGGTATGGTTGGAAAAAAAGTGTTCCCTATGAGTAAGTGTGTTCAGCTTGATCTTTTTTCCCTATTAAGTTTCATAGCTCTACAACTAAACCTATAGTGAATTGGTTTACTGAATTGTTCTAACAATGGGTTGAAATAACCAAAATGATAATATGTAAGGGTCCAATCCTGCTCCCACTGAACCACTTGGTGAAAATCTTCTCTTTGACTTTAATGGCAAATGAGATGAGGCCCTTGATTCATAAAGTTTCTAAACGTGCTAATAATAATTACTGTGGGCCTAAATCTGCAAACATTTAATCAGACCAGTAGTCCTAGAGAATTGAGACTACTTACTTAGCCTGGAACTGCCCTGGTAAAAGTTTACACAAATATGACCCTGCTTTGAAGTGTTAAAGGTGCAATTACAATAACTGGCCAATCATTACTAAATATATTCTTTAAAATATGAAGTTTCACAGACAGAAATGCTATTCATTCATTCAAATCAAAACCACTAAACCTGTTACCTCTTTTTAATCTGAATCCATAGCACAAGGAGTAGCATTTATCATAAATCCATTTGAACCATAATTCAGGAACATTTAAATGCTTTACATGTTAATGTAGTGCCACTAGAATACATTATTTTAATACTTATTCATTCACAGGAAATAACTACAAAATAACACAAAATGGATTTATGTAGGCATATACTAAGAAAAAAATACATTAAACATTTCTCTTTGTGGGGCTAAATTGCAGTCTGAAAGCAAAAAAAAACCTGACCGCTCACCAATAGTACATATACAACATAAGCCAAATGTAGAAAGCACTTCAGTAAAAACTGCAGTTGTTCTTGCATACTTGGCACAACAACTTATCTGTATGCTCTGTGATGAAAATAGGAATTTGGAAGAGCATTAAACTCTATCTTCTGTTAATTTATATATGATTAAATATTTTCTTCCAACAGCCCTATCTGTATGGTTTGCATCTCAAGCTTTGTGTTTTAAAATTACTGTACCTGTATCTTTTGTTATCCACTGGTACAATGTCCATAGCAATGTAATATTGCTGATGTGGATCTAAACCTGAGATCTTCACTCTCATTGCGGGGAACATCCGCCTGAACATAGAAAAAGGGAGCTCATTTTAATATTAAACAGTCTTGGGAACAGTTGTACAACAAAAGGAACCAGTTTGTGGGTTCCCTCCCCCCTCCCTAATACACAGAAGTCTGGAGAGTCTTTTTTGATCTTTATGGCCACATAGCCATGAAATGGTCCACTTGATAGGTCACAACAGATTATTAAAGTGCATTTTAGCTGAACAATGCTTCATATGTTTTGTGATAAATTTTGAGTGCAAACATCACTGCTTCATTTCAGCTTCATTGTTAGATAGTAAGTCATTTTGTTTTGAGACAGCTGCATTTTGGTGCATATTTTATGCCTTTAAAACATGATGTTTTTTACTATACATATATTACAGGAGATGTATAAGTAACAGCTCTTATAAAGCAAGATCATGACATGCAGAAATGGTAATTGTCAGTTGAGTTCTAACTGACAGCAGCAAATGGTGTGTCACTTATATATCAGCAAATTATACCATTAAGGACATGGTGATTCCAATACAAAACAACAAGAATGCAATTATAAAACGCAATGTGCCATGCTATAACCAAACAATATGTTCCTTATCGAAACAGGACTTCCTGTCTGCAACATTATAACGGTGAAGGGCATGAGTTGCTCTATGTTTGAAAGGTATAGCAAAACTTCTTTATTGAAAGCAGAAACCAAAGTATAAAGTATGTTTATAAATAAATTCATAATTTAGTGGTCAAAAATGAATTAACCAAGGTGGAAATTTTAGATAAAAATTCATGTCTCAGTGTATGTTTGACATTTGCCTTTTATATCGAAATTCATTCTGAAGGACAAAAATAGGAAACTTTATAGCAACCAGTTCATTCCATATTAATGAAAGAATTTTTTCTTATTACATAAATCCAAATGCCATCTGCGTTAAACTTCATTTTTTTGTTGTTGTTCTAAAACAATTAGAGAAATTGAAAGTCGTTTGTAGAAGGAAAAATATATGTTATTTCTATAATTTTCTAAATAAACAGCAGGGTGAAACAGTCTAGGCTAACTGTTCGTACTGTTACTTCAGTGCACCTGTAAGATAAAAAAGGAAAATCTTTGACTGGACCGTCAAGACAAATGTTGCTTTGTGCTGGTTAAGACTGCATTTCAATCATTAATAAAGCCGTACTGAAAATGGAGAAGGTAGCATATGGATTCAATAAAATATGTTTTTGTAATTTCTAATAAGTTCAGATACTTTTATACTAGCCAGGTTTTTACCATGTGTATCCACTGTAAAGGGGGGAGAGGGGAGTTTATTTTAGAAGAACGCAACATTCATAGACTTCATCCTAATGAACAGGAAACCTAAAACTCCACATGCTCCTGTGCCCATCTAAAATTATTGTGATCTACCTAGCTCATAAATCAATTTGCTTTATCCACTTTGATGTATTTGCAGATTTTCGATTGTGCGTGCCATGTGTGTAGTTATTATAAATTAGCTGTCCAAAAGAGCATAAAAAATCTGGCTTCTGCAGCATCAGATTTTGTATTTGATTAACATGGCTGAACAAAGCTATATTATGGGACAATGTGTTTATCCACCTGAAGGAGAGCATATAGCATAAATCAAGAGGCGACGTTTAGGGTAGCCTGTCTCATTTGTATTCAGTCTGATCTTCCTTTGTCAACGGACTTCTGAATTAATTGTAGCCATATTAAACTCCTAGAAACTCCAGCTTTTCCCTAGTTCCAAGAAACAACTGGGGTACCGAGAAAAAGAAAAATGTGCCTGTTACGCAACTTTAAACTGGACGAGAAACAAGCCAGTTTATACTATTCGCTTGTTGTATTAATGGGCGGGAGGGTGAAAAGACTAAGAAACTAACTCTTTCTTCGGGGACCCGTGTACAAAAGCGCTGCCTACGGGAACGTGGGCCCGAACTCTTTCGTTTTCCCATCGCGATTTGATTGTTACGGGGCTGGGGCGTCAGATTTTCATTACCCCTGCGCAACTTCTCTCTCTGCCGTACTGCTGCGCTCACCCGCAGGTGCCGAACCCGAGTGCTGGCTTTCCGCCTCCCTCCTGAAGTGTGGAGCGAAAGCCCAGCGCAGAAGTTGCCCAGCCTCGCCCTAGGGCCTCGCGTTTGCCCCGGAAGGGGGGGACTGGATGTGTGAGCGCCGCGCCTTTACCTTCCCGCCTTGGTGATGATCATCTCGGTGCCGATCTCATGGAAGCGCTTCCACAGCTCGGCTCCCTGCAGATCTACCCGGGGCGCTTGCGGGGTTGGCAGAGGGGAACCGGCCCTAGACCCCTTGGGGGAGCCGCCGGGGGACACTGGCGGAGAACCCCCTAGGAAAGTCTCCTCGCAGCTGCCTGGAAAGAGAGCCGAGGGGAAGGGAGTGTGTCAGGCGCAGAGCAACCGATCGGCGGGGCCCGGGATCGGCGTGGCCGGGGAAGAGCCTGGGAAGGGGCTGCTGGGGTCAGCCCTTGCCCCAAAAAATCCAGAGAAAGAGCAAGTCACGAGCCTGCCCCCGCCGCCACCCACGGCAGCTGCGTGAGAGGAAAGAGGCAGCGTCAGGCCTGGAGCATCTCCCGGGCCTCAGCATCTCGCCCTAGCGGTCCCGACCCTGGGCGCCTCATTGGCGTTTCCACACAGCGCGCCCACGGCTCGCTGGGTCCTGGCCCTCCCGTCTGCCCCGCTGCTGGCCCATGGCAGGGGCCCCTGGCCCGGGCAAGCGTGCGTCCCAGCGCGGGTGACAAGCCAGCCGGGGTCATCTGCGGAGTTTGGCTTTAACGGAACAGGCACCGACCGGTGTATTGCAAATAGCAAACACCCGGTCCTGGCCGGGGCACTCCCTGCACACGGGCAGGGCTACACACACGTGCAGCGAGCTCCTGGCACGGATGGGCACAAATAGGTGGCCTGATCTTCCTGCTGCTGGGGCAGACAGAGGCAGGCCATTTGCTCCGCTTCTGCAGGGGAGCCCGCCTGGAAATGAAGCGGTGCCGCAACGCTAACGGCAAATTTCGTTGGACACGAGGACGTTTGATTTTCCCCTCTGCGGAGTTTGCCCTTCTGTCTCTGGCACACGAATGCAGCGGATTTGAATCGGCCTGATTCCCCGTTGGTCCGCCCCTGAGCTCGTTTAAAGTGTAGTAACGGGGTTGGGGTGCTAACCTCACATCACAGTGTCAGCCAGAGCAGGGAAGGCACTTTTAAATTAAAGTGATCGCCCCGCACCAGGACACGCGTTTGCCAGGAACCGAATTCCTGGAGAAGTTTAATTAACACATCTCCACCCTGAGAGAGATTTTATTACCAGATCGTTGGAGGGAGGGATTTTCCCCCCATGGTGTTAAAGAGAAAATAATAATGGGGTCGGGGGGGGGAGGGGGAGAGTGTCGGATCCGGAGCCAAACAAGCTTCAAAGGAGAGGAGGAGAAAGAAATGAAACTTGCAAAGCTCGGCGTCTGTCGGAAAGAATCAGCCTCAAAAACAGCGTGGGCAGCGACAGGAGGAAGCCAGGAGCGATCAGCCGGGCGCAGGGCGGTTTAGAAGCAGCAAAGAGGAGCCACTCCGGAATTAGGCTGGGAAATGGAATCCGCCCCCAGCCCCGGTCTCAGCGCGAGCGGACACGTTCCCCGGACCCGGCCGGCGCGTGGGGACACGGCCGCTCTGACAGCTTTGCGCGGGCTGGGCGCCCAGCCCGGGTGGGATGGGAGCGGGGAGGAGACTCACCGGCGGGTCCCCGGGCGCCGCAGCTCAGCTCCATCTCGCCGCAGCCCCGGCCCGGCCCCGGCCCGGCGCGGGGCGGCGATGGGGCGCCGTCGGCTCCCTCGCTGCTGGAGCCCTTTTCGCAGCCGCTGCCCGCTTCTTCCTCCTCCGCCGCCGGCTCCTCCCGGCCGCCCAGCTTTCGCCGCTTCGGCTGCTTGTGCTGCTGCCTCTCGGCGCCGATCAGCGCCTCCACCGAGAAGGCGTGAGCCTTGAGACTCATCGCGGGGCAGGGCGAGGCTCGCCGCTTCTCTGCCATCCCCGGCGCGCGCGCCCCGCTCCCCGAGCACCGCCGCCCCCTACACCCGGCTCATAGACACACGGCCGCACCGCAGCGCCCGGCCTTAGGAGCCCGGCTCCCGGCCGCCCTCCCGATCCCCCAGGCCAGGGGCGCGGGGCGTTCCTCGCCCTCCTGTTGCAGTCCGAGCCAGCAGCCAAGTGGGGCTCGACTTCCACTGGTCGCAGAGGCGCTTGGTTCCTCCCCCTGCTCGGCCGCGCTCTGCCTCGTCTGACGGGCCAAGGAGGACTGACATGGGTAACAACCGCCCGGCGGACACGAATTAGGGCTTGTAATTGAAACGTGTTGCCTTGATCTGTCAGCACTTCCCGAGCAGGAGGCCGGTGGGAAAGAACTCGCTCATTAGTGTCAATAAAGTGACTGGCGCTGGGCGGAGCCGGGGGGGTTGTGTCAATCAAGCCCTGGACGGGCCAATCAGAAATTGGGGATTATCTCGAGCCGGGGCCTTCTTCCTTACAAGGGTATAAAAGAGCAGGGTGTAGGGGGGACCAAGCGTGTGGCTCTGTGACTCCACGGTTGGCTCCCTTCGTTCCCCCTGCCGGGAGTGCCACAGCCCAGCCCCGCCTTCCCGCCGCCAAAGGTGTGAGGCTCCTTCCCTCGAAAGTGACGGCAGCCTAGACTAGCCCGGGTAGAGAATTCAGGAGCCTTTTTAGAGACCAGCATAGGCTCGTGGCCCTGCCCCGTTACCACTCACATCAAATACACTCGGCGAGGAGCGTTCATGAAAAATAGGGGCACCTTGCTTTTCCTAGCTTGCCAAGGTCCCTCCTGGGAACACACGCGAGCCTTGTGGAAAGACACCCAGTTTTATTCGCGTGGCAGAGTTTGTTTTGCTCTGCTCTTCGCTTTCTCGGTGCCAGGAGCTTTTCGTTCTCTGGTTCAGAACCTAATTACCTGATTTAGACCTAAAACCCCTCTCCAGAAAACTCCTTTGAAATGGAGAGCGCTGTCCTACGGGTTTAAATAGTGCCCATAGTATTCCCTTTCCACAGCAGTTCTTAGGGAGCGAAACCCGGGTTTAAAAATACACCCGCGGGCTTTCTAATTTGTCCGCTGCTCTGAAAATTGTGACTTTCTTATTCTACGGTGAGGAAGGACGTTACTTAGGGATTCATTGAATGGTTATTAAAACAGTGGCTGGCGTGGATTGAAGCACAAACACTCAGAGCCTCGGTTAAAATAATCTATTGTAAAGCGACGCTATAAAGGAAAAAGAAAAAGGTAAATTAAAGGACGGTTTGTATGAGCACTGCCATATCCGGCCGCAATAACTTTAATAAAAATCATATTCAGGTGCGGACTATGGAAGGGATCTTTTACGGTTTGGGATTTTTTCCTATGGAAAAAAAATACCAAACGCTACGCATCTGGGGTCAGCATTTATATGCTTTTTACTTTCCCAGTCAAGTAAAAAATAGCTCGCCGAAACGTTTCTTTAAAATACAGTTACACAACGTTTCCCCTGCCATATTCAAGAATTTCATATAATTAAACAGAAGGAAAAAGACTTCTTATGTAACGAATACTAAGGGGAAACGCACGGTTTGATATTAGAGCGATCAAGGATTTATGGTACTGTTTTAAACAATCGTATCAATATTCTGGGGTCGTGTGAACACATTTACGTTCTGTATTCCGCATGTTCTTAGAGCTATTGTTTGAACTATTGAGTAGCAAATCTCATAGGTTCTAAATGTCCAGATAACAGGATTTTACATGTCACTGAAATGTAAATCCATCTGTAAACTCGATAAAGAGTGGGCTGAATCCCCAGAAACTAGAGAAAGGGGGAGGATTGCCTAACAAATATCCTAGTGCTAAATCAGCCGCTCAAGTAATTTTACGTGGAAAAATGCGTTAACGGTATGTAAATATAGATGCCCAAGACACATTTAATTAATCAAATAAGCAGAGGCACTATCCACCCCCGGCCAGGAGAAGACAGTAACTTAAAGTCACAAGTAGGGAAATCCCGTCCAGTTGATGTGATTCTGAATCTATAGGATAATGTAAAATGTCTAGTGTCGGTCACTGAACAGTGCTGTGGAGTTGGTTTATCTTTACGTTCAATCTGGGATATATTAACTGTTCCATGGTCTAAAATCTGTCTGCTCTGCCTATTCCAACTGTGATTGAATCTGAAGAAAATCAGATGTGCAGAGTGGATGAAAGTACTAAGCTAAAGGATCTTGCAAGAGTTTAAACGCCTTCAAGATGGAAATTAGACCAATATATATAGAGAGAGGGAAATGGATCTGTGCGTGCGGCGGCTGAGGGAATCTCCCCGTAATTAGGTCCCTGCCCGCGGATCACCAAGACACCTTCCCCTCTGCAGAGATCTACCGTCTCATCCGCCCCGTCGGCAGAGATCCCATCCGAGGGGTCTGAAAGGGCAGGACTCACCCGAGCTCCCCCCGAGGAAGCTACGAGCCATTCACCGGACTCTGACCGGCAGGTATTTTTCCAGATCATCGCCCCCTTATGGGCAGGCCCCATCTCAGGTACTGCCCCACCAACGCTGCCTTTAGGCTGAAAATACCGCAACGCTTCCCACCCCCCGTGACTGCTTTGAGACAGGGAGCCGCCGGCCCGCTGGGGTTTGCTGGCGAACCTTGCGGAATGCCCTGTGGGTCTGCCGAGAGTGACGGCCAAGGGCAATGCACAGTAAACATCGCGGACACCGGGTCTGTGTTTAAACGCCCCCGTCGGTCTCAGTGTCGATAGAGATGTTTGGAAATTGGGGAGAGCTCAGGTAACTTCCGCGCAGAGCGATGCCAGAGGGCACGCTAGGGGGTTGCCATGCGGGGCTAAGGTTCAGCGTGACAATAGCTGTCCAGAAATGTGCTCAATTAATCCACAGCCCCCAGTCTCAGTGGCTGCGACAAGCACCAATGAAAAGGGGCTGCTCTCTATTCCCAACCATTACAGCGCGTCTGTTTAAGGAGCCTGGCGGGCACTCCTCGGGAACCGGTCTAGAAGAATAAGCGGGGCATATTTCAAAACGAACCAATCCAAACCAACCAGTTACAGATGCCATAGCCGTACATGCCAGACCAGGAGTTATTAACATAAAAGTTTCTGATCAACCCCAGGTCCGGTTTCGTTCTTCTAGGGTTGAATTATTGTCCTTTGCCAAAGAGGAGTCTAACCTTTAGCGATCCATAAGGGCTGCAGTGTACGTACACTAATGAAGTGGTTATTGCTCTTAATCGGATTGCTTTGACATCAGGTGTATAAAAATCATCCAGTATTTCAGGGCGTTTACGTTTTCAGTTTTCTGTTGCATGTCTGCCGTGTGACTCGCTGTTTTCATTTTTTTTTAATAGCTGGATTTATTTAAATGTGTTGAACGATCTGTGATCCATATGGCTGTAAAAAAAATTTTTGGCGGGGATGATGAAAAACACACCTTCGTGGTGTCTCTCAGCATAAAGTTTATATTTCTGGACTTTAAATATAGATGGGGTTTAAGTACTGTATTTCTCTATTCAGGCTTATTACAAATTTAAACCTGAAAAATATATTTAAACGACTTGACAGTTCTTACACTGTCTGCATAGCTTGAACAACATATAGAGGTTTGTCTGCCTGCGGTTTGTCGTCGTTCAAACCTTTTCTTTCTGCAAATGTATCTGAACATTAAACCCTGGCTATCATCGAAGAGGGCAAGAATATCAAAAACTGCAATTTCTTTTCTCTTTAAGGACCCGATTCCCCATATCTGACACGGCCAGGGAATCCAGGATCGGGTCCTAAGAAAGTTGTTTATATCATTTTATACAAGTTTTCAATCAAGTTGGCTCCTTCCCCTATAAAAGTTTGATGTAAAAATTTAAGCAGTTATTTTTGCTCATCTGCTTTGTAATAGAATAAACTAAATATGTCAAACTAAAGAGGATTTTTATCAGCTGATCCGAAATTCTCTTGACATAGTACATGAGACGTGGTACCATCACTATCACGTGTCTAGCTTGTTCTCAGAGAAGGAAAGTTAACATTTCAGTTACTCCATCAGTACAGTATTCAGATAGAGAGAGGGAGGGGGAACAAAAAAACCTCTAGACTGAATCTCCCAGAGATCTGTATCACCTATAAAAACACGCTAAAATAAGGTTAAGTACGTTTACATTTAAAACCGGCAGGAAAACTCCCTTAATCCTCGTGGCTGTGCGGGGGTATTACAATTTCTCAGCAAATCGCATGGGACTATATAGGCCCAACTCTGGAAATTAGGGAGGATTTCAAGCCTCAGTTCTGTTTAAATGCTCTTGCTGTTTAGAACCAAGTTGTTTTCACCCCTCTTATTAAGACACCTCCTCTGTATTTAATGTTAGCTTAAAAGAAAGAGGTAAACATCATAAATACATAAATACAAAGTTAAATACATAAAAAGCTGCCTCCAGTGACTGAATTTCTGCTATATGGTCAAACAAATACAACCAACCAATCAATAATGGGCCTAATCCAGCTCACACTGGAGATCAGGAGGGTTTTATTATGGATTTCAGTGAAAACGGGATCTAGCAATATGTCTCATTTGGCTCAGGCGCTCTCCTATTATTCAGCCAAGAACTCCCACTGAACACAGTCACAGGCTTTTGGTTTTTGGTTTTTGGTTTTGGGTTTTTTTTTTTTTTTTTTTTTGGCTGAATAAGGAGGGCTGATTCGGGCCTATATTTGTTTCAGTGCCTGTCCCTGCTTCCAGTCAAGTCAACGGCAAAACCTCCGGGGACAAACTACACGCTCACTTCAGTGGGGTTTCACGGGGTGTGAATCGGAACACCATTCCTATTCCCTCCTCCTTGACGTCAAGCCGAACAGGATCCGTTCCCTAGTCTTTCAAGTAAATGGGCGCAATTTGCTTTGCACCCGAAAGTGGGCTGGGCTCTTTGATTTGCCAGACGGAGGAGTTAGACAGGGGCACGATTCCCACTGATATTAATGGGAGTTTGTGTAGCTAAATCTCCTAGTCAGTTTCGAACATCTCACCCCCAATTTCTGAAAGGCTTTCGTTAGATTAGAGGTCGTTGAGATTTTCCCAAATTGTTTTCCCCGAGGTTAGTCTATTGTTTAGTCCAGCCCAGTAGTCGAAAAACGGAGCGCATACAAATGCTTGATACAGTCCGTCAAATCCTTCTGTCCTTACTGATTGTACACTCAGGAGACACTCTCTGATCTGGGACACGCATGAATAAAGGCTAGGTTCTGATGTCAGTTACCGCGTGTAAACCTAGAGTAACTCCATCCACTACAGATTTCCATCCGTGCAACAGATCAGCATTTAGCCCTGACTCAGGACCTCAGGATCTGAGCCAGTATCATCTGCGATGGCTCTGGCGAATTCGTCAGCATCCAGTAATTTAAGAGTCAGTAATACTGCGCGGGGAGCTACAGACGTTGTGCGTGTAAATTTTAGCAGGTTGGCCTCACCCGTTTTATCATTGAATACGAGTCCCTCCAATGCTTTTCGCAACTGATCCGGGCCCCATGAATATACCTAAACGCTGTATTCACAACACGGCTCCACACAGCAGCAGCAGGTCTCATCTTAGACTGCTAGAAAGAAAGAAAAGGATGAAACCCAATAAATTAAACATGCAGCTATTATTGTTAGCTACCCAACACACTTGCTTCAGATGCTGCACGCCAAGATTTCAGTGTAGCCTGAAACAATGAAACCTGTGGAAAGGAGCAGATTAGATTCCCTCGGGGAAACACAGCGAGGATCCAGCCTGTCTGATTTATTAAATAACCAGGTGTCCAGCGATTATTCAGTGCACAGGCAAACCTCCCGTTGATTTCAAAGAGGACTGCAAAATCCGGCTTCGAGTCCATGGAAGTTTTGCCTGCATTATAGAATTGACCTATCTTCTCTCTTTCTGTTGCATCTGGACAATTGTTTGCTTAGTCTCATGCTGTCTCAACACGCCAATTGACCTATTTTTAAATTAATTGTAAAATGACCAGTCTCTCCGTATCTCTCCGTAGTTTCGGTTTTAAAAACGAGGAAAATCATGCTGCTGACTATAAAGACGGAAATAAACACGCGGTCGCTTTTAATCAGTTTCCCTGACTGATGAAAATTTTAAGGAATTGCATTGAAGAATAAAAGATACGCTTTAAAGCCAGTGGCCAACATTGTCTTCATTGAGTTTTCAAGAATTGAAAAATACTACACCAATTTGGAATTATGCAGCCAAAAGTCTTAATCATTTTAAGGGAAATCTATAGTCTTTAATATGACTTTGCCACTTACATTTCTTGTTAATTTCAGACAAATGATTTAAAAACCAGCCTTTTTTTATGACTCTAGCCACAAAATAAGAGAAGGCAAACATTAAATGAGGGCTGAGGAAACCTGAGGCTTAACTTTTTTATTGCTTTACTATAAATTTAAGTAATATTTTCACTATTGTCCCAGGAAAAAATATTAAAACATGTAGGGAATTAAATTAGGTGGTCTTAAATCACTATCGTTTAGGGCAGAGCTACTAATTGGAAATATTTATGTTTGCGATTTGGGATTTCAACAGTAAAAAGATACAGTGTGTATCCCAGTTTTATCCTAACTTGGGCCCACAAGAACACTATAGAACAATTGTAAGTAACAATTTGGAGTTAAATAGCATTTTAAAGCAAGGCTTGTGTTTTTATGGTGACCCTCAGTCTTTAGTCAGGGCTAGCTCTCATATTACATGAAATGTACTTTAAGAAGCACTACCTGCTCTAGCTGTCCAGGAAAAACTGAATTATGGAACAAGGAAACATATGGCAGTTGCATATTGCATAAGTAAGGTACATATGAAAGTTATAAATTTCTTTTTTAAGGTAACCATTGTAAACGCATTTTTATAGGTTTCACAGTGTGTTTTACATCTGTAATTTTAATTTTTGCAATATACCTTTTTAAAGATACCCATGTTTTCTGTCCCTCAGGGGAGGAAATTCAAAGAGACGTTTATGCGTTATAAATGCTACAAGAAAAACAAACAAACAAGGTAAATAAATCGGCGACGTTTTTAGTCCAGGCTCCCTTACAATGGAAAGGACACTATGCCATCTATTGGCAAAGGAGTTATTCGCAAAGCAATAGGTATAGAAAAAAGTCTCTCTCTCTCTGATTTCTGTACAATCATACTTTCTGCATACTGAAAAAAAAATCCATTTAGGTTAACAAACAAACAAAAAATCAAATAAACAAACCCCACCATCACCACCAAAAAAAGAGTGAATTTTGTGAATTTATACAGAACAAATTAGGTTATTATCTCCCGTGGGGGGGCAGGGGAGGAGGCAAGGAGGATTTGCCACTGGTTGCAAACTCTCTGCTTGAAGCGTTTGATCTGGGCAGGGTTATTTTTTTGATCATTTTAATTTTAAACAATGTACGGCGGATTTTCTCTCTGAAGCCTGAATATGAATTTAGGGTTAGCTAAAAGCCTTAAAATGGACTTTATAGAATAAGAAGACCCAGAACAACCCGTAAGATTATTAATGGGCACAGCCTTGCAGTCTTTACTCAGACAAGATTTCCACTGACTTTAGCAGGCGTTTTTACTGCTGGATCGGGCCCCTATTTTCCTGGTCATACTGTGAGCATCGGAGAGCTCGCCTGAAACATGAGTCTGCTGTGAAATGCTGTATAAAAGAACACGCGTAAGTGCAGATAGGACGAAGATGAGGCCATGCAATTCCATAAGCTTAGCAAGCCAGAGGTCACATCATTTGGTTTGTTGCCAGAGAATTATTTGAATTTCTCGGGGGTGAAGAGGAGATGCATTACATAAACACACTATTAAGCTAATACCATACTTTTATTCCTTCGGATTTTTAGAAGTAAGACTCTCATAAATCAAAAGAACAATATAAATATACGATATTCCTTTTTTCCAATGGGGGAGGAGAGGATATTTCAGCATCAGCTATAAATAAGCCAGAATAATTGTATTATGGAAAAAGGAAAGTTATAGTCTTCTGTTCCAAACGCAGATCAATTGTTGAAGGAAAGTCACTGCACTGTTCTCTGTTCGCCTGCCCTGAATTGGCTTTCTTCCTATTTCTCTCACTTGCCAAGGACTTGGGTTTTTCACTGTAAGAGCTAGACCTATATGGCGCAGTGGGAAATACGAGAGCTTTTTGGTTTTTGCTTTTCAACATTGTAATAAGCCTTTAACTATACCGCAGACTGGGGCTGTAAATGGTCTTCTTGTCCATGTATGAAAAACGTCGGGAGGGAATTCTCATGAGCACCTGTATTCCTTTGCTCATAGAGAAAAAATAAACTCTATCTAAAACTAGATCCCCCAGGACAGGAAAATATAGGTTCAGATCGCGCACTCAGACACTTTTATCGCTCGTCTCAGTGTAAACTTGTGACTAGATCATGTTTTACAAAGTTGTCTGACTTTCTTGAAAGGCCATTCCTGTGTTTATATGCGAGGGGAATACAAGGATTGCAATCGATCATTGACTAACACACGTTCACGAACTGATTTTTAATCTAGCGTTTAATGCAGACTTTAGACCCAAACGTCTCTGGTTAATTTCGCTTTGGACTCTCATTGTGAGATTTTCAGATCAGCCCGCTTTGCCGTTTTTCATAACCGAAGACAAATTAATTTATTGTATGTCCGAGAATACATTTTTTTTAAAGCCCGTATGACTTCACTGTATTTGCCTCCGTGTTTTAGTGCTTTATCTTTGATGCACAATTGTTTTTACGGCTGCTTAAGTTCAAAATGTTCAGGGTGATTTTTTAAAACAAAATCTCTTGGGGAATAACAATTGTGCAGTCTTTGCAAAGAACAAAAAAGAGAGCATTTGTGCAATGACAGGCACACCGCTGCGAAATCTCGCTCAGCAGAGCTGGTAGAAATAGGTTTTTCACCTTCCCGTGTACTGGAATCTAGGAAAGTTCTTTAAAATCTACCGGTTCCGCTTCAAAGCCCCGCCATGAAACATTTTGCAATCGCCTTAAAACCTGTCCTGAGCTGCCTTCATTGAGCCGACAAGACAAAGCGCCGGTTGTTTCTTCGGTTTGTTTGTTTGTTTGTTTAGTCGACTGCTTTGAGAAAGATTAAACCGGATAAGAATTAAGAGTGGGAACCATATTCATCTAGGCGGAAACTGAATTCCGTCTTGTCAGCAATTTTGTAAGCAGCCTATGAAACAGATTTTTGCAACACACACAAATAAAAGTCTGTCGCTCTCTCTCGCCAGTAAAAGGAATCTAGAAATGCTGTTTGGGTCCAAGGACAAAGTTTGAGTTTTCATTTCACCTGAAAGAAGGCATTTGGCTCGTCAAAATTAAATTCCCTCACAATCAGCCACGACCAAAAGACTTTCATAGAAATGTATAGATCACTTCCGTGGAGCTCGCTATCGAGTGTTGCATGCATAATGCATCGTGTAAATATATTGCTCTTTCAATGTGGTGAAAGGCGGACAGTTATTGAAAGCGGTGCTAGTCTTCTGCTTGTGTAAGAAAGCATTAAGTAGGATGAGGCACCAAACAGCTCGGTATAAACTACAGTTACGGGTCGCGAATGATGTCCTTTAATGGAGCCACTTTATGGGGGATTTATTTATTTAAGCAAAATCGCTGGCGCCTTCATCAGTTTAAAAACAAACATGTATAAATCGACTACATTCGCCCCGCTACTTTGGCAGGACGCCCTCATTAATTTGTTTCCGTTGATAAACGTACAGGACATTTCTTTTCTTCCCAGTGTAAAGTGCACAGTAAGTGTGAAGTATATATCATCTCCCGAGGAATTTGTCTTGAAAAGTCCTATCAGCCCCCTGGCGTTCAAAGGCTGAAGGATGATTATTGATTAGCGCACTAGCTCCCACTCTACGCTAAAGCAAGGCAAACAAACGGAAGGTTTTGGGAGCGCTCATGCGACGGTCGGAGTTTATTCCACGGAATTCACACACAGAAAGTAGATCAGAGTGAGGAGATCGGAGTGAAAGCCTGACTGTGGAATGTCACACACATGCACGCACACGCTTTAGGTGTGAGACATGCGGCACATAAAACATTCAGGCAACGCCGGCTCGAACCTTCTGTTAAAACAGAGCATCTTTGCAACTTGAAACAAACGGACTGAATAGCTCGCGGTTCGCTTCGCGTTACTTAGGATCAAAACAGCGTTAGGGCATGTGGGGATTTTGTCCTGACCATGGGACTCTTCAATTCGGATCGAACCCTGCCGCCTCAGGTCAGGGTCGGAGAGCTTGCTCGGCTCTGGGAAGCTCTTGACGTGGGGCGGATTAGCGGCCCCGGGTTTGCAAAGCGCTCTGAGAGCGGGGCGGTCAGTCTAGGGTGAACCGCGGGTTGCCAGGTAAGGGGCTTTGTTCCGTCGGGTCCCTTCCACGCCACAAACAGCCCCCGGCTCGCAGAGGGGCGGACCTCCTGCGGCCGCCAGGGCAAACCGTGGAGCCGAGGGCAGGGCTAGCGCGGGCGGGCGGCGCGTTCTCCCCGCGGCCTGCTCCCTTGCGCTGGGTCTGTGCCAGCCGGCCCTGGTCTCCCCTCGGCAGCGAAGCGGCGTCCCGCGGCTCTGCCCCTAGCTACCCACGGAAAGCGCCAGGCGTGGCCACGGCGCCGCCTCGGCTGACGGGTCTGGAGAGAGGCGCAGCGCCTTGGTCCGCGCCCCGAACATGAGGGCTAAATAGCCGTGGGGCGGTTGGCTTAACGCAGATGTAAACCGCGGGATCCCCGCGGGGAGCCCCTGGCGGGGGCACGTTTTGTTCCCGATGCACAAGTGCCTTCCCGGTTGCCGGGATGAGCCCCAGGAGAGCCCGCCGGCCTCCGCGGCTGGCCGCGCCTGTGCCGGCCGCGGAGGGACGCCGGATGTCCCGGGTCAGCGCCCAGCGCAGAGTCCGCTCGGCCGGGCACGAACTGAGCCCGCAGCTACCCAGCGAGCCAGCCGCCGCCGGGCGCCCGCCGAGCCGGCCACGTGTTTGCCCGCTGCAGGGCGAGGGCGCCAAGCTCCCCCCGAGGCGATCGGCGCCGCCCCTTCCCGCGCCGGGATCTGAGCCGGAGACTTGGCGCTCGCGGTGCTCCGGCTCGGTCAGAGCGCGCCGGGGCCCCGCGCTCTCCTGTCCCTGCCGCCGCCTTCTGGGCCTTCCCTTGCCGGGCGCCATTGACATGCCCGGGGGCGACGCCTCTGGTGGCGAGTGGCGAGGTTCGATCCCCTGCCGGATCTGCGTAGCGGGGCTGCCAAGGCAGTGAGGGGGAGGCTTGGTGGCAGAGGCTGGGGGAAGGAAATGGAGCCCAGCTCCCCTGTATCTCCCTAGCGCGGGTAAGTCACCCTCTGCCACCTCTCCCCTCCAGTTCACTGGTGCTGGGAGGGAGAGCTCACCGCCGGCTGGGCCCTTCACCACCGGAGGCCGTGGCCATACTGGGGTAAACTTCAGGAGGGGGGCCTCGATTATAGGGGCAAGATTTACACCTACCTTCATTGATCTCTGGGGCTTGGGGCATTTGCACTGCCTTTCCCCTCCATTTGGACCCGTTTTTGCAAGGGCCAAAAAACTAGCGCTTATTTCGAAGTTGCCAATTTGACCAGCAACAAGAGAAGCGGAGCCTCTTAGCAACAAAAGAAGCTGAGCCTCTTCCTAGCTTAAAATATACTCCACTGTGTGTCAAGACATGTCTGGTTTGGAGGCTATGAGCGTGCAGGCCTTGGAAAGCCCTGGGGTGGACTTTAAAGGGTGACATTATTTATATGCAGGGGAACTATTTTAAGTCATTTTAACGAGGTGTTTTAATTTGTTATTTTTCTCTCCCTTTGAGCTCTGTACATTTGCATTCATGGTAACCTAGAGCTTCATGGATGAAAGGATTAAAAAACCGTCCCAAAAAATAGTTCAACCAATGCCTTTCCTAGGTGCCCTGGTCCTGTCCCCTGCCCTACAGATCCCAGGCACTCTGCTGCATGGTTCTACCTCAGGGTGTTATTGGAGCAAGAGCTGCAGAGTGAATTGCATCACTGTTCCCCATTTGGGGTGGATTTTTGGCTCCCTGGGGGCCTGCAGGCCCTAGTCTTCTGAAAGAAGCCAGGCAGGGAATCTGGCTCTGTGCTACACAAATAAAAAGTTGCTTTATTTACATATTTCATATATATATATATAGATGCCAAAATGTAGTATATATTACTGTTTCTATTTCTCTCTCTCCATAGGTATATTTAACTCCCATTGACATTGATGGAAATTATGCACATGTCTAGAAAGGAGAACAGAGTCTTAGATCTTTTTCTCATAGTTTACATGAGATCAAAGGGAATCTAATGGACTTAATGAAGGGCCAGATGGGTTTTGTTTATACTCTGTAGGATAGTTCAAGAGAATGAGAAGGAATATTTGTACTTTAACTGGGCAGAGGAGGACACTTATTGAAGCATTTAATGGGCACAGGAGCAACTATGTCACATCTTCAGAAGCAGGAAAGGCTTGCTTATTTTTCACTTCTTAGCAGGAGTGGTGGTATGTCATGGCTTTGTCCATCTTTGGAAAGCATTGGATGAAGGGCTTCCAGACTCTGAAATCAGTCATCTTTGTCTCTTTGGAAGCACAAGTTTCTCTGTACCCAGAGAATTCTATATTTTTGCTCTTTAAACTGTAGAATATGTGGGTTTTTCCAATTCATGGCAATTAATAAGCTTCTAACAGGAGAAAGGTCTGTAAAGGCAGTAGAGTCTTAGATTTGGATCCCTACTGTGAACACTTACAGGAGATTTTGGCATAAAGGACACAGGAGGTTACAAACCTTCCTGGTTGTGTATGCAGAGCAACTCTCAAATCCCAGAGGATTCCAAGGGGGCCAGGACTCTTTGCCTCTGCACTAGCTCTGGCCTCTTCTTCCCCAGCTGTTTGGCTTTACTGGCTACAACTGCCCCCAGGGATCCTTGCAAAAGGAGAGGGGGGTGTGGAGTATAGGTAACACAGTCCCAGGTTGTTTTACCTGTTTCACTTTAGCTTTGCAGGGCCATATGTATAGGGAGGATATGCTTCTCTGACACTCCTAGCCTCTGCCTCCTCCTCCAAGCCCCACAGAGTACCCTCTGCAGGGTCGTAAGAGGAGTGAATGATGTAAAAGGGGTGCTGAATACGTTTCCATGTGTATGTGTGGGGAATCTGTGCACAATCATATCCCCTCCAAGTGCAGCTCTTGCAGAGGTGTGTATGTGGGGGCAGTACTGTTGTTTTTATTGTTTGCATTGCAGTATTGTCCTAATGCATGATGAGACTGTTTGAGACAATTGTGCAACATGCCAGAAATCTCCTAACAATGTGATGTTGTGTCCTGGCACTGCATGATTATTTTGTAATACCACTGGAAGAAAAAGAAACTCCAGTGATGTGCCTTACAGTGCTAATTGTTGACAAAGCGCCTATCTTGCTTTGGAAGGTTTATTAGCTGAAACGAATGATTGGGAGGCCGCCCCGTTTTAATAGATGCAGCCAGAGTCTGACACCTTCACATTACTTATGGGCTTATGCAAATTGATCTGAGAATGATAGAAACTGTTCATGATTATAATTTCCAATGTAATGATATAAAGAAGACCCTGCATAGCCCTATCTATCTACTCTCTCTTCAATTCTGCCTGGTAAAAAGCTAGTGATATCACTGGCACCTCTTTTATACGTGCTGATGTGCCTCTGATTCTGGGAGTGACTTCACATTTGTATCCATTTGCTGTTTTTTATATGCACATGTGGCAAGTCAAGTTTTGGACATGTAAGGCCCAGTCTTGTGCCTTGTTTTGTTAATACTTTCTCTGGCTGTATTCCTTGTTAAAAAGGAACAACATTATTTTTTCATGGTTAAGGTCTAGCAGAAAAATCACGAGGACTTCCTTAACCCTTTTATATCTCTAGCATTTTTATTGAGTGAATGTGCAGTAATTTGTGTGGTTTAATAAGTAACTTGACAGTTAATAGGATACATCTGTAATAGATTAAAAAATAACTGGCTTCTTAGAAATATGGAAAACAATAACATTCTATCTCCCTTCAGCTCTCTGTTGAGAAAGTCATACCTGGTTTAATTCCACTGAAAGATTCTGTTAAAGATACATATACTTTGGGATCCACTACCAGATATAATACCACCATTATAATTACCCTTTTATGGATTCCAAAGTTGTCATTATAATGAAGATTTATTATCTACTTTAAATAATCTACCAAGGTTTGCTGTTGCAGTTACAAAAAGCCAGCTAATTAAGAAACACAAAGTATTTTTACGAGGCTCACTTAGGTGCCAGTGTAAAAGGAACCTCAAATACTGAATTCTACCAATAAAGGGACAGCCTATGCCTCCATGATCCATACGCAGAATGGGCCCCTGCCTCACATATACAAAGGAGAGGGATAATCACATCTGTGACATTATGTCTCCAGGCCCTTTAGAGGAAGCTGCATGGGGTGAAGGGATGGAGACTGGTGGCAAGGGCTATGGGCCACATCAGCACTCCACTAGCCCTGAGAAGATCACATGACAAAAGGCTGTCATTTCCTTTTCTGTGGTGCCTTCTCCATAGTGGGAAACCCTCCCTTTAACTAAAGGTGAGCTCTCCAGTAACAGCCCCAGATAGGGGGAGTTCCTGGTACTGTGACTCCATTGGAACTGTTCTGCCAGGATGGGGGTGGAAGATAAAGGAGCTGCTGGAGACACAGAACCAGACTAGATGGTTCAAGAATCCTGTGGATCCTAGGAAATGATACTATGAGGTGGGAGAAACAGGATTCCCTTGTAGAGCTTCCCAATGTCTTAGTTCCGGGGGGTGGAAGTGATGTGGTCTGAAGTCTTTACTTCAATTCATTTAATTTTCCTTTTACCATGTTTTAAATGGAGATGGGTAGATAATACACGTTAAAGAAGGCAGACTTTTTAAATAAACATCTAATATTTTACCAAAAAGTCAATATAGGATGCTGAAGAATTATCTTTATCAAACATTAGTAATTTCAGTTTATGTCATAGTGTTTTCAGTGTCAAAGAGCTAGCAGTGGGTACAGCTTCAACCAATGTTTTTGAAAGCTGATAAACAAGTCCCTTTTTAAACTCCTGCAAAAGGTTCCTTCATGCATTGACATGTGTCCATTAGGTTCAAAATGAAAGGCAAATCTGGAAAGTTACTTGAAATGTTTATGTCGATTATTCAACTCACTTTATGACACATCATTTTCAATAGCAATATGACACATTTATGGCTCATCATTTTCAATATGACAGCAAATATGGCTCCAAGCATAGTTTATAAGGTTTAAATTTAAGACAACAGTATTGCCATTTTACTCCAGATTTGAAGTCTGTTAACTATCAGCATCTCTGCCTCAGACAAATACCACTAAAAGTTATTTACTGGCTGCGGCAGATACTAAACCTTTTCACTATAATAGTCAATTATGTAAGATCACAAATTCTCATTTTCAGTAATTTACAACAAAGGGTTATTTCTAGTTCATAACACTTACATCTTCAAAGCACTGTACAAATATTAATTAATTAATATTAATTAATTAATGCTCATAAACATCTACCTCACAAGATGTTACCTTTGCTATCCCTATTTTACAGATGGCAAAACAGACACAGAAGGGTTGTGATTTGCCAAAAATTATTCAGTGAATTAATGGCAGTGCCAGGATTAGAACTCGTGAGCTGCTGGTTCCTAGTTATGTAAGTAGACAGTGAGTAAAACTTTTAAATGCACACAAGTGACTCAGGAGCCTATTGAAAGCCAGTGGGACGTAGTTTTCCAGAGCTCCCAAGTCACTCAGCTTTTGAAAATGTTTATATGGTGGCTTTTCCCCAAGTGTATAACATCAAATGTTGTAAATAGACATTGTATATATGAAGAGGAAAGCAGATATTCAAAGCTGAAAGCAGAGTTTCAAATAACTAGTCCATTAGTCTATATTGCAGGCCACTCCTTAAAGGCAGATCAGTTCTTGATCAGACAGTGCAAATGGGGGCCCATGCAGTGTCACGACCAGGACTTGGGCAGTCAGACCTAATGGTCAGAGCAGGAGGCAGGGTAAGAAGTCAAGCCAGGGGCCAGAGCTGAAGTCAGAAGCTGAGCCAAGAGTCAAAGCTGGAGTATAAAGCTAAAGGTTGGAGCCAGAGCTGGAGACCAGGGGCAACGATCAGGGACAAGAGAGTCTGTAGTAGCAGCAGCAAGACAAGACCCACCATGTTGCACAGACAGCTTCCTGTCTCCATTTCTGACTTAATTAGTGTGCTAGGGACTCCAAAGCAGCACCAATCATGTCCCTGTGGGCCAGACCTTTAGTGGATCATAAAGCCTGTGGCTCCTACGTCTCCACTTACTAGTGGAGCCGCCTGGTAGTGTTGTAGCAGTCTCCTGATAGTACAGGGGGCTGGATTTCAGTTCCGTGAATCCTTACACATCGGAGAAGGGGCCTGCAGCACTGTTTGATCAAGGTCAGTGCTGACACTGACTACAACTGTGCAACTACCAGCACCAGGAGATGGGCTTCATGTTTTTCCAATAAGATTTTTAATAAAAAAAGCAGCCCTTTTTTGAAAGTGAAAAATTTTGCAAAAAAAAGCTGTCCGCATTTTTAATTGAAATAGACATTTCAAGGCGTTAGCTAAACTAAAAACCTTGGTGTTTGTCCCATACTGGTCAATAGACATTTTTTACTGAAAGGTTTCACAACGTTTTTGAAAAACCAAGAATTGGAGCTGTTTCCGCCCTGGGAAACAAACAGCTCTTCATGGGTTTTTTTTGTTTTTGTTTTTTGTTTTTAAACAGTTCTACAGTACACAGCAATGGAGGAAGGGGAGGCAAAGGGGAGATGCTGAGTGTGGTCCCATTTGCTCTTCTGTCTGAAGTCATAGGCAGACATGTTAGGAGTGGAACTCAGCATAGGCTTGAGAGGTGGAGCATTGGGGGAAGATGGCTAGGCCATTCAGGGCTAAAAAGTTTCCTTGTGAAAGGAGAAGCTCCATCCCTCTTTTGAATTTCAGCCTTGGAGGAGGGGGTATCCCCTTTTGATTGGCTGCCTGTCTCATTTGCTTGCCTTCTAGAGAAGAACTGCCAATTAGAGCTCCTGTGAGGCAGGCAAAGCTCCCCCCCCACACCTTCTCTCAAGAGCTTTTGGGCTGGGGAGGGAAGACACTGTTCTCATAGGAGGGGAGCTGGGAGGAGGGTGCTGAAAGGCCCTGAAGCTGAGGGCAGCTGTGCTCCCTACTCCCATCTCATGAGCAGTGGGTCCCTCTACTGTTCTCTGCTCCACTTTTCCTCCCTGCAAAACTAGCCCAGGCCTGGCAAGGGGAAGAGAATGCCCTGGTGAACTGTCTCTAAAGCTGCAGGAGGAGCAGAGGAGCTGCTGGAGGACAAAACTGACGTGGGGGAAGAATTAATGAGGGGGCTAAGGAGACAGAATGTGGAAGTATAATTAATTGCTGTGCTGGATGAGAACGCAATGATTTAGAATTCTGGGCGTCCGAGAGAAGCCGGAAGCTCCTCACCTTTAGGAAACCAGTGAGAGCATGTGCAGTGGGAAGCCAATATCACGTCACTATAAGTAGGGGAGAGTTGGCAACAACACCAACACAGAGAGAGAGAGAGAGAGAGGAGAGAGAGAGAGAGAGAGAGAGAGAGAATGGGCAAGGAATGTCAAAAAGCAGAAGGCAAATCAAAACTGTAATTTTAAAAAATCATGATTTGTGTGCCAATTTCATGATTTTGGAGGGGCCTGACTCATAATTTTTAAACTTTTGAGGTTGGCAATACTGAGGTTGGAGCTGGTTAGAGCTGAGGTGGGGAAATAGTTCATCAGAGAAGGAGAACTTGGAGAGAAAGTGAATTGCAGGGAGAGAGACTTACTTGCCAAAAAGGCTGACAATCAGAAGAGAAGACCTCAGTGAGAGAAGGGAGACAGAGAGTGAGCTTGGCATTTGAGTGAGCGTTCAGGCAGAGACTTTGACAGGAAGGAACTCAAAGGGAGAGAAAACTTTGTGGCAAAGGAAAGCTTAGCAGGTTTGCAATCCTCATGGGAGGACCAGATGTCAAATCTTCGTCCTCCTCTCAAGGTCTTTTTATTTTTTAATGTGATTTTTTGGCTCTGAGCTGTGGAACGAGACATTAACTGGCTACACATACTGTGGATTGTGTCTTCACTTCATAACACTCAGAGGGATGGAGTAACTGTTTGCACTGCAGTTTTAAATATTTTTTGTTCATGGTTAGAAATACTCAGTGGTTTCAGCACATCACAATCTTAAGTGAGTGTGCATAGCTAAGAAGATCAAGATAATGGTGAATTAAAGAATAAAAAAGGCCTCCTTTATGTGGGTGAAACTACCAGAGGACTAGCTTTCTAGGCCAAACCTATTAAATCTGAGGGAAAAAGCAATTTTCAGATGGCCTTGTGCCTACACTTGGAAATTTAATTGAATTTGGAGTAGACTTATAGACCTAGAGACCCACAGCATGAGATTAATTATTTGCTGTAATGATGGCAAAGGCAAGCAATAAATTGGCCAGTTGATCCAGCCAACAGGATAAATGAACCTAACCATGGTGGTCAGGATAAATCAGGTAAAATCCCTCAATGGTGGAAAGCCACTCAGGGGCGAGGAAGCAAGATTCTCTGAAAGTTGTTGTTAAATATTCTTTTAGCTTGAGCATTTAATGCTCAAAAGATGCAGTCCTTACTTAATTCTGTTTGCACAGGAAGAAGGGTATGGGAGCTTTGCCAACTATATGTAATTCATTGCAAAATCCTCGAAAATCCTGTTTTTAAAATATGTATGGAAAAAAAAAGTTCTTTCACAGATTTTTACTCAGCAGCCAGCTTTTAAGATAAACAAAATCCATTCTCAGAAATAAAAAAGGAAGAAATAGATCCAGATCCTCAAATCTGCAGGTATAAATTGGCAGATTTCCACTGAAGTCAATGCAACTCTGCTGATCTAAAGCAGCTGAAGATCTGGTCCAGTGAAAGTAAGCTTTCTTTTACATTATAAACGTTTTGGTCTGGGACTATAATTCATTATCAGTTTGTAAAGCACCTAGCGCAGTGGTGGAACCTAGCTGAGACCTCTTGGCACTTCCCCAAATAAACAGTAAATAGTAATAGTGTAATCCTGAGATTTGGCTTGCTAAATGTTACATCAATTGAGATTAGTGAATTTAGGATTGTTCAGAGTATGAAGAAGGAACATGCACTGACAAGTAATTAGTTCACTGAGACGCCAAGGCATACAGTACCTAGATTAAGAGCAATCTATCAAAATTCACATATTAAAAGCTCTGGGAAACAAACAAAAAAGGTAGATATTCCTTTTAATTCTTAAGATCAAAAATGGCTGTGTTCAAAAGAATATTATGCTATAAAACATATACTTAAGCCATCTTTAGCAGGCTCAAAAGACCCCATGGGATATTGTGAGTTTAGTGGTTTCTCTACTGTTATCATCCTTTCAGTGCTGATAGTCAAAACACTATGGAACTTTAAAAAAACCTCAAAACCCTAGAATCACAGACTGGTGAAAACTGAAAGAGCATAATTATAATTTCTTCAAAATCTATTCTGGATGTGAAGTGGTGATCACAAATGGGATAAGACTGCAGTGATTCTAATACTTCTAGTTGTTCTAGAGCTGGATACTGCTGGAGAACAAGGAAGAACCTCTCTAAACCGGTTCCAGTTCGTCATTTGACAGTGGGAGCATTCCCCTTAAAGAACAAGCTAATGAGAACTGTTGACAATATACAGATAAAATATGCTCTCTTGCGTTGCCAGTTTCACGGTGACCCTGGCAATATTGCTGAGCAAATAATTAATTTTTGGGTTTGGTGGCTGAACTGAAAAATCCAAATGAAAATTTGTTTTGGATTGACCCAAAAAGGAATTTTGTTTTTTCTTCCTGAAAGAAACAAATGAACGAAAACATTTCATTTCAGGTTGAATGAAATGTTTCATTCCACCTGATTTTTTTTCATGTTTTGGTTTTTAAAAAGCACCTACAAACAAAAAACAAACTTTTAAAAAATCTAGCTAAATTTTGAATAAAAGAGTCCAAATGTTTTGTTTCAAATGTCAAAATGAAATGTTGGTACTTTTAAGTTGTTTTGTTTTTCCATTTTTGTTTGGCTGAAACTATTTGCCAAATATGACCCATCTTCACAAAAATCTGCATTGTTTGGTGAATAAACTATTTGTCAGAAAAATATCACTCAGTTCTATCTCATTGCCATGGATTCATATAATAGAATTTTTGCCAACAAATTTCTCTCGATTGTGAAGAAAACAGACTAATTGTCAGCAGATTACAAAGGTCGATTTTTCAGAGACCCAAAGTAGTTAGGTGCCTAACTCGCATTGAAAGTTATCAGTGATCTTCTTCATCTTGATAATTTATGTACGACTGAATCTATTGACCAATAAAAGTGTTGCAGGGGAATAGAGATAAGCATGCAAGCTCTTTGGACAAGGACTGTGTCTAGCACTCTTTGTAAGTATCTATCTCAATGAGACCCAGATTAGGATCTCTGACTGCTACTACCATATCATAATAACAGGACATGTTTTATGAGAGCTCTGTTGTATGCACTCGAAAAAGCAACAACTAATGGAAAGGAATGTGAAGTTTCTGGCTGAAGTCTTGTGCAGGATTTCAGTGGATGCTGCCATGATCGGGGTCAGATCCTTAGACACTGTAAATCAGCATAATTCCACTGAAGTTGATTGAGCAGCATTGATTTAACCATCTGCAGATCTGGTCCCAGAGGCATAAAAACAGTGACCAAGTTCTTTCTTTGCCCTATGGTGTCCCACATCATGCTCAGTACAGCAGCTTTCTTTCAGAAGCCAGGCAAAGTTAGCAGGAAGCTAAAAACTCTATTAAAGCACTAAATCACTGCATGAAAAGTTTGATGGCACGGGAAATTCACTGGGCCCAATTTTCCTCCCACTAACACTGATGTAAAGTGGATGTAGTTTCCCTGAAGTCAAAGGTACACATGGGGAAGTAGGAACAGAAGCAAGCCATCTGCCTCTGTTGAAACTAAATTAAAAATTCTGACAGCTCAAAGAAAGGGTGTGTGTGTGCACGCACATGTGGTGGGTGGGGAGGGGTGAGGGACTTGAAAGGGAACAAAACAGAAAAAGCTTCAGAGCCACGAGGCAGCATTTGTGGCCATAGTAAGCCATGTTTGCAAACACCAGTTAACAGTATTATAATCCAGTCTACCACTCTGTTTGTAGCATGGGATTTTCCTATTTCTTTTGGTGGTGAGGTTGCATTTCTTCACTGTTGGACACTGATGCACAACTACAACATTAAGAAGGCTATAACCTTTGCCAAAGAGAAAAGGCTTTGTTTAGATCGTAAGCTCTTCAGGGCAAGAATTGTCTTTGTTATATGGATACAAAGTTCCCTGGTTCCCGGATGTGCCCTCTAAGCACTACTCCAATACAAATAAGGGACAATCATTGTCCAAAGTCATACTCTAAGGCCCAGTCTGCACTTTCCTGGTGATTCGGCAGCAGTTGATGGGAGTTATGCAAGCTACGCAGAGTAGCTTGCATAACTCCTGTTAACTGCTGTGCTTCCCTTCTGTGCGGTGTCTTCACTGCACTGGGCCAACGGGAACCATGTTCTTGTCAAAACAAGGCTACGCCACTTGAGGGGATGGTTTTAATGTGTCGACTTCTGGTGAGTTCTGGATCGATTGAGCGGGTCTTCACTGATGGCTCAGTCGATCCAGATAGGTCGATCGGACAGTGGCGACTTTGCTGCCGTCAGTGTAGATGTATCCTAACACTAACTAGTTCAATTCTTCAGCATATTGTGAGGGTGTTGGAGAACTTTCCCCAGAGGGATGAGTCATAACTTTACTGTTAAGCATTATGGGAAATCCAGAGGGAATGCTTAAAACGTTTGATGTACAACAAGAATATCCTTTCTTGCATCAGATGAACTTTACTATATTAAATGGATGAATGCTCTGTATTCACGAAGAAACAGTTTCCCATGGAGGAAGAGTGGAAATGTCTACATTATTTATGGGTTATCCAACTATCTAGCTACATATGTGTGTGTTATATTTTATGTGTGTTCCAATAATAGATATGCTGTATAAAGCTGGTTATAAAAGAAGAAAGATTTAATAGGTACCCAATATAAAACTCAAACTTCTAATTTCCCAGCTCTGTTTTACCTTAAATTATAACTAACAATTATAAGAAACATCTGTGTCCCTGAGTACATTCCAAGGAATATATTCAAATAGATCTTCACATTTTTAAACTGTTCCTATAACTAGTTCCCCTCCTCCCCCACCACAGAAAAAAAATGAACAGCTCCCCTGCCAAAATAAATTCATTAGATCATGGATTAAATAGGTCTTCAAAAACTACTAGAGATGAGAAGTAATATCCTCCCCCTTCATGGAGAAGGTTTTCGGAAACAAATTCTGTTTCTTAGAGCATAGATATTATGTAGTCTTTGGCAGCAATCCTTTCAAAAATTTTGCTGGCACTCTTTGAATGTGGACTGGTATAATCTGGCTTTAATAGCTTCCAGGAACTATAATGTGTTAGTTCCCATTTTTAACAAATGAAGAGTCATTGCCTATGATATTACAGAAAATGAGCTTGCCACCAGGAATTTAAAATGGGATATTTTTTTTTCCTTTATCAGTCACTGGAGCATTATTTTCCTCTTGGTTTAATCTTTACACCTTTCTAGAACCTAATGAATAAAGGTACATGATAAATGAAGAGAAAGGTAGTCATTACTCTCTCTCTTAAAAAGTTTATTCATGGGAAACTTTGTTCTGATATTGAAAGCTGAGAGATATTATACAACTGAATGAAACGTTAACATATGGACTGTAATGGTGATGTGGTTTTAATTCTCTTGGTATTTTGGGTATTTAAATGATCAAATTACTTTTATGTTTAGGAAGTTTCCCACTAAACCATTTCTCACTGATTTCATATCTAGAGTCTGATTATTCTGTTTTAATATTCACGTAGTAGCAATATTTGTAAAGTAATACATTTTTGTCAATGACTTACTTTTATTTTCTTATATTTATCATTTTTCAATTTTCATAATTTCCACTGAAATTGTTCGAATGAGCATTTTTTAAAACAGTCTCTGGTCATTGATAGGCGTAACTGAGAAAAGACAGCCCAGTTGCCAAATACTTATCTTATTCCTTCTCTTTAAATACAAGATGAAATCTTGCAAAGCAGAAATGATTTGTTTTGCCCAACTACAATGAAGAGGTCATAAATGTCATCCTCATTGAGTGAATCATGCAAGAGGAACAGGCTGATTATAGAGTAACAGATATCAGCCCTGATCCTTACTTTGACAAGTATCCCATTGTTTGAGTTTGGATTGTAGGATTAGGCCCAAAGGATGTATCTTGGTCACTAGCCAAGAATGAAAACCAGAGTGAAGAGAAATTATTTTCCCATTTGCCATGCCAAGGCAGCAGTGTTTGGATTCAGATTAAGAACCTGAGTCTCCACCATTTTCCATGTTTATTCCAATCTACTCCCCCAACTTCTGACGTGTGAGAGGGCAAGAGGAAAAGTGTAAAGTAATTGCTGTTATTAAGGGTTCTCTTTAAATGCTTTCTGCAAAATCTATTTAATATAGAATTACTCATCTATCCTATTACTGGTCAACTGCAGTACTCCTTCTTTCCTTCATTTCCCATTTTGTATGAGTGCAACTATTTGTTCCTTCCCAAGTGAAGTACTTTGCACATGGATGGCGGGTATCATAGGCCTGGGGAAGCTTAGCCTTCCCAAAGACCCAGGAGAGACTCCACCTATGCTCCATCTTGAGGCCCCTATCCCTCCTGCTGCGTCCTGCTCTTCCCCCATGGCCCCAGCCCAGGCAGGTGGGCACTGCAGCAACTCTTTCCACCCTTGCTCAGCCTCTTCCCTGAAGCAGGCAGGAACTGGGGCTAGGGTTTGGCCAGTTGTTGGTCTGGGACTAGGGGCGGCTGGGGCCAGTGCTTAGGCTGCCCAGAGCTGGGGCCACCTGGACCGCACTCTGGGGCCACCTGGTTGGCATTCCAAGGCCTGGAGTTCTGGGGTTGGGGCCACACCTGGCCAGCCAATGCTCTGGGGCTGGGGCTGCCCAGTGCTTGTGTTGCCTGGGGTTGGGGCAAGTGGCTTGCGTCAGCTGATAGGCTGGGACTTGAGGTAGGCTAGAGGCTTAAGCCAGCTGGTGGGCTGGGACTTGGGCTGCCTGGGGTGGGCTGGCTGGGCTGGTGTCTTGGGCCAGCTGGGGTGGGGCTCCTCTAACCACAGTAGGGAGCTCGGGCTCTGTGGAGGGAGGGTGTGGAAGGGGCGTGGTCTCAGGTGGAAAGGGTGGGGTCTTAGGCTAGCCTCCCTGAATGGGGGCGGATCACACATGGCCCATGACTTTGCATTTGTCCTTATTGAATTTCATCCTATTTACTTCAGACCATTTCTTCAGTTTGTCTAAATCATTTTGAATTTTAATCCTATCCTCCAAGGCACTTGCAACCCTTTCCAGCTTTGTATCATCCACAAAGTTTATAAGTGTACTCTCTATTCCATTATCTAAATCATCGATGAAGATATTGAACAGAAGTGGACCCAGAACTGATCCCTGTGGAACTCTACTCAACATGTCCTTCCATCTTGACTATGAACCATTGATAACTACCCTCTAGGAATGGTTTTCCAACCAGTTATGCACTCACTTTATAGTAGCTCCATCAATGTTGTATTTCCCTAACTTGTTTACGAGAAGGTTATGAGAGCTAGTATCAAAAGCCTTACTAAAGTCAAGATCTACTGCTTTTCCCATATGCACAATCCTTGTTATCCTGTCAAAGAAAGCTATCATGTTGGGTTGACATGATTTGTACTTGACAAATCAATGCTGACTGTTACTTATCACCTATCTGCCCCGGTTTAGACCAGGGTTAGGGATTAGAGGTCAAAACAGTACCAGTGTTCAGGCTCACATCTGATGATGACAGAATATACCAGACTCTTTCCATGAGATTTAGGCACTAAGTGTCAGAAATCTTGTAAGATCAGCAGACGTCAAGAGGCTTCTGCCATCCTGAAATCTTGCAAGAATAGTTGATTTGACAAGATTTCCAGAAAATACACACCTTTCAGTTCTTAATCACACTTGAAACCAAAAATAGGAGCAGATTCGAATCTGAAACAACTGAAATTCAGGGTTCTGAGTTTGTCCCAGTGCTGTTTTAATGTATGCATTTTGGTATCATGATGGGGCAATCTAGAATAACTGGAAGCTATTGGATAGGTATGGTCTGAGAGATATCACAGGACTCCTAGTTCTTTCTCATGATATACAAGAGTAACAGGTGTCACCATATGCCTTTGCTGACTAGACTGAACCAGGAAAATTGTTGATACATAACTTCCAATCACATCTTGATAGTTTGTATAACTCTATTTGTACAGTAGGACTATAATTTATTAGCAAGCTGTCCTCATTTTGGTGGTTGTCTTGTGACAAATTAATGTTAAATAAACCATGTGATCTTATGTGGTTTGTATTTTGTTACAGTATATTAGTTTAAGAACTATATATCAGACATAGACTGTTTTCTTATTCTATAGTAGTTGGTTACTACTGAGATGAAATCTAAATTTATTAACTATGTTGATATCTATGCTTCAAGTTCCATTATAAGAGCAATATTTACTACTGCATTTTCAAAAGTGCTTCTGCTTCCAAAAGTTGGGAAGAGTGTATCCATTGATTTGCATGGAACAATTAAAATGAAGGTTCAGGCCTTCACTTCTAAAAGTGGTTCAAATGTATCTCATTGTATGCAATAGTTTATGATATGCCAATAGAAGGAGCAGTTGGGCCAAACTCTTCTCTCTCTTACACTCTGTAATGAGGGTGCTCTAATCTCCACTAGTTTGGCACCTCCTCCTGGCCACTCTGTGGTTTAGCTCTCCAGGTTGATGCACCTTCCCACAGTTGCATGCCGCCACTCCATCTCTCTCTGGTCCTCAGCCCTTCTCTCACTCCAGGAACCACAGGCCTCCTCGTGATTTGGCCCTCTGGCCAGGTCACTCAGCATCCCCCCCCTTCTGGGGTACAGTCCTCCAAAGTCTCTTGTCACTTTCACGGTAACCCAGGCAGTCTTCCAATTCACTGCCCCACCAGTGCCACTTCCCTAGTGGCAGGCTGGGGAATCCGGGTCTACCAACTACTCGGTTCCAGTCCAGGGATCTACAACCCCAGCAATTCTGGGCTTTACTCTCCCAGCCCTCACTGCTCCTTCTGTGGACTGCTTCCTACAACTCCTAGTTCCCCCAGCTCCAAACCCTCTTCCCAGAACGTAACTGCCACCTGCCTTCCTACAGCCTTTTCCAGCAGCCCTTGTCTGTTGCCGGCTTCCTGGCTTTATAGGCCCAACCTGTTCCTGCACAGCTGAATCTGCTTGCAATCGGTCCCTGCTCCATGGCTTTTCCTTCATTTACAGCCTGTGGAATTAGTAGGCCTACCTGGCCACCTTAACCCCTTCTAGTCCTGTTTGGACTCACCCACACAACATTACAGCTGAGTGGCCCGTCAAAATTTAAAATAGTCAGATTTTCTCCAGAGCCGTCATACAGTTTCAGGTGATTTGTTTCTAAAAATTGACTTTGGATTCATTTCACTATTAAAAGGACTTCTTTGTTAAGCTCCAGTAGTGATCACTCTGCTATGGAAGACAGATATCAAGGCAGTTTCTGCCACAGAAAGTTTACTAGCTAGTGGGTTTTTTCATGTTTAGACCTATGGGTAGAGATACTGTTTGGATAATCAGGCATGAGTGATGAATACCTAGTACCAGATCTCAGCTTCTGTAAACTGGCGTCGTTCCATTGGAGTCAATGGAACAATACCAATTTATATTGGTACAGAGAAGCCTGTGAGGATACTTCAGGATGGCATTTTACAATAATCTCTTAGAACAGGGAGGCATCAGGTAAGTATGGGTCTGCACAGTAATTTTTAAAATTTTGAAAATTCTTCTCATTACAAATGACCATTGGCGTGGATCCTCAGATGCAATATAGCCACTTTGCATCAAACTGCTGATGTGACAGTTTATCTGCAGCAGGAGAGATCCTTGCAGTGCAAGGACGATCCTGCAGTGGCACAGACAATCCTGCGGAGGCGTAGCTTTGTTTCACCTATGCCACTCCGCCCACCTACTTTCCACCCCTCTGCCAGTTTACCAGGGAACGAGGGTGTGGCTATACAAATGGAAGTTTGTTTGGGGTTCACCCAAACCATGCTGTAATTTTGGCCCCCTGGGTTTGTAAAGCCCAGTGATTCAGAGATGCCCTCAGCAGAGAGGACTGACTTGCACAGAACAGCATCAGGATCAGCATATTAAGGCACCCTTGCACACCATCCAAAGACATGTACTCTGGGCACTTTGGTGTTGCCAGAGAATGTGCCACATAACTTAAGTATTAGTTTTCTGTCACATATCTACGTATTGATTCTAAATTTTACCTTTCGTACCACTAAGCAAGTACTTAAACATCCAACAATTTCAAAGACAAGGGACTGTATGAAATCCTTGAATTATTTAGCAGATTAAAAGTGATTTTATTTTTCAATTTACCAAAGTTGCTACTTCTTGGGTGCTTGACTTGGGTCATGCTAGTGTGTTTGCAGGCATAGGACTGATGATCTTAAGATCACTGCTGGTGATACCAGGCCATGGACTTTGCTTAAAATATAAGAGGTAAGCTTCATTTTCCCCCATATTTGGTTTTGGCTATCCCCGTCCTTTCCAGCTGTGGACCACGCCACAAGACAGGCAAAGTCATATTAAATATGTTAGGAAGAGATGGGATCCAAGAAGGAGAGGAACATCTTCATGCACCATTTCGCCAACCTAATGAGGAGAGCTTTCCACTAGGTTCAAAGAGAGCAAGTGATAAAAGCCCACAGCTAAGCTTAAAAATCGTTAACAGAGGTTGGGACATGGAAAATCTCTATAAGGGCATAGGAGCAACAAGAGGGAAATCATTGGAGAAATCTGCTCAATATCTATCTCTATACAATACAAGGAACATGGAGAATAAACAGGAAGAACTGGAACTATTAGTACCTATGCTAAATTGGTGTCCCAGATACTTGGTGGGATAAATCTCATGAATGGCAGATTGATATAGAGAGGTACAGCTTGTTCAGGAAGGACAGGCCAGGGAAAAAGGGAGGAGATGCTGCAATATATATCAAGAATACATGCATTTGTTCAGAAGGAGATGAGAGGCAGACCAACTGAAAGTCTCTAGGTAAAGAAAAGGGGGGGGAAGAGAGGGATGATATCATGGGAGGGGGCCACTGTAGATCACCAAATCAGGAGGAAATAGTGGATGTGGCATTTCTAGAACAAATAAGAGAAATATCCAAAACACAAGACCTGGTGATAGTGGGGGACTCTGAGTATCCAGATATCTATTGGGAAAGAAAGACAGCAAAACCCAAAATGTTCAATATATTCTTGGAATTTATTGGGGACAACATCTTGTTTCAGAAGGTGGAGGAAGTAACTAGATGAATAATCATTTTAAACTTGATTATGTCTAACAGGGAAGAATTGGGGGTGAAGGCAGTTTGAGTGAAAGTGTCTTTCGAGTGAATTTGTTGAAACTTGTGATGTTTTGGTTCTTTCAGAAAGGTTGTCCTGGTGTTTATCAAATACATTCAGTACCTTGATAAACATGAATATTGATACTGTAAATAGTATCACAAAATATGTACATTAGCTGACAGGCTGAAATGGTTCTGTCTATTGGCTAATTATCCAAATACTAAAAAAAAGTTACGTTAATGACTTCCAGACAGTTGTTATGCCATATCATGTTAAAGCAGCTGTTAACCATATGCAGTATTGTAGCTCTCCTTATACTAATCATGACGAAATTTTCCTTGGGGAGAAAAAGGGGTAGGTTTGCCTGGAAGAAACCCCTCAAAATAAGATCTGCCACCTTTCTAATGAAATAACATGGTTAAATTTAGAGCTGGGTGAATAATTTGTAGCAAATAATTTGTTTGTGAGTAGAGGTCAAATTTTCAGAAGCATGTAAGTGACTAAGGAACTTAAGTCCCATTTTTTAAAGTGATATCAGCACTTAGGATCCTAAGTGCTGAAATCACATTTAAAAATGGGACTCCTGAGTCACAGCAATTTTGAAAAAGAAAATCAAGATTGATGGTAAAATTTTCAAATGTGCCTCTTTGAAAAGATTTGCCAAATAATGCCTGGTCTGTAGCTTGTTCACTAAGAAGTCACTGCAAGTATTCAAAATGAGGGTTGTTTTAACTGGACAGAAAGGTCACATAGGAACCGATCCTGCAAATACTTTTGCACATGAATAATTTCTGAGGTGAATGGTCCCATTGACATCAATAGGAGTATTCGCCTGACTGAGATTACCTATATGCATTGATATTTGCATGATCAAGCCTATAGTATCTCTCTGCTCCCCGACTGGATAAATGTAAATTTGAAATTATTGTTTTGAAATTGATGCAAAAACCTATTTTGTGAATACTTGTTATGATGAACCTAAGTCAGTTTCTGTGACCATCCCTTCTGGAAGCTAATTTTGCTTCAATACTCACAGAAAGTGAACACAAAGACAGTCATAACAAATTAATTTAAAAATTCAATGTTCTCTGCACCCTTTTAGGTATTCACCCACTTGTAGTATTTTTCCCCCCATAAATTAACCCAGGAAACTATTCTTTATTAAAAATTAGTCTCCTGCAATGTTGTTTAACATAACTCAAATGCCACTGTTTTTAATTTATTGTAGGGTTATCTCTGGTGCTTATCACTATAGTATTCGGGTGCCATAAGCACATAAGAATTCACCAAACTCTTCAGTAGTCAGGGCACTAGCCTAGGACTTGTTGACCTGGGTTCATGGTCTGCCGCAGACTTCCCATGTGACTTTGGGCAAATCATTTAGTCCCTCTGTGCCTCAGTTCCCTGTCTGTAAAATCATGACAATAGTACTTTCCTGCCTCACAGGGATTTTGTGAGGAGAAACACGATAAAGATTGTGAAGTGCTTTGAGATTTACTGATGAAAAGTGCTGTATAAGAGCTAGGTATTATTATTATTTTTCAATGTCATATGAAATCCTGGTCCCACTGAAGAAATGCCATAAAGGTATATTTATTTAAAAGGTCTCCATTGCACTGATTAAGGTCTGTAAAGCTTCCCATTTCTTTTCTCTCAAGCTTCATGGCTAAAGAGGCTTGGTGAAGACATCCTCCAGTATCTATTAACACCACTCAGCCTGAATGCTCACTGATGAGAGATGAAAGGGCTTCTTCCTTGGAAAATTTTCAACAGGTGCCTGAAGCCTGATTAATATTACACTGGTTTTACACTGGCATAACTCCACTGATCTCACAATGGTCTCGCCTACCCTAATTTTAAAATTATATTATTGGAACTCAGTTATAATCTGTGACAATGGGGTATTGTTCGACAGACTTAGTCCGTTGCTGTGACTATGTGGAGAGGTATGATGTTAGAGGGTACATCTATTCAGCCCATGGCAGCGAGCCTCCCAGCCTGGGTTGACACTGGGCTAGTGGGACTTGAGCTAGC
Organism: Mesoclemmys tuberculata; assembly: GCA_007922155.1. NCBI lineage: Eukaryota > Metazoa > Chordata > Testudines > Chelidae > Mesoclemmys > Mesoclemmys tuberculata. The sequence goes on along the minus strand of ML675604.1, from coordinate 70,013,429 downwards.
GCTCTAAAAATAGCTGTGTCGACAGAACTTTGAAGTTGTGGCTCAGGCTGGAGCTTGGGTTTGAATGCTCGCCTCCCTCCCTAGGCTTCAGAGCCAGAGATCTAGCCAGTGCCACTATTTCAAAGTGCCGTCTACATAGCCATTTTTAGAGCACTAGCATGAGCCCCCGTAGCCGCAAGTCTGGCAGCCTGGGCTGGGAAGCTCACTCCCGCAGGATGTGTAGACACACCCTGCAGGGACTTGTACTGTGTCCTGCTAGAAGTCTTCAGGCCTGGAAAAAACCTAAGACAACGATTCGTTTGCTGAAGTGTTCCTCACAGTTTGTGGCAATTCCTACAATCACATTTCACAAAAGATTATGGGCTCAGCCACTGATGAGTGATTTGAGAATAGCTTGTCTGACGACACGCTCCGAAGTGTTTACAGGGAAGAAATGTGTATTTGTCCAACAAACATAAAAGATGAAAGGATTCCCCCAGAGCGCTTGCCCACGCTGAGGCCCAGACACTGGCCTGTCCCCTCAGCTGTTGACCTGAGAAAGGAAAAGGAGGAGCTTAAGAAGAATTCCTAATAAGGGTTCTTTTTCCGTTCTCTTTTAGAAAGATCTAATCATCATCTCAGCTGGTACCTAAGAAAAGCCCGTAAATCGGGTATGGACAAATAGAGAGAATATTTCTTTTCAAAATATAAAGATGTGTGTATTTCCAGATGTATCAAAACCCACAGACGCTCAGAGAAACAAGCTATTGGGCCAGATTCTCCTTTTTACCAAAGCTCTTTTACATCTCTCTGGCAGTATAAAGAGGCCTCAAAGTGGGTGTAAATGTAAGACCCAGAACCCTGTTAAGGGGCCTAGATGCAAATGAAAATCTTGAGCATTGTACCTAAAAGCCAAATGTTTTGATTTTAAAGATATTTAAACTATACATTTTATATAATTACAGATGTCATGATATGTGTGGGGATTTCTCATGGATTCTGGACCCTCCTTGGAAAGCAAGAACAAGCCTAGAAGGGCCAGGGCTCAGCCCTGGCAAGCCCCAGCACAAATTAAGCACTGGCTTAAGGGTATGTCTACACTGCAAGTGCTACAGCAGCACAGCTGCAGCACCGCAATTAAGCCACTGTAGTATAGACACTTGCTAAAGCTACGGAGAGTTTTTCTGTGTCCCTGTAGTAGATCCACCCCCCTCAACAGGTGATAGCTGTTGACCTGGCAGCATCTACACCATGGTTTAAGTTGTCTTAGTTATGTCTCTCAGGGATGTAGATTTTAGAGTCTGCTGCACATTGCGTCCCAGGCTTGCTCTTCTCCTATGACAGAAGATCTTTCCAGGAGACATGGCTACCATGCGCTGCCTAGTGGAGGCTGCTGCAGATCTTCTCTTCAGGGCAGGAAAGTGCTCATAGGGCAGAGTATGACTGTCTCCATGTTATCATCCTTGAGGAAGTGCTTACAGAGGTGTGTGGGAGGGAGGAATGTTGCAAAGAACATGTTAGAATGGCGTTTGCTTGGAAAACTAGTATTGTTGAATAGCTAAATTAGTAAAACTTTCAGGCTGAGGTTTTCAAAAGAGCCTGGGGGAGTTAGGCACCCATGAAGGCAAACAATCACTAAGAGTGCCACCTAGTAGTCAGGTTGGAATGTGTCAGGTTGTCTTCCTCTCACGTGTTCCCTTTTCTCACTACAGATCCACCATGTGAGGGTCTGTTCTATTCGTGACATCCCTCTGGCTGAGTCACTTATTTGAGCCATCCTTTTCAGGATATACAAAGAGCCCAGTGATGTGGAAATATTCAGAAATCGGAAAAGGTTTCAGAGGCCTGTAAGGGTCTTAGTGTCTGGTCCCTGGCATTTTCAGGATTTTCCCCAGTGAGGGCCTACATCATTGCTCCCTCTTTAGAGGTTGGTAGGGGATCCTGGGCCCACCCTCTCCCTCAGACTCTAATCCAGGGCCCAATGGTAGGCTGCTAAATCCTTCACCTCAGAGTGCTATGTAGCTGCTTCCCTGGATCGTTTCCTACCAATGTCTCCTCTTCCTGCAGAGTAAAATAAAGAACCGAACACAAAATTGAAGTCTCTGGCCTTTAAAAGTCCCTGGTCCTTCCTTTGCAGTCTTAGTTAGGTCAATATCTCCAAGCCTCAGACAGCAAGAGCTCCTGGGTTTCTCTTTCCCAAGAGCTCAGAGCACAGGTCTGTTCCCTTCCACTGTCTGCCTCTGTCTGAGCTGCTCCACCTCCCTTTTAAAGTTCTGCCTCCATCTTGTGCAGCAAGGCAAGGCCATGGGGGCCCAGAGCAGTTCTTTAACCCCTTCTTCCACAGGGTGAGGTTAGTAGATCCCATGAGAGCACCTACATCCTATAGAATGCCAATGGGAGTTGGAACCTAAGTGCCCTCAACTCATTTGACAGTCTCAACCCCCCAACTGATCACATATTGAATTAGAAACTTTAAAAACCCCAAACAAATTTTGTATCAGCGTATTTTTTAATCCCCATATGGCATTAGAATTTTTTTCTTTCTACACCGGGTTTCATTATAGCCTTGAATTTCCTGACGAATGCATGTGAAATCTCAACCATAGGAACAACAGTAACTGATATCTTTGCATTTCAATTTGACTTCTTTAAAAGACAACAAGAAAAATATGTTTCAAAGTGAGAGATGAGACTTGACTGGCTGCACATAGAAAAACACCAGTCCACATTCTGCTCTGCCTCACACCCCATGCAGCTTCTCTGAAGTCAACATTTTAAAAAGATGCTTCCGTTTTCACATTGGCATTCACATAATCCTTAGTAAGGAATGTAGCACATCCAGCCATTTATAAAAACAAGTTGAGAATCAAAGGGAGAAAGTAAGTGAGTACAGCTAAGACTACTATTTTGGCATGGAAACTTCTATTAAGTTTCATGGCAGAGGTGCAGCGGGGACAGGGGAGAGGGAAGATAAGTCACAGAAAGTTCACCAAATAGTATAGATCTTGCTACATCAATATAGCTAAGAGGATAGTAGGGGTTCTGAAAGGTGAGGGCTGGGGGGTAGGGAGCTGGAAAGTGATTCCCCCCACACTCACCCTGTGGTCTTGACTCCTATCTCATTGGTGGGCCCAGCTCCCCACTCTGGGCATTGGGATGCAGCATGGAGAATCAAAATACCACTCAGGATTAGCACATCTACCGCTCCCGTAGACCAAGATTGAGGGGCGGATGAGCCAAACCTGAAAGGCACTGCAACTATGTTCAGCAAGTTGCAACACCACTTGGTTTGGGGGGGGCCTAATCAAATGTGTTTTACAGCCATTTCCAAGATTTCATGGACTATATTCAAAGTTCATGATTTCTGTGACCCCCACCCACGACCTCCATGACAAAATCACAGCCCTAAAGATCGCATATGAGATGTGATCAATAGGGGAAGCATATGGTGTGAGACTCTGATGCTGAAATTAGGGGCATGTGGATAGACCAGTGCATCTATGTGGACCTCAGGAGCAGGGTTTAAGTCAATGAAGAGTTTTAATCCACTTTATTTCACATCTAATTTGTCAAATGTAACAACTTATCTCTCTGTGAGGACTACATGACATCGCTATGTTTTAAAAGATCCACTGTCTTAAAAGATTTTGTCAGAATTGCCCATTATAAAAATAAGGAATCTTCCTTGATATGAGAGAATTTTTCAAACCAGCAGAACCTTTTTCAGAGTGGACACTCTATGGGATAAGTTTGAACTTTTATAATCAGCAAAATGGTCATTTATCCAAATATGAGCAAAGTCTTTAACAAAATGCATGAAAGTATACCTGTTTTCACAGTCTGATACGCAGAAATCCGCTTCCCTCCAAAATACAACTTTTCAAACAAATTCACCTTTGGGCTTAGAATAGTATTAGAAAATTCAGTCCAAAGTATGTTTTTTTTTTTGGAAAGTTATCAATGCCTGAAAATCAGAACTTTAAATACAAATTCTCAGTAGCTTTTTACCCAATGCTTCAAAGTTTTCTCAAGCAAAACCTCCCATTGACCCATTCTGAATTATATTTGGATTACTTCTTAACTAAACAATATTACTCAAATTTCACATAAGGGTCCTTACGTGAATAATTTATACTCACCCATTCACTTACTACTCCATCTACCCCCTTCCCTCCCCCCGCAGTAAATATCACAAATTCACATGGTGTTTCCAAAGTGGTGGATTTTGTATATGGCTCTCCAAATTTTCTTGCTAGACATGAGGGGCAGATGGCTGACTGGTGAGCAAGGAGGCTCATACATTCATATATCATCTGGTACATGAAATATTTATCTCATTATGTGTATGTAGAGGGCTTAACTCAATGGGATTCTTGGCTTCTAGGCACAACTCTAAAAATAATGTTTTCCACTATGGTAGTCATGTTGGATTTTCTTGCACATACATTGATCCATCTTTTATTTTTCTTAACAGGTACATAGACATTGTTCTGATGTTTTCTGTCAGTTAAAAGCAACAGCATATCCAGAGTCTCTGGGGATAATGTGTAAGATACCTTCATCCTGAAAAATTGATTTTCACAATGAAAACCAAATATTACATTACTGTTCTCATTTCTGATCACAAAGATGGAACATCCTTATCCTTTGAATCTTGGCCTCAACCACATACTATTGAAATTGCCCATTATGGATTCAATATTACTCTTCCTCAAGTTATCAGTCTATTAGGCCTATTTAGAAGATAGCTTTAGAGAATGCTGGATGCAATGAAAATTTTAATGAACTGACAACAGTGACGTTATGTCTGTGTCTGTGCTAAATGCACAGGCATAAGTGTTTCTCTATATTTAATGTACTGTAGCAATTCCATTTCAGGATAGCAGTAAGACATTAGAGCCAATTTTGTGTTTCTCATGTAGTTAAGACCTGGGCCTTTGGCCTTATGACGTCTAACATTTCCAGAGTCCTACTATAATCGTCCAGAAATAGACTGCTTGTTGTGTTTTATTGCTTATGTGAAAACTGTCGAATTCCTCATCAGCTGACAAGGGAGGAGCATTGACTTGAAGAAATACACAGAAGTGCATTTGGGATTTGCATTATTTCACAACACCATCAACCTTTTAAAGTTTGCACTATTGCCTAGTATGGTGTCAGTATTTTTGCCATACAGCAGACAACTAACCCTACTGTAGTCATTCTCTCTGCCAGAGAAACTAACATGTTGCCAAATATCTCCCCTCAACACATTTATTGAACAATAAAACAGCAGAACAGCATTGAATGATGTCCAGTCATTTTATAGGATATATTTTAGTCACTACACTTTGAAGATTATTCCAACATTAATTATAAAGTTTCTCTGTCTGGATAACATATTGTTAACAGTTATTTTGTAAGTGCTAATGGCAAGATGGAAGATTTCCAATAGTTTTATTGAGGAAGTAACAATTAAAATGTTGAGCACTGCAACAGACGTACAAAATAATAATCCTGCTGCATGTAAGTGCACTTTATGTAAAAAAATGGGGACAAATATTTTCCTTTGAAATAAATGTAACAGTTTTATTTTTAAAAGTCACTTTTGAAAACACAAACATTGATTTGTTTGCCAAATTCAAATGTCATGAGTCTTGAACAAGTCTGACTTTGTTTAAAACAACATCATGAAACCATTAAAAAGTCAAGACAAGTTGCTATCTCTTGTGTTTTTCCACACACAAAGAGCAACAATATGCTCTCAGTCTGAATAACTTATTTTAGATTAATGAGAGTGCAGTGTGAGTATGTCTACACTGGGGAATTTTAAGGGGGGAAAAAGTGCTACCATTAGGTCAGCTGCACAGATGGGAGCTGTTGCAGTAGTTCTATGTAAAAGAGTATGTATCTTTGTGTACATGCGGATAGTTAATAAAAATCTACTCGTGCATGAGAATACGTAGTTTTGTTCATAAGTCAGTACGTTCTATAAAATTGTTGCTATGCTCTGGAAATGGTTTTCTGAGTTCAGTTTAGGAATCCTGCAGCTCCCGGTTTTGTTTTTAACCTCTGGGTCAGTCAAACCTGAGGAGCTTAATCTGTGCAGTACCAGCAAAATACCAAGGATGCCACTGGTTTTTCCTGCAGCGTTTCTGTTTTGATCTAAGCCTACTGCTGTTGACAGGTTTTACGTCCCCTCTTTCTTCGCTTGCAGTTAATCCTGTTTTAAGATTTACATACAGCTTTTTGAGGCTCGATTTTGTGTCTTGCTTTGGTTTTGTGTTGATGTACCTGATGTTTTCTAGGTGAGTTGTTACCGTTTTCTTGTATGGGACTCATGCCGTTGTTTCCAGTGCAGTGTCCCTCGGGAAAGAGAAGACACGACTCAGGTACAGCAGATACAAAAAGGGATTCTTTCTTTCGTGTGCCAGGAGCACATAGGCCCATTAGGTCTTGCTAGCTCAGAGAGAGAAAGAAATGTGTGCTGCTCAGGCAAAGGGTCTGTCTAAATTAGAGCTGGTCAAAGATTTTTTCGTTGAAACATTCTTTCAACATAAAATGGCTTTTTAATTGAAAAGAAAATTTTCTGCCTATTTACAGTGGTTGAACTGTTTGGATTTTTCAGGAAAAAAATGTTTGAGTTTTCCCTCCCCTTTGCGTCTTCCTCACTACCCCCCATACACGCTTTTCCTCTGCAAAAGAGGGCGGGACCCAGAAAACCAAATCTTGTTTTGCATCAAACTGAATTTTTCTGTTTTGTCTTGGTTTGTCATACAGTTCTGTGAATATTTTCATTGGTTCTAAATCTAGTTTGCATCTCTTTAGAAATTTTTATCAGAACAGTTTGTTAGCCAGCTCCAGTTTACATCCTGGCTCCAGTTAAGCAATCATGGAATGTGCTGTGGTCTATGCTATCAAGTTAGTGATATGCAGTAGAAAGCAGAGGAACCAGGCCTGAAGTTGAAAATCTATTTCTTGCTCCCTTAGCCAGCAGTATCTGAAGCACTGTGAAAGTGGCACTCACCTGGCTTCCCAGGGAATTGAAAGTCGTGATGGTCAGCAGTGACTGCTGCTCGCCAGAGGAGTGATGTTAACCGAGCTCTGACAGTTCCTTCGTCAGTGTCGGATGATGGAATAAAGGGCCTTTATTCGGGAGGAAGTTATACTCTGGTGGGGTGTGGAGAAGATTAGAAATGGATTTCCCATGAAGGCACAGTAACACTGAACTCTCCACACACTGGGCAGGCTCCAAATTCATGACCTGAATACATCCTCTCCTTTCCCCACACCCACCCTCTGTCTAGACAGCGATCTGGGAGATGTGCTTGGTAAACAGTTAATAAGGAGACCCTCTTTCTTCTGTCTTTTTTCTCAGAGAGTCGTGTTTTTCCTAAAAATATCAGCATGAGAATATATCATGGACCAGCCTATTCTGCCTCCAAGGGCCTGTGGGGACCAAGAACCACATTTTCAAAAATACCTAGGTGACTAAGTCAGTAGGATTTAGGCTCCCTTTTGTGGGACTGACTTAGGCACTAAGGAGCCTAAATCACTTTTGAAATGGGGACTTACTTTTGAAAATCATCTAGCCCATAACTTGGTGCTGGGAATCAAGAGAATGGTCCCTTGCACCAAAACCTCAGACCCAAATATTCTTGAACCCTGGGGAAATTTAAATCCAGATCTGAATTCTTGGCTCAGATTTCTTTGGCCAGCAAAGCCTGAGTGTATGTTGGCCACAGACTGTGTGCTGCTTTGTGTATACAAAACATTGAGCTTTAGAGCAGCCCACGGTCTATTGCAGATCACAATACACACAATTGAATGGGAGGCAGCAGTCATTGGGTACTACACAGAGGACTTATGGCTTGATTCTCCCAGATGCTGGGTGCCTTCTAGGTGATGCTAAGTGGCTTGGAAATGAAGGATGCTCAGCACTTCATAGGCAGATCACTGGCTAGACAAATTTGGTAAAGTGGGACAATTATCTAAAAAAGATTGAGAATCCCTGCATAGACCACTGGAGATTTGCCTTGATGTGGTTACGTATTCTAGATGTTGCCTTGGCAATAAGCTAAAGATAGTGGGTCAAAATAATTTCTGCTGTAAGCTCAGTGAAGTTGCACAACGGATGAATTTCGTCCATCGTTTTTATGGAAAGGATTCTTTACAGCAAGTTTTCTTATCACAGATCAAATTGCTTGCAAGAGAAAGCTCACTGATGAGGTCACTGAGGATTATAAACCAATAGTGTGTATATTTTAGCTACAAAAAGGTGCCGTCTATTTTGACTCTTTTCCAGAATATCCAGCAGTAACTGGAGGTTTATTTTCATTATGCCTTCACCTAAAAATGTCAGCAGTGCATTCTGTGTCATCTTTTTCTGTTTAGATATATCACTAGAAGGAGAATAGTGAAAACAGTTCACACTAAGTAAATGTTTATGTGTGTGACCATTTATGTCATTATACTTTATTTTAAAAACTTTCTTTAGAGTTGAATAAAATATTAAATAGGCTGATTAGAAAACAGTATGTCATTCTCAATTTGCCTTTCCTTGTGGACAAAGGATTTTTTTTCATTGGACTCCAGCCTAAAATGAAACAGCACTAGAACAGAGGTCAAGAACTTGGAAGAATTCATTCGGGGGAACCAGGTACAGCTTGATTTAATATCAATATTTCATATGTTCTGAGATTGTGGTTCAAACTACAAGATAGCTGAACACCATTTTTATAGCTTTCCATCTGTGAAGAGTTATTTCTCAAAGCACACTGTATGAACAATCTACCAGGTATTCATGTTTGAGCTCATATGCTCTGCTAAGTGGGGTTTTTTTGGTGCACAATCTGGCTGTGATAATAATTTTAAAAGTAAAGAGTCTTAAAGCCAGATTTGTAAAAATAAATGTCTTCCACACTAGGTTATTTTTCATGATACATTAACTCCTCCTTCCCCAGACACATGCATGCCAGTATGGTAGTCTGTTACATATCTGTGGAAGCTGGGGGACAATAAACCCCTTGGGGCAGAGAGGGTGTTTTTGTTGTGCTTGTACAGCACAGTGGGATCCTGGCCATGAGTAGTGATGCAAATAAAAATAAAACAATGAGGCAGGATAGATGAAAAAGAGTGTTGTGGGGGATTAATTAATAAAAATACACGTACCATTTAGTTAAACAAATTATGAAAAATATTTCTCTTTTAGTTAAAGAAACAAGAGTACAAGCAGCTGTAATTTGGAACAGCCAGAAACGAACACAACAGGATGTCATGTAGATGTTGATTCTGCTCTTCAACAGAACAGGCTACTGTAGTGATTGCCACATAGATGGTATATAAAGTACCTTGGAAATGTTGCAGATCAGTTTTCACCTAGCCTACTATGTTATTGCTATGGTAACAAGAGGTTTGGAAAGGTACAGTGCTATCCCGTGTGATTAACCCTTTCATTTATATGGTCAATGACTTTCAGCTACACAGTGTTATTCAGGAGGATAGACTAGCTGATCATAATGGCCTTATGGTCCATGAACGTACAGGAACTCTGTTCATTTTTAGGAAAGTATCAACATTTGCTGTAGCCTATAGGGTTGATCACTCACTACTATACTCTGTTTGTGGCTTTTCTGTGATCTTTTAGAAACCCACAAGAGTGGGTTTGCAGCTGCCAAGCTACATTGATTGGTCCTGGTGGGGGTAAATAGCACATTAAGGAACTTGTCTTCCTGCTGATGGCCAGGTCAGTCTTGCCAGCCTTCTTCCCTCAGGTTTGCTCGAGCTGTGTTTGGAGTAATTAGGAACACTTAGAAGAGAGGCGAAGGTAAATGACAGAGGTGGTGTCCTGACCTTATTGATGTCAATGGGAATTTTGCCATTCATTTCAATGGGGCCAGGATTTCGCCCCCAGTGTTATAGGAAACATATACAGTATTCCTTGTTCAGATGTAGAGCCTCACTGAGTGCTGTTTTCTGGATCCAGAAAGAATTTTCCCCAGTAGCAGATTGGTCCGGCTATAAGGTTTTTCCATCTCCTGTGGCATCCTGCCAGGTTCATGGGCATGGAGAAGGTTTGAGTCTCTGGTAAGGAAAGACAAAAGCCTTGGTGTGTAAGATAACAAATAAAAAATAACCATATTTTATTTTTACTCTTCAAAATAGCCAGTGGCTGTTAAAGGCCAGTGCAGAGTTAGAAGCCTATTCCACTTATCTGTTTTAGCATTTTCTGTATCCATCTCTATCTCATCTAAGGTTTCTCAGAAGAGTATCTTGCAACACGTCCTCTAGGTAGTCACTCTCTGGATTAGTTTGACTTCTAGGATTTGTTCCACAGTTGATACCCTTGACCAAGCATACTTTACCTTTGACTCCTACGTGATTCATCCTGAGTTCAGTTGAATTAGTGGGTCATGGATGGAGATGCAGTCACTAAGGTAGTTGGGTCCTGATCCACTTCTGAATTTGAAGATCCAGACCACAGCCTTTAACTGACAACAAAGCTGACTGGAATCCTGTGGAAGCATTAGTACCTAGGGAAGATGTGACTGTGATGGCTTGCAGCATCATTGAGGATGGCTTCTCTGCACTGCTTCCATGTTCAGGCCCAGATTCTAAGCCCGAAAGCTCTCATTTAAGACCCAAATATCTAGACTATGTCTCATGATCAGGGGAAATAGAGGAGAGCTCAGGGAAGCCACAGTAACATTTTGTTTAAATGTTCTTTCTTCAAGTTTGCTCAGGATGCTCATCCTGTAGGGAGCTGAGGGAGTGCTTCCACAGGAGCATAGTGCAGTGGGAGGGTGTGTCCGCAGGTGTGCACACGTGTGTGTGTGAGGAGGGAGCAGCTGTGCTAAGCCACAGAATGCTTTTTACACCTTCAAGTGATGAGATCGACAGAGCACAGTAAAGGCATTACTTGATCTCACTGCACAAAGGTGGGCTGCTTTGTTCTTCCTTAAAGACATGAAGACCCCAGGCTGATAGAGGCAGAGGGTTCTTAGGGAGTGGGCTGGTTACCCTTAGAAAGAGTCCCAAAAAATGGAAGCCGTATTAGGCCCCAGCCTGCCTTGGGAGAGGTGAGAGAAGGCTACACCTGGAGAATAATCTGGGGGGCTGCTGGGCCTTCTTCCCTCCCAACCAAGCAACTAGAGGGAGCAGGACAGGATAGGTGCAAGTAAATCTGGGGCTACCTGTGAAACTTTCCAAGTATGCCTTCACTGTGTGAATCCCCTGAAGTTCCAGGTTTGGAAAGTCTGTCTTCGCCAGTCCTAAGGAAGCAGGGAGAGGCTGGGTGATGAGAAAGTAGTGGTAGACCTCGTGCAAGAAACATGGAGATCTACTTTGTGTAGGCATCCAGACTTTTAGGTGCGTCTCCAAGCCATAGGCACTGGTGGGATTTATCCATCACTATTTAATGAAGAAATTCTGCAACTCCAGAGTGACACTGGAAATGTAATGTGTGGAATAGCTAACATCTTCCAATGGCGCATAGTAAAGGCAAAATCAGAAACTCATATGTGACGTGTAACTGAGAACACTGAGACAGGATAACTCTAAGAAGAGTGCTTAATAATGCTGTGCAATGTATTTTTTGAAATATATACCCCCTCATGTCCTTGTAAGCAGGGGGAGTTCAAACAGCAATCAGCCAAACTGGAATAGGTACAGGACACCAAAACTGTTTTCCCTTATATTGCCCTCAATACAGCATCATTTCTCATACTGCTTGAGGCTGATTTAAGGTTTGGAAGTGTGCCAATCATTTGCTAAGCCTTCTGTCTTTATTTTATGGCTTATATGATACAACTGACCAACACAGGGAAACATCTGTTGCAGACAAAGCCAAAAGCTACTAGGAACCTACCAACGTATAGATGGTCACTTTGTCTCTTTATGCCATCATTACCTATATAAATGGTCTTGAATATTGGATACATTAATCTAAAATATTGTTTTATTCTTTCTAAGTCACAAGGAATGTATTGCTCATTTAATATGACTGAGTCAATTTCTCTTAGCTAAGTGTGTAATTAAAATTATAGTATTTGATGTGGACCTGTGTGGTTAGTGGATGTAGCACCAGTCTTGCTCTACTAATCACAGAGTAGTAGTTCAGCCAGAGGTCCTGCATAATATGAGTTTTTAGGGATTTTAGCATAGTCCCAACTGGAATGTTATCTATAGCACAAACAAGCATACATAATTTGGCAACCAAGGATGCTTAGGAGACACCCCATTCCGGCTAGCTGAAAGAAGTGAGGAGTGCTCTTTTTCCAAAGTAGTTATTTCTGGCATGGTTTGCAGTTCCTAATGAAGAAGAGAAGCTCAGCCACCCTGTACCTAACCTCTACAGTCAGAGCACACTGAATTCTACACTTCTTCCACTGTCATATTTACAGCATTAGAGTTCACCCAAGAGCTTAGGGATATGAAATAGAGCTTGACCTAACACAAAGGAAACTTTGAACCGTTGGTTCAAGAACAAAGTTTTTGCCATTTCATCATATTTTATGGCATCTTTATTTATTCTAACAGCATTTCTATTGCACTCATTGCCATACAACCTAGTCACCACATACAAAATTATGCCATTTCTGTTTTAAAACCTATTTCTTTCTTCTCCATTCCACACACTAAACCATTAGTCTTGTATGCGGTCAGTCTTTAAAATGAAAGATTGACAGGCAGGGAGACTGTCACAATTCCGGTCAATCAAGCCACTACCTTCTTTTCACTCAAATCATTTATAAGATTGACTCACTTCCTCTGGGCATCATGGAAGAAGTGAATCATATTTTTTTACAGTTAATTTTAACTGGCCCATCAAGATGAAACAAAAAGGCTTAACTTCAATTACTGCTGTAACGCTTGCCCTTCCCCATCCCATCCTCTCTCCTTTGCTCGTTTACCCTACTCAGAATGATATAATCACACCATACCTGAAAACAGCAAGAACAAGGATGTGTCACCAAACTCTCTCAATCTGTGTGGGAATTGGCATAGGAAACAAGATGTAGAACTGAAGGCAAACAAATCTGATTAGAAAACAGATTTACCTGAGATTTCTAAAGTGAAGTAATTAGGGAAAGATACTTTTCAAAGACACAATTTAAGTTGACAAAGTCCCTTAATCTGTAAAAAGTCAGACACTAAATTTTCCTCCGACAAGGGTCATGCTGAAAAAGAGTCCAGTTCAGCATTACAGCGCGGCAAAAATTTGGCAATCACTGGCTGTGAAACAGCCCATTGGGAAACATTGCTGCTGGGTGTAATTTAGAGCAGCCTTGAGGGTGTTCTAAAGTGTCCTGGGGGCCAGACTGTCTCCTGGCAGCCCTGTGAACAGTCCGTGCCTCGGGAAGCCACCTGAAAATGCCAAGGTCAGGACAGGCTCCAAAAGGAGAGCAGATTCTCCCAACACTGGTGGGTGACACTGAAGTCAGACTTCCCAACCAGCCACAAACAATGCTTCTGATTTCCCACACTGGTTATCAAGAAGCTAAAACAAAATACACACAGCCCCCTTTACTGCATTTCAGTCTCTGGCTCCCAATCGGACACGAGGTCCAGTAAAGAGATAAGTTATTTAAAACTCTATGCTCTTTACCAAAAAGGTTCTCCTGACCCCAAAGGGTCAGCCACAGTACCAGATCAATATAAGTTTGGATCTTACCCAAAATACCACGCTGCCAACTAATCCTTTAGTAACTAAAACTAAAGGTTTATTATAAAAAGACAGAAACAAACTATGAGAGAAATGTTAAATGATTAAAGCAATGAGGCATACAATTGATTTGAAAGTCCCTATATATTAGGTTTCTAGTAGAATTGTGGAGTTTGCAGGTTTGTATAGTCCCTCTGGTGTACACCCAGTACCTGGATGGGTCTCAGTCCTTTGATTCACAGCTTAGTTGTAAATGAGTTGATCCAGAGGTAGGTGAAGACTGAAGACAAAATGGATGTGGTGCAGCTGCCTTTTATATTCCTTGGCCTTTGCCATGCTGCTTGTGGGAATTTACAGGAATAAGATAGAGTCTAGGGGCACATGAGTAAGTCTTGGTGACGCATCAGATATATCCCTGTCTTCTCCCCCTGGGCCCGTTGTACTTGTGAGTTTCCTAAATGGGCCATAAAGCAGGCTAGTGCTTCAGCCATCATGTCTAGGGTGTCGCCCAGAAACACAGCACAAGTTGAAATACAGATACAAACAGCCATAACTTCCATTACACATATAACACATGAACATAAACTTTATCATTTTACTTAGCACATTATAGCCTTTCTAACGGTTCTTGACACGGAATGTCTCACATGAATTATGATGATTTTGACATATTGAAGTTAAATAGTATAATAATGCCCCCCACCACCTAATTCAGCCAGTGTCACAAGCCCCAGGGGAGTGCAAGGGTGATTTACAGCCACCTTTAGTCCCCATCCCTACTCTCCTCAGCTATCGTGATGTGAGCTTTGGCACACTGAGGATGGGCCATTGATTTCTTATGGTACCCTCTGTAGGCTGTTTTTTAATTGGATGTAATGTAACTTGAGGTTCCTGATGAAAGCTAGAAATGTACTGCACCTCACATTCAACAGAGCGTCCTCTACTCTCTCATATGGCAGCCTTGGCTCTCCCATCATTCAGCAAAACATTCCTATGTGGTCCCGCTTTCTCATCTACTCACTTTTTAAGACCTACATTTTTTCACCTGCTAAGTCTTTTTGGGTATCAACCTAGGTTTTACAGCAGTTTCTGGTATACATTAAGCCATCAGTTTAATTGTGAGTTAATTCCTTAGTGGTTTCTATTTGGATACAGAATTCTTTCCCACAAATGCTTGTATTAAGCCATGTCTCCAGTCTTTCCATAACTGAAATCTCATTTAAATCACGCCTTTCATCTAATTCTCATCAGAAGTTGTGTGTGTGTGTGTGTGTGTGTTATTGTCAGAGATCTGGGGCAATTTTAGCTTATTGGCTTCCTGCATTGTAAAGGACATTCAGTTTTCTTCCATGGTCTGAAATGCAACCTTTTCTCTCCTGACTTCTTTGCTTTTCCCTGAGTCTATTATTTCTTATGTTGTATACTACTGTCCCTAAGGAAGCTCATACGTTACTTTCTGGTCCTCTGCTGTTCCTCTCTCTGATTTTACATGCCTTGACTTCAGATCTAACTACCATATATCTTTTCTTTCCGTGTGCTTTAAATACTGCTACAATACAGGAAAATCCATTTTTCCCCCAATCGCCACTCCTAGGAATACAGCTATATACTTCCAGGCTGCTACCATAAACTTTAGAAGAATATAATTCAGTTTTATAAACCATATCATTTACATTGATTTTTAAGTCCGTTTCAAACAGTAGGCAAAGGCCTTACACCGCCTTTCATAATAGGAGACGTGTGGCCTTTTGTTAACCTGGGATTTACTGCCAGTTAGGTAACTGATAAATAATGATTTTGTTTCCTGTGTACTGCACCTTTAAATTTCTATAAGTCCGATATCTGCTGAGGTAGCCACCATTTTTGCAAGGCAGAGTTAAAGTAGCAGGTAACAGAGGAGAAATACGCTGGCCCTCTCATGAAGAACTACTTTTATTTTCTTGTTTTGGCATCGACAAATTCAGTCACACTAAGGTATGTCTACACAGCGGTTGGGAGGGTTCTCAGAGCGCAGGTAGAAAGAAACATGGCAGCTCTGCTCATGCTGGAGTGCCAAAAATTGTGGTACGGCCACAGCAGCACAGGCAATGGCTCAGGCTAGTTGCCCAAGTACAGTCGCATCCAGCCCCTTAGATACATACCCTGGCAGCTAGCCCGATCTTCTGTGCATGTTGCTGCTATTTTTAATATGTGCTCGCTCAAGCAGCACTCACACCTCAGTCTGCCTATGCTGGGAAGCATGCACTCAGCTGCAGTGTAGATGTACCCTTAAGGTAAATGGCTGCTTTTCGAAATGCAAGAACCTAAAGCCCTACTTCCAGCCCAACAAAGATGTGCCAGAACCAGAACAGTTTTCCATCCATTTCCATCCACATTTTGGAGATTTAAATTAAAATGAGAAATAGCCAAATGATTCCAGGTTTTGGTTTTGGATATTTTGCAAAGCCAGTGCTGGATCAATGAGATTTCACCAAACCACTAGAACAAAAGCCACCCTCCATTTAATTGTGCACATTGAAAAAGTCCAGCTGCTTTATTCCTATCTAAGTTCAGACAGAAAAAGCTCACAACTGGCACTTAAGGACACTGAGGATAACAAAGTAGTGAGATACAAAACCTTATTACATTTGGGTCTGTGATAAGTCAAAAGGAGCACATTAAAGTGGCTTACTATTAGGGCTAGCATTTGATAGAATGAAACCAACAGACTCCATAACAACTCAGATTTGCACTAATTACAGCTGATTAATAGTATGTTAGGAAACACCTCTCTGTATAATGTTGTTGGGATCTAAAGAGAAGGAAACTAAGGCACGAACAAAATATCTTAAGCCATTTCAGGAAAGATAAGGATGCATATTGATAATAATTTGTAAGTGATAAAACAAAGATTTAATCATAGCAGAAACATCCACTTTGGCTGACTTCTGATCTCTGTTTCAAATTCCTAACCTGCCAACAACAAATGCTGAATGCATAACACATCCCCCCAAATGATAATAGAAACTAAATGGTAGAGCAGAGCAGATGTTTGGAGACCACTAACTGGAGCTCGGTTTTCCATGAGGTGGAATAGTCATAAAATATTTGTATCTCCCAGTTGTAAGGACAAGATTTCTCATCTAGATCACTAATGGAAGTATTTAACAAGACTGGGCCTAACTCTGTGACAGAGTATAAAGCTGAGGGAAGTTGTCTAAATTAGTGCCGTTTACCATGTCTTTATCTACAGCCTGTCATCCAGTTTTCAGTCCACACGGCGATGGTCATGTCCAAGCCAATTTTATTGTTTTGTAAGACATTATATCAAGCGCCTGACTAAAATCTAAATATGATATCTACCACTTTTCCTTCATCCAACAATCAAGTGTGTCTGGCAAAAGAGGATTTTTAAAAAGAAATGTTATTGCTCATTGGTGTATTATCTTCAGATATTTACTATTTTGTTCCCCATGGGACAGTGATGGTCAGGATCTCTCTTCCTTTTCTCCCCATGCCCCCAGTCTCCCCATTTCTCCCCAGTTTTCTATGGCACTTCAAAAATAAATTGCCAGTGCTACAGTAAGCTTGTTTAATAATTCTCTTAACACCTCAGTATGCATATCATGCAGACAGGATGATTTGTATATCTAGTCACATTTTCCAAGCAGTCCTATCTCCTCTTAATATTGTCTATATTACATATACATACATACTTATTAATTCTCCCCTTTCTTAGTTATGTGTGTTTCTAAGTTTTTCTTTTTGCCCCATTTCCTCCTCCTTTATTTCTTTGCTGTAGACATTTTTAAAGCAAAATTTCCAAATCATTAACTGTTGCTGCAGCAGAGAAAGATGCCTCCTTCCAGGCCAGACTTATGCACCTAACTCTCCCAGAGGGGTGGGGCTTAGTACACACTCTTCTTCTTGGCATCCCCTATTGACTCGCTTAGGGTATGTCTATACTTAAAATGCTACACAAGCTGAATCGCTTCGGTGTAGACAACTACTTACACCAATGAGAGGGGTTCTCCTATCCGGGTAGTTAATCCTCCTATCTGAAAGGCAATAGCTAGGTCAATGGAGGAATTCTTCTGTTGACCTAGCACTGTCTACACCAGGGGTTAGGTCAGTTTAACTATGTTACTCAGGGGTGTGGGTTTTTAACACCCCATAGTGACCTAAAGCATACAATTTTCCAGAGTAGACCAGGTCTTAGGCAGCTCCTTGATCAGCTTGCTGGCTTTTATGAATCCAGTTTTTAGGTGTCTCTCTCTCACTCCATGCATTGTCTAGGGAGCCTAGGCGCCTAGCTCAAGGTTTATGAATTCAACTGGGTGACAAGGCACCTAATAGTTAGGCCCTGCAATGCCTAAGTCCTTTTATAGATTTGGGTCAAAGAGACTGTGTGCAAGATGGGGACAACAGCACTTCCCTTCCTCCCAGAGCGCATTTTCCCTTTGGCTAGCTTTAAGCCACAAGTCAGGTGCCTTTCTTCCTCATTTTAAGGACTCAGTAGTTTGAATTATTATATATATTGTGGAATTGTAATACTACTGCCAACTATGCTGTGAACATAAATCAAGTATTCATCATACAAACATGGTTAAGATTTATAATCTCCCCTACCTCCAAATACATTTACAACAGATGTAGATTACCCCTGGATTTAAATTAAGGGAGTGTGGGATTAGAACTGAGGGTTACTGGGTGGCAAATTTAAGAATCTGATGCTTGAACTGTACAGATGCCTATGCCTGCTTTATAGCCTACTATACCCTATTCATCCAATTTTGGTCTTTTTGTGATGCTATTTACCCTTCCACTCCGCTACAAATGGTTCATATGTATGAACCAAAGCCAACATGATATTCATAATCATGTATTTACTAACCCTCAGCATCGCCAAGTGACGTCCTTTGCAAAATCAAAATGCAATAAATATATTCAAAGTGAGATCAGTTTCTTCTGCACCTCCATGCAATATAATTTAAATCAAAGTCACTTTCTCTGGAGCAGGATGGAATAGAGAAGAAAACAAAAAGAATGATGCACACAGATTCTGCACTCTCAGAAGACGAAACAGGTTCACAGAACCTAAATCAAAACTTCTGAATCACTCAAATATATGTAAAAGAATTTTACATAGTGTTCAGCAGAAAGAAAGCAGTAGACACTTGGAGCCAGTGCAAGCTGGATCTGAGCACACTATGCAGTATGTAAAAATGGCCATATTGAGTCAGACCATTTAGCCCAGTATCCTGTTTTCCAACAGTGGCCAGATGGTTCGGAGGGAATGAACAGAACAGGGGAATTATTGAGTGATCCACACCCCATCATCCAGTCCCACCTTCTGACAGTCAGAGCTTTAGGGACAGCTCTTCATTTTTCTACAACTACCATAATAAGTAGTTCTTTTATTGACTTTCTTACACCATGCCCATCACCACAGCCCCCCATCAAACCCAGTAATTCAGTAGTGAGTCCTCTAGTTTTAACCAAAGTGATACTGAAGATGACTAAGACATACAAATGCAACCTCCTGAGAAGACTCATAGTAGGGTGTGATTAGTGTCATGATGAATAATCAAGCAGCAGAGTTCCACTGATGTCTGCCAAAAGAAGAGCCAAAACAGAAGTTAGCTCTCTGGTTGTTGTAGTCCCCAGTTTTGCATCACAGCTTCATCTCTTTCTATTACACAACATTGATTTCTCCCTGAAATAAGTCCCTTACATCTGCTTCGCAGAGTCACATTTTTCCAGACATTTGGTGATCCATGCCATGCTCCATGTATCCTCTGTTAAATGCACAGAAGCCAAATAAATGGGAATTCTGCTATATGCGTTAGTTTCATGATTACTTCTGTGCATAAAGCATCCAAATCAAATATGTTTCGTTTTTTTCTGATGTCATATGGAAGATACCACACGTAGAGTGCTAGTGATGCTTGCAGTGGAAATGAAGAGCTTAGTGGGGAAGAAGGAAGGTTTGACTCTTCGCAGAGAAGTAACATCTTTGTTATCAAGAAGCAATATTAATAGTACAGTATCTCCACCATCACTTTATTGATGCAAGAGCTTCCCAATTTATGGCCAGCACAGCTTATTCTACACCAGGCTGAATGACATCAATGTCCATTCTTAAATTAGAAGAAAAAATAGATTGTCTTGGATCTGCACCTATAATCCATTGTAAAAGGGTACTAGTTTCCAAAGGTTCCTAAGGATATATGGTACAAAGCCATAACATTCTTTCCCAAGAAGGATGTTCTTCACCAGTGCTGTGTCATGTAATAATTTCATCAGAGACATGTCAGAATGGTCCAGGGTAAAGCCATACAGATCAGCACCTATACAGTATGTGGACAAAAAGAGAAACAAATGCATCTTTTCCCTTTTACAGCACATTGAGTAAGAATTGAAGCTGAGGATGTTATTTCTAACACTCTTTTTGGGCCTAATATAGATATCACCACAAGGAAGCAAAAACATAACAGCAGTACTCAAAGGTAGGGGAAAATGGCTGTACTCCGGACATCATATTTCCAGCATACACACCCAGCGGAGAACATGGAAAAAATGGAATGTCTGGTTAGTGTTTGGAGCACTTCCTAAGGTCTCACATATGGCTTCTTCACCATGTACAGTAGTAGCAATATAAACCAAAGTGCTCAGGCATTCAGGTCTCACCTTTATCACTTCACCCATTGTTGGATGCATCATTTCTTTGACTGCAAGGTTTGCATCCATTTGTGACCCTAAAAGCCCCTCAGTGTCAACTGGCAAAGGACTCACCACACAAGGATTGGAGCTTATTGAGTTTTAGTCTCTGGAAAGCATGTTATACTTTTGTTTAATTTGTAACCTGTTCTTATTACTCTTGCTCACTAGCTCTAAAACAAATAGCCTTTGTTAAAAAGCTTACATTTGATTTTACTATAAATAGATTACAATGCTGCTTTCCTCTATTGAGCTGATACTCAGTTGAATCAAACAAGATGTGACTGTCCTGTGACAGGGGCTGGACACTACAGGGGAACGTTCCTCAAATGGGCTTGGGGGCTGGGGTACACCATGTGTTAACCTGAAAAGCAAAATGAAGGCTGGCAGAGCTTCTGAGGAAATTGGGTGGCTAACAGACAGGGATGGCAGAGAACTGACCCCCAGGTTAGCATCAGCAATTCTCTCTCGTGCTGAGGCAGGGGGATATGTGGTGACCTGAGTTCCCAGGCAAAGCATACGCCATTTTAATTACTCTACAAGAGCTCCAAAAACTTTTTCTAGAATTCAGAAAATAAAAGCTTTCCACTTGATCTGCTCCTGCACAATACTGTGGGGTTAAAACTGCGCAGTGCAACTGCTAGAGGTACATATAAGCACCAGGTAAATGTAGCCCTTTGGCTTGATGCAGCCGCAACAAGAGGTGGGTTCAATATCCAGGGGTTCTTTTTTAGCAGTACAACACAAAATGGGCTCAAGCCGCCACCCAGTAACCTGGGACAATTACACCACCTAAGCGCATATAGGGCAATACTTCCCCTCTTGCAAGCACAAAGACTGAGTGCACGAAAGAAACTTTTAATAAAAGGAGAAAAGTAACCTGGCATTAACTTGGGAAAACATCGCAAGTGGATTCACAAGCATAAAACCACAAGCAGCCACCCACATCCAGAGTACGTTGGGCAGTTTCCATTTGCCTCAGGTTCTTGAGTCCAGCAACCAGAAGTGCCTTTAACGTGCCCCTCCTCTCACACCTTGCTCACAGGTGTTGTCCTTAGTCAGTGCAGACCCAGAGTTCACAGGTGCAGCTGCAGAGTTCACCTCATACTCTGGTTGGGGGGGCCAGGGACAGGAACAAGGGGAAAGAAGGCTCTTTACTTGTTCCACTGTCTGGCTGCTCTGCTGGCCACCCTGCCAGCCGTCCCTGATGCCCACCCTCACCGGCTTCTGCCACCTGCTTCTCTACTGTGACTGTGCTGGTCAGTCCCTTGAGGTACCACCCAGCTCACCGACATTGCCAGCACGCTGTGATTTTCAGTTCTTAGTGGGAACTTCACTACTGAAGCAGGCTGGGCAGAAAACGCTGCCTCACAACAAGTGATTTCAGCTCTGGTGGTCACTTAACAAAACAAAGACTCCTAATGGAGCCTTAATTAGCTTTGAACATTGGAGAGGGGCTGATTAAACCATGCCTAGGACTCTTAGACAGAGCCATGCCTTCTGGCAGGGCTACCTGTCCCCACCCCCTCTACTTTTCATGGGGGGGCATCTGGCATCTGAGCCCCTTGCTTAGCAAGTTTAGTTCAGTTGTGGACGACCTCCCTCAATCAGGATGGGCTGAGCACAGTTCTGCTACCATTTACTCAGGCAACAAGGATAACAACATTTCATTAGCCCTGCATTCAAGTGAAGGGGATTTTTAAAGTGATTTGTAACCCAACGCCAGCCACAGTTGATTAGTTTGGCAACACAGCTCTGTCTGCTGGATACCTGTGCAGAGTGGGTGTGTTCATGTAAATACAGTCTGGTCCTGATGCCTTTTCCCCTCCCCAGCTACCTCAGCAGGGAAGTACTCATTCAGACCCTGCTTACATAAAAAAATGACTACAGTGGGGAGACCACTTTGCTCTCTGAGGGTCATACTTAAACCCTTATCTCTTCACATGCCTATTCTTCATCCAAGCCCCACCCCTTTGTACCTTGCACTCTTGAGAATAATGGAGAGGGTATGCAAGGGGCTTGAAACCAGCTTTGACCCTGTGCAGAGGACTATGTATTTAACCCTATTTGTCTCCATTAGTAGTCTCCACTCATAGTGGAGGATCATAAACTTGCTATCCCTGCTATGCACTGTGTAAGAACTTGAAGGGTCAATGATTTTATATACTGGTAGTTAGAATTTTGCTCATTACATATTTTAAATGTGTTCTTCTGACAGTGACAATCATATAGTGTACAATGATAGAAAGTGCATTGCTTTTCATTCTGACCATTGGACTCTGCTGGATTACCTTTCTCAAAGAAAGAAACAATACCATTGTCCTCAAAGTAGCAAATGCTAAAAATAGCAGCATATCAAGTTTCCCCATATGGGGAAAAATGGAGAGGGGAAAAATAAGGCAGGTAAACATGCACCTCCGCCATGGTCACCCATGTAACCCTCCCCCCTTTTTGTCCTATGAGTTCAGAGGCGTTAATGAGCTACTTCGCCTTGAATGAAGTATAATTAGACTATTGCTAATTACTTATGCTAAACTATCTGTTCAACCTTATATTTTGCTAAGACACTTATAGAACCTTTCCCAGATATAAAGAAGAGCTCTGTGTAACTCAAAAGCAGGTGTCTCTCATCAACAGAAATTGGTCCAATTAAAAGATATTATCTCAGCCACCTTATCTAGCTAATGGTCAACTATGAAAAACTTAAAATCTAATAATCTATAAATGCCACAGTGGAGACTATTGATTATCTAGTTTGATCTCCTGCATAACACAAACCACAGAATTTCACATGCTAATTCCTGCCTCCAGCACACAATATCTGGTTGAGCCACAGAATATGTTTTTAAGCAAGACAAGGAGGAAGAGCACTCCTTTTGGGAGATGGAGGTGACTAGACCGAGATCAGTGGTAGAAAGGATAGGATGTGAAGGTCCATGTAATAAGAGACCCAGTTGGATAAGTAGGGTGGGTTAGAGTTATGTAAGGTTTTAAAGGCAATATCAAGAACTTTAATCATGATTGGATGATGGAAGATCCAATGGAGAACTCTGAAGAGAGTGACAGTCAGATCAAGGGGCTATAAAGACAATGTTAGGCCCGGTCTACACTTACTTTCAGGATTCAGCAGCAGTCGACGGGAGGTACTCAAGTGACGTAAATCACTTGCATATCTCCCGTCGACTTTGCTGCATCTCTTCCACGTGCCATCCACACTGCACTGTGTCAAAGGGAACAGCGCTCCCTTCGACACAGCACTACGCCACTTATCGGGGTGGTTTTCCTGCATCGATCACTGGATTGACTGAGTGGGTCTACACAGACCGCTCAGTCGATCCAGAGTAATTGATCTGACTGCAGTGAATTTGCTGCCATCATTGTGGACCCAGCCTTACTGGCCCCATTTTGGCTAGGCTTGACAAGAGTGAAGAGACACTTCACTAGGCCAGAGACATGGAGGTTTCAGAGATCCCCCCAGTTTGTAAAATGTACCTTGTGTTGCTTGAGTGCATAAAGCAGACTTCAACGGGCCTGTAATAGTCAGTGGTAAATTTCCATCTTTTCTGGGGAATTCTGAGCAGAAATTGGCCAATACAGCTCCTGTGCCAGCTGCCCCTGCCATAAAGGTAGGGAAGAGTGTATCATGGGTGGCAGGGGAAGCATGGCAGAGCAGACCTCAGTAATTGGTCCTCTGCTGGAGTAAGGTCACTGACAGACCTTACAGCAGGACCGGGTAGCAGTGGCTCGGGCCCTACACTCCACCACCTTTTAGTAGCACCTGGCCCCAAGACAGCAGTGAGATGTGTGCATTTATCTTCTATTATGTGATATTGAAGCACACAGCTCTCCAATTTGTTTACTACTCTGTTTCATCCTATTTGTACATATGCAGTGCGTGATGGTGTAGCATAGTCCTACCTTTTTATTGGTATGAGTTTGGGCTCACTGAGTGGTAAAGCCTCTTTTGCATCCCAAATGAGCATCAGCAAAACCTTTATATGACACAGGCAGGTAATGGAGATTCTACCTTTAACAGAAAAGGTGTTTTAGAAGGTCCTGAAAAATGTACCGAGACTACTTCTTGCATCTCTTCATCTGTAGGCCCACTTGCCTTCATTATTAGGTATCTATCTGTTGAGCACTCAGGAGTGGGGAAAATTAGAACTAATAAATGTAGAGTACCTCTAAAAGTGCTCTAACATAGCTCTTCTAAAACAAAAAGTATTGTGACTTTAGAATATCTAATCTGGAGCTTTTCCAGGGAAACCAGCAAATGCTGTTTATCCCATTGGAAAGCTGGGAAGCTCTCTCACTATAAACCTCTTGTTTCTAGCTTTAATTGGTTATCACTGGCCCAGATCTGAATATTGCACATGCAAAAACTCAGTAAATGTAATCTGGGGGTGAATATTCCACTTTCTGGGAATAGAAGGAAACATTTTTTGTGGCAGGTGGTTTAATGAAAAACAAAAGTGGATGATTGAAGCTGCTCCAGTATTTGGAATGTAGGAATAAGTCACAAGGGAGCTGGATCACTGGACAGAATGTAGGTAAGTAGATCATTTCAATTTGTCATATAGTTCTGCAATTTACCACCTGGATACTACCAAAACCTGTGGAGTAGTACTTGGTTTCTCTTCCTAGATCTGCCACCAACTCACTGTATGACTTAACAGCCTCAGTTTCTTGAGCTGTACAATGGGGATAATGATATTTTCCAACTTTGTAAAGGGGTCAGAGCTACACATGAAAGACACTAAATGCAGTGCTTGATGTATGTGTTGATGTGTAATAATTTCACACGTACACACAGAAACCCTCCACACAAATTTCTTTTCTAGGGATATTTTTTGTATCAGAAATGGGCTTTCTTCCAGAAATGAACAGGAAACAGGACTACTTCTCTGGGAATATTGTCCAGTTGCTAATTTCACTACCGGAACTGTGTTTCTGCCCATTCTGGCCCATGTCCACAACTGCCTCTATTGAAAATAAAGGGTCTGATGATTCTGTGGATAATGGTAAACATATGTAGCCCAGGCAGTGTTATACTTTGAAAGCCAGAAATCATTAAAAGGTATTTTAGTTGTTGGCAACATAAGATCAGTGTAGGAAACATCATCTAACAGAGAAATCTCATACCATTAAGTTTCATGCTCGGACAGCATTTGGCATCTTTCTTTCTTTCAATTGACTAATTCAAAACCAGGGCCAAAGAGTGTTCTGAAGTTTCAAATTAGTTTGTCATAACTGCAAAAAATAGAGAGAGAAAAAAACTGGATCTTTGATTTTGTTTGTGTTGGAAAGTACTTTCAATTCAGAGTAGGTCACTTGATTTTCTTTTGAGTGTACATGAGACCTTTGACTTTTTGGAGTACACAGGAGACGAATTGAGTAATGTGATGTCATTGCCTTGTGGAGTTCTCATAACACTAAATATATTAGTCACTTGTTGCCAGTACCAAAAGGGTAAAGAAGAAAAGCAGACAGAACTGTGTATTATGTAGATGAACAGCAATGATTATTCCTTATGATACACACCACTTTCTTACTATTTAAGTCCTCCAATTTTTTGTGAAGCCTGAAAAAAGCATATTTGAATTAAATGATGTTACTCAGCTAAGTTTTCATCTTGTGGCTGTATAAATTTATTGTGTTAAATCAGTGAAATTTAGCCCTCCAAGTAGCAATTTGAATCCATTAAGTTATATAGGTTAAAAGGGTGTAATATTTTATTGGAATCTAAGGCTATTCAGTATCAAGAGGACTACCAGAAGTCATATGCTTAGGAAAACTTATCTATATATTTTTAAATGAAAGTTTGGTAATACGCAGCAAATATCTGTTCAGCTGGTGACAGGACCACCATTTCACCAGAAGCTGAGAAAGCTGTATGGTTCCTCTTTCCTTATTAACTACAAATGTCAGATCCTTGCTTTCAGTGAAATGAAACTTTGGATTTTATACAGGTTCTATATTTTTCACAGTGAATATTTGTCTGTGGCTAATGACAGCATATTCTCACAAGGGATAGTAATAAATAAGATGATGTGTAATTTTCTTTTCTTAAGTGTTCACAATCAGGATTCAGAAAGAAAAAAAAGTCAATGTTCCTTACCAATTCTGGGATTACTTCAAACTACTTCTTGAGCAATTTCTGCTACTGCAGCAGCTCCCATTGACTATTGTTTAGGGTTTTATTTATTTATTTATTTTTCTTTTTAAAATAAAAAAGGCCACCAGCCTTTGATCAAAGGGAGCACAGAATTAGTAATGCGAAGAGGAGAGCCTGCTGTGACACAGCTGCTAGTGCAGAAAACATTAAATAAAACCCAAGATTCATCATAGGGTAAGAGCCATGAAGGACAAGATTTGTAATTAGCTCTTAGATAATTCTAAAATCAGTTCAGTATGGCAGAGTCTTTTCTTAGGGATGCTGGGAGGGGGTGGGAGGACAGTTTGGGAGGGAAGGGGGAAACTGGGCAGGGAAATGTTGTCCACTGAATGAATTATATGAGATTATAACTGCAAGATCCCAGTTCTTGACAAGTTTAACAGACAGATAAAAGATTGGTTAACCCATCTCTAATCTCTATCATATAAATCGACTAGAAGAGGTATACAAGTTTTAGTAGATGAGTAGTAACACAATGCCTGCCAAGTGGTGTTACAGCAATTTGAACCTTGCGCCCATTGCTTCAGTCCTTAGGCAACTGTGCTTCTCTGAGAGGTGATTGGTTTATACCAGATATACACAAACATGAGTGCATGTTTTGTACTAGAGAGATAATGATTAGAGAGACACACCAGTGCCCGATTAACTCTTTGTGACTCCTGGCCCACTCCACCTAAATACAGGAAGTAAAAAGTTGTCTGCATGCCCTATAGCTTGCCTTCTGTTGCTGAATTCAGCTTACTTCAAGTACATTTGAAAATGCATTGGTCACTGAGAACCATCAGTAATTCATCACAATGAGATGACAGATGAAAACAAAAGTGGAAGACACCTCTCTCTCTCTCTCTCTCTCTCTCTCTC